>CM076578.1:1449287160-1449459163 GCA_034641835.2 Pinus albicaulis | reverse complement strand
GATTACATAGGATTAGTAATATCAAAAGGTGTGAGAACCTCAAACAATGTATACATACTTCAGGAAGAAAATGAAAATTGTTATCTTGGGAAGGTTTATGAGAGTTGGTTATCACACAAGATACTTGGTCACCTAAACTTCAAAGATATCATAAAACTCAGAAAAAAAAAATATAGTTGTGAGAGATTTATCAAGGATTACAAAGCCATCCAATACCATCTATAAATAATGTCAGAATAGGAAACAAGTACGAGTTCCCTTCAAGACAAAATAAAATTCATCCACTAAACCACTTCAACTTGTTCACATGTATCTATGTGGACCCGCTAAGATTGAGACTTTGAGTGGGGAGATATATTTTATGTTGATAATAGATGATTATACTAGACTCACATGGGTAGCCTTTTTGAAGGAGAAGTTAGAATTATCATTCAAGAAGTTTAAAATTTTTAAAACCTTAGTTGAAAATAAAATTGGTTACAAATTAAAGTGCATAAGATTAGACAAAGTAGGAGAGTTCACTTCAAATGAGCTTAACGGATTCTATGAAGAACATGGTATATGGAGACAATTTAACATTGTTAACACTCCATAACAAAATGGTGTAGTTGAAAGATAGAATATGGCAATGCAATAGTTGGTCTGTTATGAAACGAGCTCACAAAATAATAGAAATAATAGAAATAATAGATCAACGATTTAAAAAATATCCTCTTCAAGGGGGTAACCTCCTTTACATTACATAAATGAACAATTCTTGGATGATTCAAATGACCAAAACCTCTTTTATATATATAGGAGTCTAAGGGGTCACAATATAATCAAAGTCGACATAATGTAAGGGCACAATAATAACAATATTGGGCTTCTATGGGGCACAATAATAACAATATGGGAACTACATGGGAACAACAATAACAATAAGGGGATACACTAACAATAGAAATAAGTGGATACACTAGTATTATAGGGACCTAACATGCCCCTCTCCTTCAAAAAAGTGTTGTCCCCAATGCTTGAGTAGTTTTGCATGCTTCTGTATAAAATTCTCATCCTCCCATGTGGAATCTTCACCGGGTAAGTTCTTCCACTTGATGAGATACTCTGAAATTGATCAATTTTGTAGTTTTTGAGTTCTTGTTTCTGTGACTGCTTCATGTTGCAATACGCTTTTTCCTTCCTCGTCAAGTTCTTATACCAATTTTTATGAAACCAGCTCACAAAAAAATAGAAATAATAGATCAACGAATTAAAAAATATCCTCTTCGAGGGGGAAACCTCCTCTACATTACATAAATGAATAATTCTTGGATGATTTAAATAACAAAAACCTCATTTCTATATATAGGAGTCTAAGGGGTCACAATATAATCAAAGTTGACATAATTTAAGGGCACAACAATAACAATAGTGGGATTTTATGGGGCACAATAATAACAATATGGTGACTACATGGGCACAACAATAACAATAAGGGGGCTACACTAACAATCACAATAAAGGGAGACACTAGTATTATAGGGACCTAACGTGGCCAGAGTAATTATGGACGAAACAAACATTCCAAAAACTTATTAGGTTGAAGTTATTCATACAACAATACAATTTTTAGATAAGGCTCATCTTAGACCAAATAGTGATAAGACTCAATATGAACTATGGAAATGAAAACCAACTAAAATAAAGTACTTCAAAGTCTTTGGGAGCAAGTGCTGCATCAAAAATAACGATGATAAACTGGGAAAGTTCGATGCAAGAGTTGATGAAGGAATATTCTTAAGATACTCCAACTAAATAAAATGATACATATGTGATAATAAAAGACTTTTCAAAATAGTTGATTGCATTGATGTTAATGTTGATGAAGAGTTAACGGTAAAAAAACAAAATCCAAGAGTTGTCACTCCACCTAGCTAGACAAATAGAGTGGATGAAGCAGATCAGGCTAAAGAATCAAAATAAGAAGAAGAAGAGTTGATAGAACGCTCTCACCCAAAAATTCCTTTGAGATATGTTCAAAAACATCATCCTACAAACCATACTATTGGTGATAAGGAATCTAGAGTTCAAACTTGAAGAAGATTAATGAGTACTTCTATTCAAGCACACATTTACATTTTGTCTATGATTGAGACAAAATATTTTCCTCGAGCAAGTAAAGATGAGCATTAGGTGAAATCCATGAATGAGGAACTGGATAAAATTCAGAAAAAATAGACATGTGAATTGGTTCCAAGACAAGTAGATAAATATTATTGGCACTAAATGGGTATTTTGAAACAAAATGGATGAGAATAGAAGAGTTGTTAGACATAAGGCCAAATCAGTATGCAAAGGCTATAATCAAGTAGAGTGGATAGATTTTGAAGAAACATTTGCTCTTGCAGCATAATTGGAAATCATAAGGATGTTTATTGCATTCACATGTCATAAACATTTCAAAGTATATCATATGACTGTAAAATCATTTTTCTTGAATGACGATCCTAAAAAAGAAGTCTATATTGAACAGTCTGAAGATTTTCAATTGTTAGAAAATACAAAGGAAGTGTGTGGACTATTTTTGTGGCCTCCAACAAACACCTGGAGCATGGTATTCAAGACTAGATAAGTATCTACAATAACAATTATTCAAGAAATGAGCAACAAACAATAATTTTTATATCTAAGAATGATAATATATTGATTATTATTGTTTATGTTGATGATATCATTTTTGGAAGTGATGGTAGTAGTTTAGTGTTAGGTTAAGTAAAAATCAATCTCTCTCTATATATATATATATATATATATATATATATATATATATATGTGTGTGTGATAATATATGTATGTACCAATATGTATATATACGATAGTAATATTAATATTATTAATAATATGATAATATATAAATAATATATATAATGATATATAAGTATATAATACTTATATATATATATATATATATATATATATATATATATATATGTATATATATATATAAAAATATATATATATATATATATATAATAATAATAATATATATATATATATATATATATATATATATATATATATATCTCTCTCTCTCTCTCTCTCTCTCGTTGTACTCAAATTTTGTGGATGAAACAAGTTGTACTCAAACTTTTTGGATGAAACAAAAACTACATAACTTAAAGGTAACATATGACAACACTATTCCTATTATATGTGATAATACAAGTGTTATCACAGTATCAAATAATCGTGTTCTTCATTCTAAATCCAATAACATTCCTATCAAGTATCATTTCCTTATAGAATGAGTATTCCAGCAGATTGTGAAGTTAGAATATATTTCCACAAAATAACAAGTTACTGCTATCTTTACCAATCCTATAGCCAAAGAACATTTTGGTTATTTAAGGCATAAGTTGGGAGTGATGTCTCACCCATCTCTTCATTAGTTTTCCTTATTGAGGATGGAATTTATTCCCACAAGTATAAGAATGATTGTGGTGATCACAAACACAACAGAAAACTATATTCATTAGGAGTCTTCAGATCAAATGTAGAAGTATGAGTTAAGGGGGAACAATTCATCACGCATCACAACTAATATCATGATTCAAAATGATGATATTATATTGGTCACATTATTGTCACATGAAGTTTATATATAGTTCCATAGGTATCTCAAATTAACCACCCAATATTTATCAAATAGTTTTGGAGTTTCGTGGGAGAATATTGTATAGTTGACTACACCCTTTCACAGAAAGTGAGCTCATTTATAGTTGTGTCAAGGTCCACATATAACCATCACTTCAGAAGAATAATTAAGAAATAGAGCAAGGGAATACAGTAGAAATTAGTTATTGAGCGAGAGGTCATTTGAAAAAATTCTCTTTTTCATTTATGTCAAAGGGGGAGAGTAAGATACAAAACATTGTATATTGTATTGTTGAAGAATATGAGAAAACAATAGTAAGGGAAACTTGGATGGGAATATGAGTATGAGTAAATATCAACATTGGGCTTGATGTTGTCATTAACGAACTAGTAGTGTTTAAGATATAGCATTGTTTATGATGCGTTGAAATGTTTAATAAGTATTTCCATCAATTTCAAAGTGGGAGATTGTTGAGCAATAGTTGGCATAGGTGTCAAGATAAATCATTAATTTCAATTCATGTCATTGATGACAAGTGAAGTGAGATTATTAATCATTAGCTGTCATTTTTCATGGACGACAGATGATATAAAATCCAAGGGGATCGTTATCAAGTTGGAATAAATTAGTGTACATATGGTGGTCGTGTTATCATCGGCATTTTTGTCTCAAATTGTTTGCTGAAAAGCCACAACAAATATTGTAGGAAATTCATTGTGATCAATTATAGTTTCATCTCTTAGTCTGAATATGGAAACACATTTTCAGTTGGAAATTTGTCTTCAAGAGTAGTCCAAAGATATATGTGTTTCATCGTAACTTCCTTATATTAACGTAGACAAGATGAGCACATTGAATATTGCAAATTTTTGGCAAAGAGAGTAGGGAGATCAACAGTCAATAGCCACATTCACAAGCTAGATCGACGGTTCTAATATGTTTCAGTGATATAACATGCACATAGGTTATTTAGAATATTGTGCACAATAAGATCCCATGGTGGGTGTTAATTTGATCTGGTGGTCGAGGAGTAGTATCAGACAAATTTATGCTTGAAGGTTAATGTGCATCTCATAGCACAATGTGATCCAATGACAAAGAAAGAATCATATCAATGGCCCATGTTCAATATTGGGAATTGATGTGTGTGGAAGTTAACCCCTAGCCTCACATGTGACAAAATATAACAGTCAAGGTTGTGTTTCATTGATGGTCCATATCTGATATCATACCTCAACATGCATGAAGGATGAGGGATCATCCAAAACTTGATATAATTCAAGAGAAAATATGAGTTCAGTTTAGCAATCCAAATTTGAAATTGGGCACAAATAACTATGGAGTTAACATGCGAACCAACACTTGATATGATATGATGGTGGAGAATAGTTTAGATCAATGGTCTAGATTTGATGTAGGATGTCAACAAGTGCATAAGTTAATGTGTAAACCAACACACAAGGTGATTCGATGAGTGAAAATGAGTTCATCAAATGGCTATGATCAATGTGAGGCTCTCTACACTATCAAGGATTGATAGGAAAAATTCACTCGATATTCAATTCAAATGTTAACAGAGTAACTCTCAGGGCATCATATAACAATGACGTGGTTTGAACGGTGACTTATTGATTTCAAGTGATGACCTTTGGTAGAGTAGGAGTGATGACATGGCTTCCCACATGATAGTATGTTACGAATGATGAGATGTTAGAGGTACTCACGCCAAGTGGAAGTCAAGGGAGTTAAATCCTTAAGTTTAGCCTTAGATTTAAGAAAATCAATTAAGGAACAATTTCTAGCATCTGAGACTTGACAGTAGAAAAATGAATGCCACTTACGAAATATAGAAAAAGTGCATCTAGGAAGTTAACAAGGAAATCGTCCCTGGCTATATAAGAATGAATAGTTGACGTGATCTAGAGATAAGAGGTATGGGTTCTAAAGATTAAACATTGTAGGAATTGTATATCTTTGCAGGTTGAAGAGAGGAGAACAGTACTAGTTTAGAGAAACACTTTCAGATAATGATATGGTAATTAAAAGAACTTAAGTCAAACTTCATTGTGTAAATATGGAAACAAAAGAATAGTTGAAGTTATGAGTTGGTGATGAGGCCGAAAAGTGCATATTTGAAGTGTAAAACTTGTATTGCATAAAATAAACTTAAGGAATGTTTGACTTACAAAAAAATCCTCTAGGAGCTTTAATTGAATCAATATGTTGATGAAATGATATTTAGTTGCAGAGGAATGTGTTATCACAAAATTGCACCTGATAGGCTGCTAATTAGACAATCTCATGCAATTGTTTCAAACCAATCTTTTGACTGAAGCTTAGCGTCTTCAATCTGAGAGGGCTCTCTCAAAGGGTTAATCATATTGAATAAAGATGTATTTAGATGGCTAACTCTACTTGGAAAAAAACTTTCTTATGATGAGTGTAGGTTGAAAATAGTATCAGTATGAAAACATTGGGCTTATGGAGTCAACACTTTCAGTGATTCTGTAGTGAGTTCACTTGACATGGAAGCTGAGGCAGGTAAGAGTTTTTAGCAGTAGTACACACACACATGAAACAGGAAATCACACAGTCAATTCATCTATAAAGGAAGTCAGAGCATTACATGAATTAATTATGAGTATTAAAGATGAAAACCATTGCAAATAGTACACATCAAAGATATACATAATATAGGCACTAAAAACTCAATCAGAATCTCAGGTTGGTCATGAAACAAGTCTTTGTATTACTGAAAACAATCAATTTACATAAAGCTGTCGTTTTGCCAAAAAAATCTCCAACCCGTGACAAATTCGACTCTATGCCCTTTAATAGACTTGTTACATCATGAGATGATCTGCCTCCTATATAGATTCATCGAATTTTTGCCTAATGACACCTTTCATAACCATAAAACATCTATTTAATGACAAAATGACAGTTATCCTACTTGACAGTCCTTTTCCTAATAGGACTCAAACTATTCATTATTACATTTAACAACCTTATCTTCTAAAGAAATTACATCTTTGACAAATATGCCTTCACATGTTCGAATTGGGGTGATGGGACTCATCACTACATGACCACTTAATTGACCTCCTCTAAAACTGGAAACAAAACCCTGTTTTATAGGCAAACTGGTCTTCATCTTCAACGAATGCTTTAGTTGGTAGTTTGTATTCATTTTGTGGTATTTAAATGTTGAATAATTGTTTTCATGATCCTCTAACACTTGGATAGTACCCAACTGTCCATAGATTCCCAAAAAAATGCTTAAAAATCTCCCACACAGTACGCTACGAAAGTAAGACAATTTCGTAGCATACTTTTGTAGCGTTGCAAAAATGCCATTTACCATCAATGTTTTTGATTCTTTCCTTTGGTATGGTCTTCATCATCCTTAGACACATCTCCCATACAAATTTCACCTCTTGAAAGCTCCCAAAATAGGTTCAAAAATCAAGAAGAAAATCTACAGTAATTTCGTAGCGTTTTGTTGTCCTTCAAGCCTAGGCACGCTACGAAACTGCTAAAAAGTGTTAAAATTCCAGATTTTTGTGTAACTTGAAAAATAAACCTCATGAGTGCCAAAAATTTGTTTCTAACATGCCATTAGCCTTAAAAACCATAAACCAACTCATCTTATGATCCTTGAGGCATTTCTTCCTCATTTATGATGGGTTGAGCTATTGGCTCTTCAAGCACTGTCATTTTAAGGCCTTTTTTCTCTAACTCCTCATGAATTAGTTCAAGCTGCTCCTGGAGGTCCTTGACTTGATCTTTCAACTTTCTATTGGTGGCTTTAAAATGTGTGTTCATCCTCCTAACATGTTTGGCCTCTTTCCTCCTTGGAATGGTCCATTGATAAGCTATTGTGTATTCCAAAGTCTTGGAAACAGTGTCAACCTGCTCTTCCCAAATTGCCTTCATCATTTCAAACTGAATCTTCTCTACATTGTGTTTCCTTGCTTCTCTTTTCATAACAGCAATTTCATGATTGGCCAATTTCAATTTTTCTTCAAGGAGTTGTAACTCTGTTTTTTCCATCACCTTCTCTTTTCCTTTCTTTGATTTGCTAATTGTATCTTTCTCTGTAGGTGATGAAAGGTCAATGATCTCTTATGGTGGCTGGACTGTGTCAGTAGGTGGATGAACCTCTTTACTGCTCTCTAATAGCTTCCTAGCATGCCTTGTCATAGGCTTTCTTACTTGGAACATAAAACCTGCATCTTCTCCCTCAAATTCTAATTTATTTGCAGATTTAGTCTTTTTTAACTTTTGTCCACCTTTCTCTATGTCCTCAGCCTGGACTATAGGAGTTCCTTAAATGTCAATGGCATGTAAGATATCTTCTAGATTTCCTTTAGCTACTGCTTTGTCTTCTTCAGCCACTTTTTTCTCTTCTAAGGCCATTGTTTGTCTCCTTGTCATCCTTTTTTTTCCTTCTTTACTCACATCTTGTTTTTGTTTTGCAGGTTTGACCACTTTTGAATTTTGTTTTGTAGGTGGGACATTTGGTGAATCAAAACTCTGCAATTGCTCTGTCTCCATCATAATTGGCTCACTTGGTTCTACTCTTGTAGGTTCACTTGGTTTTGCTACCAATGGTTCACTATGTTCTGTTGCTAATGGTGATGGAATTCTCCTAGGTTTAGGAATTCTTGGAGTAAGAGCATCCAACTCAAAACCACTAACAAAAAAAAATGATGACCAGTCTCTGCCTAACCTTTGGAGTTCATCTAAAACCAACAGTTTCATTAAAGCATGATGAAACAATGAAGTCTCACTCCCTTTAGATTTTTCTTGGACCTTACCTGCCATTTTTTACAAACTTCTATGTAAATAGAAAGGCAGATCAAGGGAAATCTTACCAGTAAAGTGTAGAAGTAGCTTGAAATGATATGAGTAGACTTTGTGGTATCTCGCTTCACAAGTAAAGTACTTTTGGATGATCAACAGCAATTTAGAGTAGTTTTTCTTTATGCAACTCCTTAGAATGGTATTGGTGAGATCCATTTCACTGTTTTCAGGTTTCATAAATTCTTTGCACTGTTCCATGTTAAACTTGAAACCTTTGAACCACTTCTCCTCTCCTCTTGGAATCCCTGTAGCGGCTGCAATAACCTCTGGTGTGATGGAAAGATTGATCATTCCCACTTTGGTGGTTGTTCCACTGAAATTCAAAGAAAACTCTTTGGAAACCTGTGCATGGCAGCCTTGTAATTTCTCACAAAACTATAAGAAACTTGTCCTTCTGAAGACTTCCACTATTGTTGGGTCTTCATTGATCAAATCCATATCTACTGGTTCATATCTCACGCATTGGCCACCCTTGTTTGTCCTTCTTTTCTTTTGCCATGGTTACTTTAGTGTCTTCACAGCCTCGCTTGATAGTTTGCAGCCTCGCTTGATAGTTTACAGCCTCACTTAATAGTTCTCAAAGTAAACCTTTGAAAACACCAGCCACAGCTTTGGCTTAATGCAATAGCTCTCCAGATCTTAATATCACACAAGAAGGAATGAGAAATGACAAATGACTGAATTAGGAAATATTTTGAAGTTTTGATGTCTTCTCATGACCCAACGATGACTCCTACATATCAAAATGAATGATGATGACTTCAGACCTAATCATGTACTTTGATTTTATCCCTCCATGACTCAAATGGCATGTAAATTACCCTTTCCCAATGATATTCTGACACCTAACAGCTAATATGATCAGACAGACAGGAAACCATGCTTTCGTAGCGTATCTAGTGTAAATTTGGTTGTTTTCGCTACGAAACTATCAGCAGTTTCCTAGCGAAAACTGACTTTTCTCAGTGTATTTCGCTACGAAACTGTGGTTTCTTGGCTAAAGTGACATTTTTGGTAAAGAAACCTTGGGAATTGAAATCTGTCAGAATATAATGAGTTATGTGACATGAGGGGATTTAAAAATGAGTGGGTTTAGACCTTAGGGTAAACTTAAACAAGAAAAATTTAATATTTCCCTTGACCAAGAATATAAAAAATTAATCCTACAACCGTACTTTTGACACATAAACCTATTTAACCTTGTCAAATAATGCTTCATTTTTTTGGGTGATAATAGAATGGATCATGGATATGAAAATTTGAGATCCAAGTTGCAGAAATGAAACTTCTAAAAGAACAAATCTAATATATAAGAGATTCAAGTAAATCTAAAAATCAAAGGCAATACATAAGTATAAAGTATGGAAAGATAGATCAAAAGATTGACAATTTGTATCAACAATATTTCAAGTGTATAGTTCCATATTTGAGTTTATAAATTGATGAAATGGTGATCTAAAGGTTTATCTTGCAGATCAAGGGGTTGTAGCCTCTTTCAGGTTGGTTCCTGTAAATATCAAGGAGGTTGGTGCTTCTTGTAAGTTGGTGCTTTCAAATAATTGGAATCATAGATTTCAACAAGTAGGTGCTTTTGCAGATATTGAGAGTCAGTGCCTCCTGCAAGTGGGTGCTTTCAAATTAGGGATTTGTTGATTCCTTCTAGTTGGTGCTAGTAAATTTGATTTAACAACATTTTGAATCTTAAATTATTAAAAAAATAAAAATTGTCGTTTTCTCCATGTATAGGTTTCCACATAAATATATATGTCTCATTTGTGTCTATTGTTTGATGAATGGAGTTGTGATGTTATTGTTGATCAAAATTTAATAACTGTAAATATTGATAAAAAGTACAAAAAACTAATTCACCCGCTTCTTAATATTTTCCTGGTTCCTAATAGTATGGAGGTTGGATATAAGAAATAATTTCATTTAAGTTCATCCTAGACACTAGTATCGTGGAAGGTATTGTAAAGTCCATGTCATGAACTCATTAGAAAATCCCCATTGAAACTCACTAGGCCATGTGCTCATGTTCATTTTCTTTCTTAATAAGTTATAAACCATTATCCTTCCAATTCACTTTTGTTGTGCCACATTTGAGTTGTTAAGGATGTCCTTTTTAAGTGATGTTGGTGATGTTGGGTGTAAGTTCTATGCCACTTTGGCATAATAAATATTCCTAATCATGACTTATTAGTTAAAAGGTTTTTTCGTGGCATCATAAGACATAATTTTTTTTCCTAAGGAAAATATCATGAAGAAACCCAAAGGATGCTTCCCCACATTCATAGCTAAAATCCCTAGTAAAGCCTTCAGTGTAGACTAGTATGCCTCACCCAAGGAAATTAAAACTAGGCACTTTTTGATATGAAATTAGCCAAATTCCCAACAATATTTGCAACAACCAGTTTAACTAACCCCTAAGGTTAGTAGGATGTCACTTTTATCTAATGAATATCCAAAATAACATAGCTAATTCTTAGTTGTATTCACCACTATAATGGAGGAAAAAAATAAAAATTGATTGTCATTCTATCTCATGTTGTATTTCAAATGTGTGATTTGTACATATATATAATTAAATGTTGGGATTACTCACTATATTAATTGAAAATGGCCTATTAAATTCAACATGCACTTTCTAAATCAACTAAATTTTTTAAATTATAAAACCAATTTATGATCATATATAAGAGATGCGCTTTGTTGTAATAAGTCACATTAATGATGTTTGTCTACAAACAAGTTATTCTTTATTAAATGATTCCTTCAATTATTAGTAATATTATTGAATGTATAATGACACTCCCTTGATGGGAATCCCCATTGTTGATAAATGTGTTTCCTTCGAACGTATCCTAAACCTCTTTTCTGAAGCATCAGGAACCTCTATTAACCTTGAAAAATAAAAAATTGTCTTATTTAATACCCCTTGGCCATTCAAGAAATATCACCAGAATCTTAGGTTTTCATAGGTGCTCCCTTCCCTCAAGATACCTGGGAGTATCCCTCACTGATAAATTCTACAGAAAATCTAATTGGGAGGACCTTCTCAATAGACTGCGCAAAACCTTTTGATCTCTCAATCTAGCCAGAAGACTTGTTTTAGTAAAATTTGTCCTACAAGCCATGCCTCTCTATCTTTTCTCGGCTCTGGTTGTCGCTAAATCAGTCACAAATTCCATCTGCAGCATTCAACAAAGCTTCCTTTGAAGAGGTTCATACATGAAGAAGAAATGGGACCTTATGGGATGGGACCATTTATGCAAGCCAAATAACGCGGGCGGGCTCGACCTCAAAGACCCAGATCTTTTGGGAAAAGCCCTAGTGGCTAAAACCTAGTGGATATGGTTGGGAAACACAAACATGCCTTGGGGCCAACTTTGGAGAGAGAAATACACGCATGACCATTCCAACAAGGACCTTGTCAGGATCACAGGAAACATTAATGGATTGTTAAAATGGAACCAGGCATGGAAAAATAAAAACATCATTTAGGAACACAAATTCTCAGAAATCGACAATGGGGAAAGTGCCCTCTTTTGGGAATACGCTTGGAAACAGTTACCAGTCCTTGGCAGCGATCAACATGCATCCCTGCAAATAACCATGCAGGAAAAGGGGAAACTTCAAGTTTCCCACTAATGGAATCCCATCACACCAGAAGCTCGCTGGAGATAATGGCTGGACATTCAGGAGTGGTAACCCTTACCAGAAAATCTTGACTGGTGCTCTTTTGACCAACTCCTCCAAGGGTGTAAAATTCAGGTTGATATGGGGGAAGATAAACTGAGGTGTGGAAAAAACTCTATCAGGGTATTTAGTCTCAAGGAGGCTTATGGCTACATAGAAAAACATGATCAACTACAATAACAACAAAGATGGAAAAATATCTGTGGGGAGACAGTTATGGCCCAAAATCACCCATTTTCTCTGGCTAGTCATGCATGATAAAATTCTCACATGGGACAATATTTGGAGAAGGGGCTTCATTGATCCCTCTAGATTTCCTCTATGTGAATCACAGTCAGATACCATTAACCATGTTCTCAACACATGTGACTATACCAATAAGATATGGGACTGGGCGATTGAGATTTTCAAAACCACCCATAGAGACAGAGCCTCAATTCATACCACTCTCGATAAATGGTGATTTAATATATCCCCCCACCCTATAGTTGACCGAGATTGCAATCTCATTATGGGAACCATATGTTGGGATATCTAGAAATAACACAATGGGAGAACTTTTAAGAATGTCAAAAGGCATAGGGAAAACCTTCTTATTGTCATCAAGAAGACCATTCATGAAACCATATGCATATCCAAGCTTCCCATATTCGAAGGCCCCACTCGCCCTATATACCAATGTATTCTCCTTCTTATGGACCTACATCACCCATTACACCCCCCCCCCTCTGATCCTGCTAATGCTTCTCCTGAAGCCCCCTATCACTGGTCACCACCCGAGAATAATCTAATAAATATGAATTACGATGGTGCGGCTAAAGGAAATCTCAGAGAAGCGGGTTTCAGTGGTGTTTTTAGAAACGTCGTAGGAGAGATTATGTGGATCTACTTTTGGAATCTCAGAACTGCTACCAACAACGTGGCGGAGCTCCATGCAATGGAGCACGGTATGGCCATTGCAAAAGAGAAGTGCTTCAACCCCCTGATTATCGAAGGAGACTCGATGTTGGAAACTTTGGTTGCCTGACACTTAACCAAAAATCTTCACCACATCCATCAACACATCAAAGACCCTAGTGGGCTCCACTTCCAAGTGGTCAAAAGGAAAGTGAATGGCTTGGTAGAAAGGCTAGCCAATGAGGGTATGACCGTAAATTATAGGTTACAGTCCCTTGCATGGAGGTATCTAGGGGGAGGTCCCCTCAACCGGGAATGTGAGGCTATAAAAGATGAGGAAAATGATAACAACAATCATTATTACTCTACCACAAGACAGTAGATCTCACAAGCTCAACCAGTACATTCTCCCTAGCTCGATATCATGAACTTCACCCCTGGAATCAATTCCAACTATTCTCCCATGTGACTTAAGATCCCAATCGTGCCTCTGATCTTCGCCTGCCACCCCTCCAACCCAAGCACCATTCATATCCCCTAAACTGCTATAGAGGAAAATTACATGGCTCTTTCCAATATAATAGAATTATTATCGCCACCTTCCTCCTCGAACTCCCCATCTCTTGACTCCCCCATGAATACCCCAAGTTCGACGCTCTTGACCATCACTCCCATCGCTTTCGATACCCCTCGGTTAATTCCTTCCAAACCTTTTATTTTCTCCCTCAACTCAGCCCTTCCTGCAATAGCCCTATCACTAAGCCTAAAAGTGTGGCCCCTCGACAAAGCTCTACTCCCTCCCTCAGTAGCCATATAAGCAGGAACATGGATCGTTGAAATCAGGGTAGCATGTATCTAATAACACGAGTTGAAGCGGCAGTAAGGCAGGCCACCCTCAACTACAATAGAAATATAACCCAAGAGTCTTGAGAGCACATCCAGGAGATAGAGAATCAAGTCAGGGCGATTCGACATCGAACCAACAACAAGGACATAGATGATCAATTTGCATGGATTCCTGGCCATGCCTTCACCAGGGCCAGGGAAAATATCTATAGTCGAACCATTTAGCTCTAGTGGTGGTTAAAAACAATTATGGGATTGATATTGGAGGAGGACAATGAATCCACTAAAATCCTGGAAGCCAAGTTAAACATGCTCAATGACAATTTCACAGTCTACGTGGATACCATCCATCATAGGAGCTTCATCACCAAAGACTCTCCACATTATGACTTGCTCAAGAGAAGAATGGTGAAGATGTAGGCATAAGGAGATGGCACACCCACCATCAAGCACGAGATTAGGGGAACTTCAACCAGTCACCCTACTTCAGCAGATGCCCCTGTTGGTGGTACTTTTGAGAAGTCGATCTTGCTGGAATAGGACCCCTCAAACTAAATGGTCTGATGAATTTTGATTCCTTTTTGTCTCGGTTTTGTGCCCTTTAGGCTAGTATTTTTTGGTTTTGGTTATAATATGTCAAAAAACATGTAATTAATAAAATCAAGGGGCAAGAGGCTTTGGCCGCAACTATCGTCAATATTGTTATAGTCCATGGCTCTACCAAGTTCATCGCCCACTTTTTCCAAAGGCTCGATGATCATATTATTTCTAAAAGCACACAAACTAGGACGAATTATATGTTTTGTAAGGGTATAAAGCCCAGAAAATCTATTTTTTGCCGATGGTCGAGGCTTGCATCTGATCGACCATTCGAACTCACAAATGATTGTACTCATCGATTTTTTATAATATAATTCAATTCCTCCTTATTAAAAAAAAAAAAAAAAAACAACAACATTATTGTATTCATAATCATACATTTTATGAGAGAAAAGTGGATTGAATAAGAAAACTTCCACAAGCTTGAATCTGTCTAGTTCAATATGAAATTTTCTCATAAAATAACAAAGATAAAAACCAAAATATTATCACAACATAAAAATTCCCTTAATTACATTACACACATTAAAGGGATCATAGACTTATAAGCCAATAAGATATCCCCCATAATATGTGCATAAAGTGTGTGGGATCCCTTGATGCCACAAGAAGTAGAGACCCATAATTTGGTAAGCCTAATCATACAAGACACCCGTGATAGGGTGTTATTAGTGAAGGAACAATGACCTCCTCACTTTGGCATTAGAGCTACCATCATCATTGTCTCTAAGCAACCCATAATATAGTAGATTGTTTATTAGTAATTAATGTCATGACATGTCCATGAGAAAAAACACATAAGGAAAGCCACAAACTAATGAATCCATTATAGAGAGCCTGGTCACCCTAATTGCCTTACCCTAAATATCATTGCAAATCACTATACCTAGCTACCACTAAAAAAATATGGAGGGATAACTCATTTTCCTGAAATATTTGAGAGGCCAACATATTTTCATTTATGCAAGGTCTCGAAATGGGTGTTAGAGACCAATCCACACACAAAACATGACCATGAATCCACTACTAGAGTAACCTAACAAATATACTAACAACCACAATCTATTTTCCATAGTATCCTTGAAAATTCGCCCACAATAGAGTTCATTTAATAAATTCTCTGGAGGCATATCAACTCCACTCTCCACCCAAGCACAACTATCACCTTGCTTTATCTTGTCAATAACATTTTTATTTTCCTTGTGAGAGAAATCCTATCAAGTGATGGAGGGTTTGCACATGTGGGATGGAGGCTACAAATTCCTTTACTCGTTCTCAACTCTCATCCATTTGATTCCCTACTTTTGTATGTATCCATTGGTTACCTTGCTTATAACAATTCATAAGAAAGGAATTTCCATAAAAGGCCTTTTAGAAGGAAGTGGTACTTGAAAACAATAATAAATGGGTACAACTTGTATTTCTCATTGAATGTCGACATGCCAAAGGGACAAAAAAGAGGTAATTTTCTAACTCATAAATTTTATAAAATGATTATTGTCAAAATCATGATATTTAATTAAGATACTATGTATAAACTTATAACTAAATAAATATTTATTTATTAGTGGGTAATTTAGTAGTTTAAATATAATACCACTAATTTTGTTTTTGCTCAATTGAAACACGTACAAGTGAAACTTAAGCCTCTTTATAAATAAGCATAGGAGGCAATTATGATGTTGACACTAGCTTGAGTTATGGTACCTCTAGTGGGTGTCAATTAATTGTTGGAAATAGTGATGTCATATAATTTATTGGAATGTGGAGGGTTGTTTTATAATGATATTAGGAAATTAATTGTAATATAACATATTGTGTAACTTATTAATGCAGTGTATTACATAGACTTCACTTGTCAGTTTAGGTTAGATGGTGTAGAAAAACAAGAGTACTATATAGACTCCATTTTGTATTTTAGGTTATATGAAGTAGAAAAACAATATGGACGCATTATATTCACTAAGAGATGGTGTGAGATAGATATTGTTTTGTCAATTCTTGAATTATTTTTACTTGTTGTGGGGATAATTGTATTAATAAAATGTATAGTATTTTATCCTTGTGTTATATGAATACATATTTCTTTTTATTGATTGACCTATACATACAAGTTTATTAATTTACTAATATAATTCACAACCAATTACTAAAAATATTTAATAAAAATCATATTTACAAATATGTTTGATAGGTGGTCTATAATTAATCACTAAACATGTTGAACAAAAATAACAATTACAATTTTTTTACCATAAGACAGAACTATCTTAAATATTCACAACATAAGTTTGGAGCTAATCTCTTTATAAAATGGGCTCAAAAGATCTAGCTCAAGTGATTTGGTGAACAATTTGTTTCCCCAGCTGAGTGGGTTTAAGTCTCAAGAGACATTTTGTAAATGGTTTGTTTTTTATGAAATAATTGTATTTGGTGTAATAATGGTGGCCTATCTTTGGAAGTGGAAAAAAAAAACAAACAAAAACAAAAGCCTCTTTATTAGATGGAATAAAATAAATATAAGTGATTAGAATTATAATCTTAACATTATATAAAGAATCAAAACTTCAAAATTCACATATATAATAATTTTTAAGAAAAAGATATATATATACACACACACACATACTGTGTAATTCTTAAAATAAATGATTTATTTTTAATATTTTTTAAAATATTTTCCATTATAATATAATAAGACAATTTACTTAGAAAAAAAATAACTTGAGGTAGATGTACTAACAAATGATGATACATAAAAAAATGATGAAAATAACAATAATAATCTAATTTTGAGGTGATACTCAAATTAGTCTATAAACTAGTGTATAACATCCCTTTGTTTTTGGGAGAAGGTGGGTGTTAGACCCTAAATTGGTGTATGTTATCCCTTTGGTTTTAGGGGAAGAGACCACTCTACCCCCTCTTTGGATTTGAACCTCTAACATATGTTCTTAACCATTAAATCCACTACAATCGCAAAAAAATGATGATAATTGAAGGAAGAGAAAACCTAAATGGAAGAAGGAAACATATTTTTTTCTTTTTATTTTATTCGAGGAAGGAAATCATCCAGCCTCTCAAACCATGGGCTAGAGTAAGGGTGCAACCTCAATTAACATTTCAAAGAGGCTTGAAGCCAATACAACAATATTCATAGGCAGAAATATTTTATAAAAATATTTATCAAGGCATCATAACTCCTCATGTCACTATTGGGGATTTAACCCAGTTGGGGAAGATAATAGCCATTCCATCAAACCACCCGAGATAACCCAATTGACATCAAATATTTCAATAACATCACTTAACGGTTCACAAGGCTCAAAGCCAATACAACAATATCCATAGGCACAAAGTCATTGCAACAATATTTATCAAGGAATTATAGTTTCTCATGTCACTTGTGGGGATTTAACCCATGTGGGGAAGATAATAGCTATTCATCCAACCACCCAAGATAACCCCAATTCACATAAAATCTTTCAATGTTACTTCCTATTCTTTTATTATTTAATTAAAAAAGAATTCAATTTTTAAATTTTATTTTAAATTAATTTTATTATTATTATTATATATATAAAACAAGAGTCATTATGGTCTCTCGTAGGGGAGGCTAGACCACAACCAAAATTGTACCCTTCTAAGGGACAAACGAGATAGCTTTAGATTAAAAATATTTACATCAAACAACTCTATACTAGGACATTGGCCTATCTCACCATATATATAATCCACTACAAGAAAAGAAAAGAAAAAAAAATTCATAAACTTGTTCCGTCACATAGTTAGGGGAGCCGTTCCAAGTCTAAGCCCACAATTGGAATAGGGTCCATTGAGTTAACTGAGGTTCTAGCAACCACTGGAGGGATGTCAAGGTGTTTCTCGATCCTTGTTAGCATGTAATCTATCTTTTCCAACCTATAGTCATAATGCTTCATGCATCCATGCATATGATTCAGGGTTTGTAGAAGGTCAATTTTAGACTCTTGATTATCCGTTGGTGTGCGTACAAAGAGGAATTTTATATACCAATACAAACTACTGCCTACAAATACTAATTGGCTTTACTTCATGTGTTCCCCATATCCGCAATCCAATATTTACATTGTATCACCACCTTAGATTCTGAAAGGGAATTTATTTGAGAGGAAGCTTCCCCTTTAGACCTAGTAAACTCTTCTTGCTCATGCATAAGGACTTGTTCCCTATACCTTGTTGCAAATGCTCATGCCACTATATTATGTAACCTCAATATTCCTCTTTGAGATCTCTCCTCATAATGTTCAAACCCTCTCCTCACCCCGCCTCTCTCCCTCAGTATGATGAAAACAATCTCTACAACCAAAGGTCGACAATTCAATCTATTATGAACGAGAGGATTCTCTCCCCCCAATTCTAACATGCTTTCGATTGACCCGATATTGCTTGATACTTGGCAGCTAAGGGGAGAGAGGATCCTCTAGTTCATAAGATCCTCTAACATACCCCTCCCCCCGCCTTCCCTCCGCTAGTCATCCCATCCGAGGAAAAATTATAAAATATATTATACAAAATAAATTATAAAAAAAAAAAAAAAAAATTACTAATCCATTTTTCCCTTTCATATTCGTATTCATTTTCATTTTGAAATAAAATAAAATTTATTCATGATTGGGGTTAGGCTATTGAAGTATATGTGATATGTTGGAGCAAGGGAAAGAGTAGGAAGTTGTGCCTTCTTGTACATTTCATCTTGAAACTATTTATGATGAAGGGCGAAGTACTGAATCAGGATTTGTTTAATATTTTATCTATTTATTTTTGTTGTAAATATAATTTAAAGAATGTTTTGAAATGAATTTTTTTTTTAAATTTAGTTGAAGTGATTTTGCAAATTAAGATTAAATTTAAAAGATGTCAAATGATATTAGCTTGAGTGTTTTGATGAAAATTTTGTTTCCCTAGCTATGTGGCTTCGAGTTTTTGGAGACATGTTGTCACTGACTTGTTTGTGGCATTTATGAAATAGTTGTACCTGGTGTAATCTTGGCAGTTTATATTAAATCGATATCATATTACATAATATAACAATCCTTTTTCCATGGTCTAACGTCTTTTATCGCAAATGTTTATATACTAATTCAGTACATGTAAAAGTGAAACATTTGGTTTTTTGCAGAGATACTTGTCAATGCTAGCCAGTCTTCATGTTCTTAAATTCCAAGTGAAGTAAAAAAATGTATTTTATCCCAAATGTCTATATACAAACTGGGTACATACAAGAATTGCACGATTTGGTTTGTTGCAAAGTTTCTCATCAATGTTAGCTAGTTCTTCATGTTCTTAAATCCAAGTGAAGTAGAAAAACAATAAGTTAACTAAAATCATCAAGAGGTCATGGAAATATAAATAGTTCATGTGATGGTTGGATCGACTAGAAGTGCAAGATTGGGTTTCTTGCAGAGTCGCTCATCAATGTTTGCCAATTATTCATGTTATTCTACCCCCAATGAGGTAAAATGTATAATATCTTATCTTAAATATTTCTGTAAAAATAGATATATTGATCAGGTAGTCACAAAGGAATAATGTTCACTATTAAAATAATGTTTAGTCTATTATAAAGTGAGTATGCATATTTGGTCAACTTTTCCTTCATCCTTTTTATGTAAGAATGAAATAACAATTAAATGAGTGTTATTCATTATAATGATGATATCATTTTTCATAGATAATTTGAACATGGGAAAACTCCAATTAAATTTCTTTTCCCTCCACATAAGGAATGATCCAAGCAGATTTTGGTTGCCACCTTCCTATTCCACTTGGGGCCCCACCATTGTTTCTTTCAGTTTTTTCAGTTTCCTTAATTGTAGCATAGTTTACTATTTTTAGCAGTTTTTCGGATCCTGAACTTCCAGAGCCATTTTGAAGCCCTAAACGATGTTTTTTGGGAAAACCGGAAGCAACATCAAATTTCTTTCAATGTTGCTCACATTAAAAGTTTTAGTCCTCAGATAGATATTTCTAACGAGGTATTGTGCGCGTCAAACGAAAATCGTATGCCAAAGTTATGTCCCTGGGAAGTTGGTTTACCAACTTACCCAAATGGGACCCATAGTTTTGGTGCTTCATCTCCTAAGGTTAGGTTTTTGGATGTTTAAGGTTTTCCATTGTTTCTCAATAATAAATAGGCCCTAGAGCCTCATTTTAACACAGTTCAGAGGCCTGTAGCCAGCACATCTCTTCTAATAGATAAGCTACCAGCACCCTAGCTAGTTTATTTCCATTATGTCTGTAAAGAAAATTCAGTTCTTTGATATTAATGAAATGAAGTATTATTTCCGCTACATCTTTGTATTTATGGTTATATGTGTATTTTTTGTGTTCCTACATAAATCTGGATCAGTGGTATCAGAGCAGTTTTCTATTTCTCGGTCCTTCTTTGCATGTCCTCGACGAGGTCAAGGTCTAAGGAGTTAGGGCTCGATCTGGTTGAACCTTTGCAAGATCGGCCTTGAAAACCCCGACGGTCACCCATGGGGAACGAAAAGAAAGATGAGGGAGCAGGAGATCCTATCAAAATATTACTCAAGGAGGCCCTTGAAAAAAAAAGGAATGCGATGATGGATAACATTTCCCATGTCCTTCAACGATTGCCCACCGGCGGCGCATCTACATCCAGCAGCCACTCTGGAGGCGCAACTCCTTTTAAGGTACAAGTAAACTTTAGCATTCCCATATTTGAGGGCCAAATAGATGCAGACGTCATAGATAGATGGTTGAATCTATTAGAAGGATATTTCTTGGTTCATGACTTTTCTGACTGGGAGAACATTATTTTTGCACTCCTCAAAGCTACCCCCCATGTCAAGGACTCGTGGGAAACCTACTGTGAGAAAAAAGACAAGGGGGAACCCTCTCTGTTCTTGGTCGTACCCACTTGTAATTCTTTCCGAGACACCATCAAGGAACAATGTTATCCCGTGGGGAGCTATGAGGAAAATTACATATAATGGAATACTCTGCGGCACCAAAGGGATCAAGATGTGCATGAGCTGGTGAATCTGTTCCATACTCTGCGCACAAAGTTGGTTATCAAATATTTGGAGAAACATTTGGTGTTCAAGTACTGCAGTTGTCTGCACATATACATTCAGGAGGAAATGGAGTTCCTCGACATCTCCTCGCTTGGTATGACATACCAGTATGCTACCAAGATTGAGCAGAAATTCAAACAGAAGAAGCAAAACTTTAGATATGCGAATCAAAAGCAAGGAAAATGTTCCCCCAAACCACAGAACAAAGGACAAATCCATGGCATGGAATCCAAAGATAACCTTCCAAAACTGCAAGAAAATAACAACACCTCGAACCTGAAGAAGGACACCGAAAAGTGGTGTGAGTTCCATAAGAGCTCCACTCACAACACAAGTGAGTGCCGGGCCAAGCAATCACTGGTGGCCAAGATGAGGGCTTCTGAATCAGATGTATGCTCTGATTCTGAATCAAAACCTGACAAGGTGAATGAAAAAGGGAAGCATATTATTGATGCAGAGCCCAACACCACCATTTCCACCATGAAGATCCAGAAGGAGGAACTAGAATATCCAGAGGAGGAGGAGTGTCTCTTCCACTCCTAGATGCGGGTAAAGGGATCCCAGCTACAATTCATTGTCCAAAGTGGGAGCCAAAAGAACCTCATTTCAACAGAGGTCATGAAGCGGTTGGGCTTGCCAACCACAGCACACCCACAGTCGTACACCATCGGGTGGCTTCACCAAGGATGAGATCTTTGCGTCATCCAGTAATGTCGCCTTCCCTATAGCATCAAGCTCTTCATGGATGGGGTATTATGTGAAATTGCTCCTCTTGATGTTTGTGATGTATTATTAGGCCAACCATACTTGTGGAAGTGACATGCTATGTATGAGTCTCGACCTCGTGCTGTTATTGTTACTTTAGGCAATAAGTTGTATAGGATACCAGAGGTACCACCTTTTATCGCTATCTCTTTGGTTACTACAAAACAATGTAGTAATCTCATTTCCAAAACCGGGAAATTTGTTTTCATGATGATCCGCCCTTAGGGCAAGAAGAATATTGTGGCCATGACCTCCAGATAGGGCTCCTCTGCACAACAAAAACAAATGGACAAGGTCATGGAGGAGTATGGGTACATCTTCACCTCACCAGCAGGGGTGCCTCTACACTGTCAAGTCAATCACCCCATCGATCTGAACCTAGGTACGTCGCTGCCCAATGAACCAATCTGTCGGCACTCTATTCTGGAGAACGATGAAATCAAGAGGCAGATTCAAGATTTGTTGTAGAAAGGTCACATCTGACTGATTTTATCGCCTTGTGGGAGCTCGATCAAGTTGGTGCAGAAGAAGGATGGGACTTGGAGACTCTATATTGACTATCGGGCGCTAAACAAGATCACTATCTGGAATAAGTACTCGATCCCACAGATTGATGACCTTCTGGACCAACTCAAAGGGGCGAAATATTTCAACAATATTGACTTGAAGTCTGGGTATCACCAGGTACCAATTGAACCCTTTGATGTGTGGAATATTTCCTTCAAAGCCAAGGAGGGCCTTTTCTAATGGCTGGTCATTCCTTTTGGGTTGACGAATGCTCCCGCAACCTTCATGAGGATGATGGATGACATCTTGCGGCCATTCACCAACTAATTTGTAGCAGTGTACTTGGATGATATCCTGATCTTCAACCAGACTTGGGAAGAGCACCTCCACCACATTCGACAGGTCCTCCAAACACTGTGGCAACACAAGTTGTGTGCCAATATGGAGAAGTTCACTTTTGGCATGACCTAGGTTCAGTATCTAGGATACATTATTGATGAATGGGGGGTGCATGTGGATCCAACCAAGATCCAATTCATTCAGGATTGTCCAGCCCCAACCACTCTAATAGAGCTTTGCAACTTTCTAGGTATTGCTAATTTCTAATGCAAGTTTGTGCTGGGATTCTCTAATATCACTCGGCCCTTGAGTCAAGTCACCAAGGGAGGAGAAAAAGTAAAATTATTTTGGTCATAATCTCAATAGAAGGCGTTCGTAGAATTGAAACATCACCTCTGCTCTGCCCTAGTGCTCACATTATGCCTCTGACTATGCTATTGGGGTAGTTCTTACTCAACCGAGGCATCCAATGTCATATCACAGTGAGACACTGTCTGACACAGTTTGCAAGTATCCCACTTATGATAAAGAAATTTATTGCATTGTGCAGGCTTGCCGACAATGGAAGCATTACGTTTCGGGGAAGGAAACAATCATCCACACATACCACCGACCCCTGAAGTTCATACAGACACAAGGGAATTTGTAGAACGGTCACCAACAAAAGTGGTCCACATATTTGCAACAATTTCATTTGAACAGCAAGTATAAGAAGGGAAGCACAAAAAATGTTGCAGACTACCTCAGTCGACCATCGATCGTGGCGCTAACCATTGTTCTCAACTCTTATGGGCAAGAGACTTCTGATTTTCCACTTCTCTACAAGAGCGATCCAAAATTCAGCCACACATACAAGACACTCTTGGAGAGTACGCGAGTTCCAAATTTTCACCTCCAGGATGCACTGCTATGTCACCTAGGAGACCGTTGTGTTCCTTCAAGCGAGCGTGCCAAGATGATTTGGGAAGCGCACTACAGTCGATTTGTTGGGAATTTCGGGGTCGAGAAAACAGTGGCAGTACTGTAGAAGTATTTCTATTGGCCGAACCTTCGACAGGATGTCGGGAAGTACATCAGATCTTGCACTGCTTACGCCATTGCCAAACCGACCATCAAGAATCAAGGCCTCTATACTCTACTACCTACCCCTAGTCAACCTTGGGAATCCATCTCCATGGATTACATGTTGAGCCTTTCTTCTACTAAGCATGGAAATTATTGTGCTTTCGTGGTCGTCGACAGATTCTCGAAAATGGCCATTATGCAGCCTGCAAGAAGAATATCACAACATAAGCCATTGCTAAACACTTCTTTGAACGAGTTTTGGTGCACTTTGGGATCCCACAGTCTATCATCTTAGATCGGGACAATAGGTTCCTCAGTACATTTTGGTCCACCCTCTGGTCAATTTTGGACACTAAGCTCACCAAATCCGTAGCTTTCCATCCCTAAACTGATGGCCAAACAGGGGTCATCAATAGTATGATCATACACATTCTGCACATGTACAATTCAAATCATCCACGCACATGGGATGAGATCCTTCCCTATGTACAACACATTTATAACTGAACTCTCCACAGCTCAACTGGCCACATCCCCTTTCAAGTGGGCTTGGGATTCTAGCCACTATATCCCATTAATGTAGCCATGTCATTTGCGGTTACTCAGGTTGATTCGGCTCATGTCCAGTCTGAAGCTTCCAAAGCGAACAGCTTCATTGAACGCATTCATCACATCTGCCAACAGGTTCATAACATATTGGATAGAGTCAATGCTAAGTACAAGCAATGACATGATCAACATCAGGTGCCACACAACTTCCAGGTGGGTGACAAAGTGTGGCTACATTTGCAGAAGGAGCGCCTCGCTGGACCCCACCGCAAGCTTCGCCCACTTTGATATGGGTCATACACTGTCACCAAGGCTATAGGGGCCAATGCCTTCGAGCTTAGAATTCCACCATTACTTGGTATGCACCGAGTATTCAATGTAGACCACCTTTGGTCCTACTTCCCACCTCTACTGGACACCTCCGACATTGCAAAACAACTCACACCAATAGAGTTAAACCCAAACTACATGAAATAGGCCACCATGGATTGTATCATGGACATGCAAACCAAGAACACTCGCCAGCAGAAGATCCAACTGTAGCGGGTTGTCAAAGTTGGACAACTCCTACACCAAGGCAAGTGGTTCACCAGGGACCAAGTTCAGTAGAAGTTTCCTCATCTCATGAAGGAACTCAACGCAATTGAGGCCCTACCATTATTTCTTTTAGTTTTTTTAGTTTCCTTAATTGTGGCACAGTTTACTATTTTTAGCAGTTTTCGAGCCCTGAACTACTCGAACCGTTTTGAGGCCCTAAACAACTTTTTTTGGGAAAACCAAGAGCAGCATGGAAGTTCCTTCGATGTTTCTTGCATCAAAATTTGTAGTCCTCGGATATATCTTTCTAACGAGGTATTTTGCACGTCAAACGAAGATCATATGCCAAAGTCACGTCCTCGGGAAGTTGATGTACCAATTTACCCAAATAGGGCCCATAGTTTTGGCGCTTCATCTCCTAAAGTTAGGTTTTTGGATGTTTAGGGTTTTCCATTGTTTCTCAATAATAAATAGGCCCTGGAGCCTCATTGTAACATAGTTCAGAGGCTTGTAGCCAGCACATCTCTTCTCAGAGAAAAACTGAAAGAAACAATGGTGGGGCCCCAAGTGAAATAGGCGAGTGGCCAGTAATATCCACCTGGATCAAGGAATCATAAGAATCGTTGATTCTATTGTTACAATGGTCTAAGTAAAAGGTTACATGATACCTCTTTTTTATATAGTGGGAAAACCCTTCATAACTCACTTATCAAACTAGTAATGGGGACATCCATCATTAGCCACGTCTGTGAACATAGGTTAACTCATTGTCATTATTGAAGGAAAACCATGCCACTGAGAATTATCCACTGATGGTTTGTAAGGGTAAGATGATTCACTCATGCTAGATGCCTCTGGGTCTTTAGCCATTAACTTATCTCCTTGCATCCGACGAAGATAAGCTCTTAGCCAAATAGAAGTAGTTTTAGGACATACGTTTGGCCTAATATGCTACCTATTCTATAAAATAATTTACTTTCAATCATTTTTATAATAAATTCTATGAAAAATTATATGATGTGATTTCCAAAAACATTAATAAATGATATTTATAATTTAAATGTATTTTTAAAAATAAAGATCATAGAAAAATTTAAATTAATTTGAAAAACCATAAACATAAAACTCAAATAATTTAATTTCAATAATTTGTATAATAAATTTTATGAAAAAATATATGATTGTGATTTTCTTAAAAGTTTATATATATAATAACTTAAATGTATTTTTAAAAATAAATATCATAGCAGAATTCAAATTAATTTGAAAAAACCATAAACATAAAACTCAAATACAATACTTCTCTCACAAATTCTGCAAATAAATATATGATGTAACAACCAAAAAAATAATAAGGTATTATTAGATTTGAGAATATTTTGAGCCTAGTGAGAAAGAAATTGAATTCATACTAATTTAAAAAAATATTAATATCGTTAAATTTGGAAAACAAAAATACAGTTTCATGGTACTTTTCATCATTTTACTTGTTTATGTGGTTGGTATAAAAATGATTAAATTATTTTATTTTATTTTTATTGTTCTTACATTTAAATTTGTATTTCCAAGTCACCTTATTGTGGATTTATCAAAAGTATGTAGTGTTTAGTTATTGGATGTAAAATAAAATTCCACATTTAAAAAATATTGGCATTTTAGTAAACATATAAAGAGGTAACACAAACATATGATTAAAAAATAATATTTTTATCTTTCTATTTGAAAATTCATAACTCTTATTTAATTATTTTCCTTAAAAGCTTATTTTAGACTTCAATTTTTTTCAGATGGTAAATTCATATGTCACAAACCCAACTTTTCTTAGTTTTTTGTCCATCAAACTATATTGTGTATTAAGTAATTTTCCTCCGAATTTAAAAAAATAAATGTTCACTACAATCATCCCCAAGTTCATTACACAACATATTAAGTATATTAACATTTCAAACACCTACTTCTATTGTGACACTATCAACCATAAGATTAGGGTTTCCTCATTTCCATCTAAGGTGGATTCTTGAAATAACCATCTAGAGGCAACCTTGGATTCCTAGACCTAAAAGATGTTAGCATTTGTTAATGATTGTGAAAGTACTTAAGTGACAAAGAAGAGAAACAAGACTAATGTGCCACTAAAGTTGACCAACTTAGCCACGGGGAGGGAATCCAATGTATCTTCTTTAGTTTCTCCTTCTCACAAGGTAGGGTAGTCATAGGGATTGGTATCCTTCCCTAAGGTTAGATGGGTATTCCATTGGGGAGCTTAATGATGGCTAGAGGTAGCTTAAGAGAAAAATATTTGATAGTTGGATAACCAACACATTTGAAAAAGAGGACTTTTTTAATAATGAATTCTTAATAGGTGCTAAGTGGCAAGGATGACGAGGAGATGGATGTATATATTAAATGTTTCCAATGAAACACATGCCATGGAATGTAAATGGTTTCACATAAATAATCAAGAGGGATATGGTTAAAAAAAAATCTTTATATTTTTTAGATCAAATGTTTTGTAGGCTACAAATATTTAAAGCTAGTGATATCACTCAATCGAGACCTTACATTAAATTTGGCATGATTTTGAAAATTTTAATAATAACCATGAATATGGGTAAGGTGGGGCAACCACTCTTATCTCGTCTATGTTTGTTTCATGATGGTCATTATCTGAGGGACCACATAAGGCCAACAAAGTTATGTGTGTACTCCTTAATATTATTAATAAAGTAATGGGACTCAATAACTTGTATGCACCGAATGATGTTGAAGCTAAAATTTTGATGAGAAATTGTTAAGTTAATTCCTCCTTAAGGTGGAAATAATTTTGTGTGTATATTTTAATAATGTGGAATCCTAGCATGACAAATTGGGAGTTAGTTTGGTTCGCATGCTTTAAATGGAACGTACTACCTAGAATGGCCTAGTTAATGCTAGACTTGGCCTCTACAACCCCAACAACTATAGATAGCTAACTTCTTAGAATTTTGGTTGACATGGTATAACTTTTATGTTAGGAGTGGTGAGTCATGAAATGTCTCGATAGGGCCATGTTATTTGAAGAGAATATTTTTCCTTTGACTTTGGAGGTAAGTGATCATCGAAATCACTAGGGGATACCACTTTTTGAACACCAACTCATTACATTCTTTATTTCATGTGGTATGGACAAAACAAGATTGTTTGAATCTATCTCTTCAATGGATTGCAACATTAATACCCAAATTGTATTGAAACTACTTTATGGATAAAGAACATGCTTCCTCGGTGCTAGGGATATAATGGGTGGATGGAGCAGCATAACTATAAAATAAGGTAGATTACAACCTTCCTACAAGGATTTCGTCATCAAATTGTTACTGCTTAATGATCCTGACACAAAGTAACCAAGGAAGACTTTGAAGATGGCTCATTACTTCTTAATATCACTCCCTCTCATATTGATCTGTAAGGCAATGTTGCCAATTTTCATTTTTTCTAAAGGTGGTTCCAATTCAGTGGGCCAGAGGAGCCGAGATTGAGTCTCGATTGCACTAGCTCAAAAATGGGTTTCCCTATGAATGAAATATTCAAAATGATAGTTATTGAAGAAGCCTCTAAGAATATTCATTCTCTTAAGATGGCTTCTAGCATGGTTACAAAAGAAAGGGAAATTGATAATGGATTTTGTTTCTCATAATCATAGAGTATTTATTTTCTTGGGGCATGATAGATGCATGATGCAGAAAAGATGGCCACGTAGACATGCATTGAATTTTTCCCTGAAAATTCACCTAATAAAAAAAACATGTGATTGGGAGTAAACCCTTGTTGGTTGTGGAGCCTGATTATCTTACTAATTTAGAGGTCTTATTTTTTTAGCCAAGTTTGGACCCAAATACCTAATGACGGGTGTAAGGGAGCTTTCCCCCTTACTATTGTCGCCAGGGGGTCTAGCGCAAGCAAATAAAAACTATTTGGAACACCCCCTTGTATAGGTTTTAGGGAAGCACACCCGCAGAGAAATATTTGGAATTTTTTCCTTTTAAAATATTTTAATTTCATAGTCAATATGGGTGGTTCATCATTAGGTCACATATTTGTTAGTAGACGTTATGTTAGGGATTTTTTTCCCTATAAGGAAACCCTCTTTTATGAGGAAATTTTATTGTAGATATGTACTATTGAGATAGCATTTTAATTAAGAGAGAGGAGACTATGATAAAGAGAAGATGAGGTTGTAGAGGATGTGCTAAAATTTGTAATCCCATCATTTTTCTTGAGGGATTAAAATTAGCGACTAGCTATTTCTCTGTGGATGTATTACAAATTGAGTGGACCACGTATATTGGTGTTTACTTTGTATTGTTTCACTTTATATTTTTATTTTTACATTCATTTTGATTTTATTTTTATGTGATTTTATTCCCAACAACCCCCTCAATGATAATAAAATCCTTGATGGTATGGACAACAAAAAATTCTCAACCCTTTATGGATTTCATGTGATTTTTTAAAATTCACTTGGGACTACATTAGACCTAAATTAATGAAAATTAACCAAGAAGTTGTCTGGAATAAATGCCCCGCAGTCTTAATTAACCCCAAAAAAATTAAGTTTATACCTAAGGCAAGGGATATGAAATCAATAACCAATTAGTGGCCAATTATCATGTTCAATATGGCTCACAAGATTTTATCTAAGGTTGTCACACTAGCCCTAAGGAATCATTATGTCCTCCCTCAGATGATTCAACTTGAGAAGAGGGGTTTTGTTTGAGGGGGGTTTATTCTAAATAATGTCATTGTTGTTCGAGAAACTATGAAATGGGATTACCATTTGGGATAAAAGAATTTTTCTCAAGCTAGATTTTGAAAATTCTTATGACCAAGTGGAACGGTTCACCATTTCGATGTTTCAAGTTGTTTACTTTGGCCACTTTTTGTTCATGTAGTTAAGACCATTTTTTTGTGATGAATTAGTACACATGTCTATTACCTAAGATATATGTGAGGGAATTGACATTTTTTATTGACATGACAAGGATGCCACTTATCATTGAGACTTCATATGATGGTTGTGGAATCTTTGGATACCTTATTCAACATAGGACCTCGTAGAGTTTTATTAGGGGTATTTCCCTATTGGGTTTGAATACTAGCCAAATGGTCTATGGGAATTTTATATATGACTCTTTGTTACCATTCTAGAGGACAAGGAATCAGTGGAAAGAACTTTCGATTGCATCTAATTTTTTTATGAAGCCTTGATCTCCAATTTTCAACTGATCAAAACATAATGTTATTGATTGTTTTAGGAGAGTATTCTAGACCAACTTGCTAGCCAAGGCTAGTCCTAAATTCAGCCTATGTAAAGCCTTAATCTATGTGGATTATGTTCACCCTCTAGACTTCATCAAACACTTTATGGTAGGTTGTGATCTAGAAAATAACCTATAAATTGGACAAATGGGTTTCTTGGTCTATGTACCCAACAATGGGATTTCAAGATATTTTTTAAGGTGTTGGTTGATACTCACATTTATTACTCATCATTTTGGGTCCCTTCTCATGCATCCTATCATTTATTGGAGAAACTCCTAGAAGACTTTCTTTGGGTTGCCCTTATAGGGAAGAATGGCTTCCACTCGTAAATTGGAATGACTATTGCAATATGAGGAAGTGAGGAGTCGTAGGGATGCTTAGGAAAATCTAGGCCTTATGTTCTAAGTTGGTTATTAGAAATGTGGAAATTACAACTAGAAAAGTTACAAGGTTATACCATGCATTTATATTTTGTGTGATGATTCATTAGGAAAAAAACATATGTTGAATCTCAACCTTCAATATTTACTGTTAATTTTGGTAAGTTAGGTCTATACTCAAAGCACTTTTGTGTCTTAAATCATTTTCAAATCAAGGAAGCTATTGAGTGACTTTTAAGTTGGGAAAGGGACTCCTTGGGATCTAGATTATTCTTTAATTTGGTGGTCCCCCTTAATTGTATTTGAAAGAATCCTCTTAGCTAAATATACCTAGTTATTGGCTAATTAGAAACCTTTTCACAAGGGTATTGTGTGAGCTAGGGGACTTTATGATGAAAACTCCCATCTCTAGAATATTTGGACAACTTTTAAGGTTGAGTTTACACTCTCTAGTCCTAATAATATCATGATTTGATTATAGATTATTTTTTACTTTAGTTGAAAGTTGTTGGCTCAATGGTTTGATGGAAATATTGGAAGTGGAATTGACCTAAACCTTTCATGGAATATAAATCCACAGATGGTTATCATTGGCATATTGTTAGAATTATGCTAAACACCAAGTTAAACAAGCTCTATGGACTTGGCTCTAAGAAATTTATGTGGTAGCCTTGGATCCATTCATTGTGTAAATAATTTATTAAGCCTAAAAAGGCTATAATTTTAAAACCCTTGATTCCAGGTGGCCTAGGAATTCCATAGCCTAAGTTCCCCTTTTGTAATCAAAATGAAATTATTAAACATATTTTTAGTTCAGTCACATGCTTAATTAGCATGGATGTTTGTCTCAAACTCATGTGTTTTGTTCCTCTTTAGGCCTCTTACTAGGAAGTATACTCTCCTTGGCGATTAAGCCATTGAATTTCATGCAACATTGGAACTTGTTAAAATGTGTAATGTCCCTTTCCAATCCATAGAAGCATCAGGAGTTCGTAGTCATAACCCATCTTGATCCCATGAGCTATTGAAAGAAAAAGGGGATCAACAGAATAAATGAATAAATAATTAAATAAAGGTGGTAAAATTCACTTTAGTAAAATAAAGTGACCCATGGTTTTGCTTACCACTCATGGTTTTCAAAGGAGAAAAATATTATGAAAAAGAGGAGGAGACTCAAAGGGGGTATGTGAAAAATTATTTGTAAATTTTCAAGGAGCTCAATCAGCTTACGAGGTGAGGGCGAAACCCTAATATTTTAGAGTTTCGGTGTTGGAATATATACCCTATTTGGTGGTGGTTGGTTGGTTTCAGTGGTTGTAAATCCAACCGATCTAATATTTTGTGATCTTTGAAGGGAGACCTAGTTGATCCATTCAAAAGTGTATTTGTCTATTCAAGGAAGGGGCTAAAATTATTGTGTAGTGGTGACAAATTTACAGTTTGGAGGAGGATGAATTAGTCAACTTAGGGAAGAAAAATTGCATATATTTCCAAGGGTGAATGTGTGGTGCGCCAAGAGATAAAATTAACTAAATTCACGAAGGAAAAGCATCGTACTCTCTAGGGTAAAATTATTGTTGAATTGACAGGGTTATTGAGGGCCAAATTAGCCGAGAAAATCGGAGGACGAGTTTCCTCTTGTGCAGAATATTGAGAATGTGTTACTTGGAGGGTCAAGATAGAAATCTTCTTGGACATTGAATTTCATTTCTTCAAGGGGTTGAATTTACCATTAGTAGAGGAGCTAAGTTATTCGAGTTTTTTGAGGCAGAAAATGCTTCTTCTTGGAAGCTGAATTGCACTTCTTCAAGGGGCTAATTTGACCATCAAATGAGGAGCCGAGCTATTTGAGTTTCTAAAGTTGAAATTGTAACTTTAAGGAGGTACAAATTTATCTATATTCGAGGGATAAATTCACATTGATAAGGAGGGGTGAATTTCTTGTTACAAGAAGGCAAAAATTCTCTATTGAAGGTCCAAATTATCAAGGTGTTTGAGGGAAAGCATTTTAGAAGTTTATCCACCATATTTTGTCTCAATATTTTTTGTAAAAACCCTCACGGAATTCATTAATAAAATAATTTATGGTTTTACATAATTCTCTCTCTTATTTTTGGGTTTTTCAATTTAATTGAAGTATTGGGAAAACTTATTATGCAATTTATTTGTTTTCCTGGAAAAATAATTATGGTGTATTTATTTGAAAATAATTTCCAAGTAATTTAGCCATATAAATTGCAAAGGGATATTACATAATACATTTTTTCTTCTTTATATGAAAAAAATGGAATAAACATGTTTTTCAAAAACACTCATATTCTTTGTTTCACCTAGTATGATGGATCTTTGTGAAAATATGCACTTACAAATCAAGGTTCGAAGCAAAGAGGTGGAACAAGAGCTAGCACACCTCCAACAATTGATGGAATGCTCAGGTTTTTCTTCATGCACTATAATCTAGGAACCCATGGAACTTCACACTCCACTTGGCTTGGAAATTTTGTATTAATCTAGTAGTAGAGTAGACCATAGGGTAGTGTTCCTACTTTGAGAGTGCATTCAGCATTAGATCAAAATCCATGACGAACACATTCACTTGCCTCTTTAATGACAAGTTTCCAAATATGAACTTGCCTATTTCAATGTGAAGTGGCTGAAGAAAGTATAAAAATGATGGAATGGACAATGCTAACCTATTAATAATCCACCATTTAGTGGGTTGAGTCCTAACCTCAATGATCATTATTTTCCTCAAGGTTCAGGTCCATTGTTGTTGCTTAATTTTATGGATATATTTATTGTGTTCAATTGGACACCATATTTGCGTTTAGCTCCTTGACTTCTTGCCTCCAACCATTTGATTTTGGACTTGTTATGCCTTTACATTTTAGACTATATACTTTAATAACACCCATAGTGCCTCTAGCTACTAGTTTTGCTTATGACAATAACTTGCACACAACCCAATTTTTATACAAAATGCATGTACATAATATTATATTCTTAAATATCAATTGGATGTAGCTCGGTTGGTTGGAAGAAATATTGTTATCCTCCCCACTTGTATTCAACTCCCACGTGTGACATGTTGAGCTCATAATGAGTTTATCCATATAATGGCTTTTGAGTCTTATTGTTTGAGAGTCCTCAAGGATCAAAAAATGTATATTCCTCATCCTGAATATAAAGATATTTCTTCGAGGATCTTTTTAAGATATAAATTTAAAAAATTAAAAAGAAGAAGAAGAAGAAGCAAGGAGTACAAAAATCTATATAATATAACAAAGCTATTACGGAAAATTGTCAGAAATTTAATGAAATAGGGAAATTAGTGGGAGTCTTCATTTCCCTTTGTAAAGACCCCATTATACTAAATTTTAAGGTAAGAAAATATGATATTTTCTCTTCTTATTAATGTGATTAGGTATAAATATCTAAAAAAATGCATAATGTTAATTAGTTTAGAAGTACATATGATCTTAAGTTATTGTAGTTCAAAATGGTTTATGATTTATTATAGGTGTACTAAGATAACATAAGGATAATGTGTTTTTTTAAAGGAAAATATGTCGCATTTGGCTATGGTTTTTCTACAAAAGAATGTCAATTGGAGCAGTGTCATTCTGATTAGTTTGGCCCTTGGTGCCTTTAGTGACTTAAGTCAAGGGGGCGAGTTTAGGTTTTCTTATAGTTTGGGATATGGAGGATCATAGTATATTCTAGTGGGAGCATTGTTGACTCTCTAATGTGAAGGATCAATGGAGCACAAAATCGATGAGAGGTTTGTATATTTTGCAAAATCCTTTGTTCAGGAGAAACTCATGTATGCCTCTAGTTACAAGACTGTCTCAAGGAGTACTGTAAACAAGGTTAATGGTAACCCTTTTCAATGACATGGGTGAAGATGGAGTTCAAAAAAGGTATATTTCCTTTTGTTGTCCCTGTCATCTGTTCTTCTCCTTTTTATCATGTTTCCAAAGGGTTTTTCCCTGCCCTTTTGGCTCTTTCATTTTTGGGGCCTCCACGGGTGTCGTGGATGGATATTCTTAGTTTTCATCCCCCTTGTGGCATTTCCAAATTTTCGTAGGCTGAGATGGTTTAGTGTAAATCACATCATCTTACAACATATTACCCCTTTATGGACCAGAAGCATCGTCTCTATTTTTTCTCTTCAACAATCTATAGAAAAAAAATTAGGTATGCCTTTTTCTTTGCAATTCCTAGAGTTTGAGGGAAAGGTACTACAATATTCAACCTAGCTAAAATACTATAATATTAAAAAAAAAAAAAAATTAATCATCATCCTAACCACAAGGTTACATGGGAGTGTTATTGATGCCACGGAACCGAATAGGCCTTCAGTCTCTTTTAAGGATGCAGCACAAGGGAAGGTTTCAGCCCCAACGGGAGGGTTGGAAAAAGTGCAAAAATGAAAGGCAAAAAGAAAAAAGATAAACACTAGTTGTCATTTTTATTTTTCTTTCCACTTTTTTATCGTTGTTTTTGGGCTATGATTTGTGGTTCTATGTCTCTAACCGAACCATTCTTCTCTTTATGTCCACATTTCGTTTGCCTTGTATCTTTTTTGCCTCTTTCTTCATACACACTTTGTGTTTCTACAAAATGTATTTTTTATACTCTTTAATAAAAAATACGGTTTTTTTATGAAATAAAACATAAGGATAATGTGAACAATTAGGAAAATGAAGTATAATTTGAAGGAAATATGGGGTGGATAGAAATGTCTTTCACTTAAGATCATCCAAGTCACTAGGCTTCATGGGTTATTTTAATGTCCATGTTATGCATTCGTTAAAAAAAAGAGAGAGAAAATCTATTATAATTTAGTAGGCCACATGTTCACCCTCGTGTCTTTTCAAGTTATAAACCATTATCCTTCTATTAAATAAGATTATAAGTAATGTTATCGATGGTTAGGTGCAAGTGCTATGCAAATTTAACATAATAAATACCCCCTACTCATGGAGCGTTAGATGAAAGGTTCTTATGTGGCATGCTCAAGCATCATTTCATTTTTTCCAAGGAAAAACTCATATGGAAACCTAAAGGATGCTTCCCTACATTCATAAATTGAATCCCTAGTAAAACCATAGGCATAAACTAGTGTGCCTCACCCAAGGTGATTTGAGTGAGGCACTAGCTAGCATTGAATTAGTCAAATGCCCAACAACAATGGTGACAACAAGTTGTGTTAACTCATAGGATGTTTTCTATATCCATTGAATATCTAAAATAAAGTAGTTTCCTATTGCTTGTGTTAACCATAATGAGAAAAACAAAAACAAAAAACAAAAATTAGTCATTTTATTTCGTACTATCTTTTAAATGTGCGATATATACAAACAAGGATAAAGGTGGAGATGACCCATTATGCCAATTGAGGATGGCTTATTAATTCAATGGATACTTTGTAAACTAACGTACTTATTTTACTTTTAGAACTAAATTATGATCGCATATAAGATATGCATTTTGTCACTATAAGGCACATATATCTTGTTTGTCTATAAAAAGTTATTAATTGGTAAAATGCTCCCTTCATTTATTAATAATATTATTTGAAGTATAATCAAACATCATATAAAATAAAATTAGATTGCCTAAACAAGCATCCATGAGCATTATCATGGCTAATTTAATGTCAAAATATCTCATAAAATTACATGGGTAAAAACTAAATGTGAAGTTGGGTTACACTTTTCGCCCTTTTTTGAGAGAAAAAAAAAAAAAAAAAAAAAACTAAAAAAAATTTCAACTATTAGTAAGAAAAATTCTTTTTTTGTTTAGAATTTCATTTTACAGTTAAAACAAACAAACAAACAAACAAACAAACAAAACAAAACAAAAAACGTTCAAAAATTTATTAGATTTCTATTTCTTATTTTTTAGAATTTTTTTATTCGCATTTGATATGTCAACTTAGCAATTGTTTTATTGTGTGTTCTTTAAAAATCAAGGGATTAATAAAAAGTCATGTTTTTTTGGCCCTAATGTATTCCTTGTTGACCTTGTTCTTTTGAAGAATAAAAAATGTGCTGCAACAATCTAGACAAACTCTAATTCGGCATACCTATATTTACGAAGCCAACATATGCATATCATAATTACTAGAATTTTTTGAATTGAACCAATATGAAAAAACTACAGATTTTGAAGATTTTTAACAAAGCACCATATTTCTCATCATATTAGTTAACCCACTAAAGAGGATGGACCAATGTAATGCATCATAAATTTTCCATATTTTTTCACAATGTATTTTGGAAGATTCAATTTTCTATTTCACTGAATCATAATGACCTTAAGAAATATTTTGCAGACATTTAATGAGAAAATTAGTTAAAATTAGTAAATATCTATGAAATTCCATAAAATTTATACCTATTGAAAGTATATTCAACTCTACAAATGCTAGTGTTGGTTCCAAAAGTAAATTCACTTTATTTGATGGATTTTAACCATTCTGAAATTGGAGAAAGTGAACAAATATGAGATAGCTCTGGTTGGCTACAGAGTTGCAGGTTTTCGGCCAAAAAAAAAATTCAGCTGAAAGTAATAACTTTTTTCAGTTGAAAGTTAAAGTTAATGGAAAAAAAAAATGGCTGAAAAGCTAGTACTTTCGGCTGAAAACATTTTTCATTTTTTCTGCTAGCCGCGAAAATAACACAGTGTGACAGTGTCAAATGAAATGATGTGACCGTTTTGGCCAAAAGCTATAAATAAACTCTATCGAAACATCATTTTCTCACTCTCATCCCACATTTTCCATATGCAACTTTTGGATAATGAACTTTTTGGATCTACCTTTTGGATACTAAATTTTTTTGGGCTAGATTTTGAATGGTGAAATTTTTTCAATGACAAATTTCTTGAATAGGTAAATAAGATTATGGATAGCATATTTGCATATGCAACTCTGCCTTACAAGAAAAAAGTTTATGATGTCTTTCATTGAGTTTCTTATTGAAGAATATTGAACTATTGGCTTAATTTGAGCTTGTCAAAGCTCTCGATTCGGCGTTTGGTTGTATGAATATTTAGGATGTATTACTGGTGATAGTGTGTCATTATATGGCTAGATCAAATTATTATTCAGGTTATTAATGTTTCCAATCACAAGGGTTTATCACTGAAGCTACTAATTTTGACAATGTTAAAGAGATTCGACTGTAGAGTTTGATGGTGTGTCAAGGATTATATTGTAGGTATACATGAACAAGGGTTCAATACTTGTATTATAGCTACAGTGTTGAGTGCTACTCGATTGTAGAGTTGGGGTTCGGCATAAAGATTTTTGTTGAGTATGGTTGATTGTTCACTTATCTTTGAGGGTTGATAAGGTTCAAGCATAAGATAGGGTTTTCATTTATATGTTAGATGGGTAGCGAACTATTTGGATCTAGCTTTTGGATAGTGAACTTTTTTGGGCTAGCTTTTACATAGTAAACTTTTTTGAGTAAAAAATTTCTAGAAGAGGTAAATAAGATTATAGATAGCATAAGTAAGATTTTTTAAGGTTTAGTATTAAAGTTTTTTTCAAACTTTTCTTTCAATGAAAATGTTTATTACCCACTTTCTTCTCCATGATTGTAAATTTTTTTAATTTCTTTTTGAAGTATAAAATTTTTGCTTTGAAATTTTATTTATTTATATAAAATTTTCATTAATTTTTTAAAAATATATATATATTGAATTATCATGGCGAATCAAAGAAATTGAAAAATAAAATATGATTGAATTAGAGACATTGAGGTTCGTAGAGAATACTCGAGAAATTATTACAGAAGAAAGAAGGAAGAATGTTTTAATATTGAAAGGGAAAATAAATCTCAACAAGGAGAAGTTGAGCCAGGTATGTAAATGTACTTATCATAAGCGATGTTTTAAACTTAATAATGTATTGTGCAATTTAAGTTTTATTTGATGAACTAATTTGAAAAATATTTTGCAATGTAAACAGAGAGAGATTTGCCTCATAACATTGATGATGAGATTGAAAATGTTGAAAGAGAAAGTGAATAAGAAAATGAACCGGTCATTAATGACGTTGTTGAAGATGTTGAAAGAGATTCAAGTGAAGAAGAAGTTGAACCACCCATAGGTATGTATTATTGAAATTATATGTCATGTATTATTGAAATTATACATATTTACTAGTTTCAATTTCATTATCTGTTTTTTAATTTAATTATTTAGTGTATATTTATACTCATTTACATTGAATTCTCATATGTACAAGTGAAATCAATATTCATGATGAGATGTTAGAAAAATGTCGACACTGCCACATATGGAGATAAAAAATCTTACCATGTTATATGATCTCGTCTTAAGTTAATTATTGATAAGTTCTTCAAAGATGAAAATTTGATAGGTCAAGGTCAAATTTCGAGACGTCTCTTAACATCAAATAAATTAAAAGAAGCTACAATATTATTGGGCATTCGAAAATCAACAAAAGATAAAAAGGTGAAGAATAATGTGATTGAAAATATAAGTAGTGCTCTAAAATCAATTGGATGATCCAGAAAGAAAAATGATCTAAATGCACTTAGAGGAATACAAACAACAGTGGTTTCATCAATTAATCGAGAAAATCGTTTGATAAAATCTATGGCAGAAGCATTAGGGACCTCATGAAAAACATTGCACAAGCATAGGAAATTTTGATTGCAAATAGATGTAAATGACTAGCTTGCTTGTTGGACAATCATTTGTAAGCCACCATACAAAGATAGACTTGGAAAAAATGTTAAAAATATGATATGTGAATATTGGATGAAAAATTCATGTGTTTCACCAAAAGAAAGGGATGTGATGAGGAATAATATCACATAATATGTATGAAGAACATCCAAAACATATCTTGGACACCACTCAGATAGAGTTGTTCAAAAATTTTAAAGAAGAGAATCATGGAATTAATGTCTCAATCAATACTTCTATGCAACAAAAACCATGGTATGTTAATCCTATCATTGTAAGTGACACTTGTTTTTGTCATTATCATGTGGAATTTCAATTATATTATGACACCTTCCTTAATTTTGGTAAAACATTTCAGAGAAATTCACCTCCTTCTTCCACTATGCATGGTTTCATATCCCAGATTCTATGTGGAAGAGAAAATCATCAATTATTTTACCAAAAGAAATGTGTTGTGTAAAAAATGTGATCATTCTGGAAGCTTGACTTTGTTTCACAACAAATATCCTATTCATATGAATGATTAATCATTATCCAACATAAAAGTGGAATGGAAGAAATATGAATGTATTCATACTTCGATAGGCACAAGTGGTAGTACAAGTGCTATAATGGTTGATTTACAAGAAGATGAAATTTATGTGATAAAATTTTTGAAGAAGTTTGAAACATAAATTTATAAATACACCAAGCATTCTCATAGAGCTCAAAGGAAGGAACTGCAATTCAAAAAATCCCATGAAAGTTTTCCATTAGGGACAATTTTGTCGATAGTTGATTTTGCGTAAAATTACACATTTGTTCCACAAAATGAAATACAAAGTGAATATTATCATTCTAACCAAGTCTCTATGTGTGTATATATTCTATATAGACATGTTGAAAAGAATATTCATTATATAGAAAGCACCAATTATAATCAACATGTTGTTGAAGAATACCATTTTTATATTAGCAATGATCGTACACATGATACAAATTTTGTACAACATTGCTTCGACAAGATTTTTGAGTCATTAAAAGCTCAGGAAATAAAATTCAATGACCATTAGATATGGTCAAATGGATGCACAAGTCACTTCAAAACCTCATGACCATTCTTCTAGTTGTGTCAACTTCATATGAAAACCAACATTAAACATTGTTGGAATTTCTTTGAGATTGGTCATGGAAAACGAGAGCATGATGGCGTAGGGGCATGTATAAAATGAGCACTTCGAAGATATCAGATGGACCACTCTGCCAACTGACTTGTCTCAACTAATCAAGTTGTTCAATGGTGCAATGTTGCACTAAGCCATGAGAATAGCCATCAAGGGAGGTACGCAAGTATGTATATATATGAACTCGTATATATTTTTAATATATGATCACTTTTATTAATCTTTAAATTTTTAAAAATTTAAAAATTATGGTTTAAAAAATTGATCGATGATTATCTTTGATAAATAAATTGTATTTTAAATTACATATAAATATAGTATTGTTTGAATTTACCATAGGTTATTTTGGCATATTGGGGTCTAAGATGTAGATAGGTCGATTCCATATGAAATTGAAACAGTAAAAGGGACTCGAAAATTAAATTCAATTAAAACAAAAGAGTACTGAAATGCATTTTCATTTGATAAAAGAAAAGAATCTTGTTTTTGTCTTATTTGCATAGAGGACACAACATTCAGTGATGCTTATGAAAACAATATATATGTGAAAGCTTGGAAACATAAAAAACTTAATGCAAAGGGGAAAATTTCGCTTGCAAAATTATAAGGGATGGAATCATAGGAGACTATAGTGTCATCTGAAGGTGATAGAGTTTTTTTATCTTGTTAGAGAAGGTAACATTTCAATTTCTTTCAAAGGTTATGTGTGTGTGTGTGTGTGTGTGTTTAATCATTATGTATAAGTATAGATAATAGTTAAAATGTCGATCTAGATATAATCAAATTGTAAATGTTGATAACTAATTTGTTGTTAGTGATGATCTGAATTTTCACATTGTTTTTTTATTGTGTGGGAGATGTTTTTGTTGTAGTTGCACCCATTAAAAACATAGAAAATGTCAAGTATTATTTGATGTGGTGCATTGAACGAAAGATAAGTTATTGGAGGACAATGATGATAACGATTTTATATATGAAAGAGGGTTTATTATACTAAAAGGATATTTTTTCCAAGAAACTCATCAAACTGAGAGTCATGTTTACTTTCAAGACTATCAACCTCATGCCATAAGTTGTTAATATATTCACTTGGTGTGTGCAACATGCATAAAGTTGGTAAAATTTCAATCAATAAAAAAATCAAAATTTAAAAAATGGAGAATTTAAAAATCCAACCATGAACGAATCATTGAGGATGGCATTCCATTAGAATACTTTTATTTGAACTGGTCAATAATATCTTCTCCTTGTAATCATCTCCTAGAAAGAGTTCAAGTAGATTGTTAGCCTTCCTTTTTGTGCACTCTCAAGCTTTCCATTCTAGCTACTACTAGGTATTACAAAATTGTTTTAATTAATGTGGTGCCTTTTTTGTTAAGTTAAAAGAAAATTAAAAGATCCCAAATACTATTATAATGTAAGGATGTAGCATCACAATCTTCTTGTTTGTCATTGATCATACTTATATCATGTTTGTGATGCATGTTTCTTCTTTATGTCATCTTTGTGTCTTTTCAAATATTTTTAGTTCTATCTTAGTGACATTATTTACTTTATTAAAATCTCGTAACCATCAATTTTAAATGTTTTGTATCTCTTGTACATCTTGACAGAATCAAATTGGTGTCCTAAATAGGTCAAAAAAATGCATTTTATTGTGTGTTTGTCCTATACATGTAGTGCATACACCATGTATATGTGCACTGCATAATCCCCATTATATGAACCTATTAACTAACAATGCATGCTCCACACATTGTATTTAATATTTGAAAAATTCATTTACTATGACAAAAGTTAGGCCCACATTAAGATTAATACAACTTCAATCGATTCAAAATTGCAATATTTAATTCCCAATTTCTATGCTTTCTCAAATTTCATGAAAAATACAATCGTAACATACTTAAGGTACTTTAACTTTAGAATGTATGTATTTAACAAACTTGGTGGAATGTCCTTTTGTACAAAACACAATTAGGATGGTGCATACTTCAAATGGTGTCGATCTCGAGAATGAGATTTAGATCAAGGATGTATATCAATGGAATGGATAGGATTGGGGCATAACTTTCTTTCCAAAAATTTCGTAAGAAAATTAAGTAAAGACAATGATTAAAATCACAAGCTATAACTTGAAACCTAATATCAAACAAAGAGATGGAAATTAACTAGAAAAACCAAGCAAAGGCTGATCAATGAGAACTTTGGTGGGTAATAATGGCATCCAAAATATGACTTATATGTGACTACATTTGTTCGCAAATTTGATGCATTCTACTTATCCACATTTTAAGTAGATGCATTATACTTATTACATGATGCATTCTAATTATCATTTAACTTTAAACATACATCACTCAAAGCCGGTATAGGGAAATTGTAACTATTACGAACAGTATCAAAAGTTGGGTTCGAAAACTCTAAATATGTGTGCCATACAAAGTACGAACTAAATGAAAAAAATTTCATTGCTTCATATTCATGACAATAAATGTAAAACCTTTAAGTATCAAATTGTGCATCATGAAAAATGTACCATGTTTTATAATGCAATTCCATAGTATGTTTTCTTTCAACAACTTTATTTTAAAACTTAATTATCAACCAGCATACATAGTAGCTCTTCTAGACAAGATGATAATCTATTCATGAATGCAACATGTACACTATGTTTTATAATGCAATTTTAAGTTATGATTGCTTTCAATATTCAACAACAACTTAATAAAACCCAAGTAACAACCCACATCAATAGTAGCTCTAGACTTGTACAACATGATACTTGATTCACGAATCTAAAATGATTGCTTTGAATCTATTCACTGAACTTGATAAAACTCAAATATCAACCCACATCCATAGTAGCTCTAGACTTCTATAACATGATACTTGGTTCACGAATGTAAAATGGTTGCCTTGAATTTATTCACTGAACTTGATAAAAATTAAGTATAAAACCACATCCATCGTAGATTTTCTACAACATTATAAGATTCATCATGCAAAATGTGTACGACAGTCCATTTTATACAAATTTACTTTCATTGCTTCACATTCACGAATGACTTAAATCTAAAACCTTTTAAGAATCAAATCGTGCATCATGCACAATTTACCATGTTTTATAATGCAATTTTATAGTATGTTTGTTTTCTACAACTTGATTTTAACACTTAAGTATCAACCTACATCCATAGTAGTTCTTCTATACAAGATGATAATTACTCATGAATGAAAAATGTACACCATGTTTTATAATGCCATTTTTAAGTTATGATTGCTTTAGACTTCTACACCATGATAAGATTCATGAATGCAAAATGTACCATGTTTTATAATTTGCAATTTTACTATATATATATATATATATATATATATATATATATATATATATATATATATATATATATATATATATATATATATATATATATATATATATATATATATATATATATATATGTATGTGTGTGTGTGTGTGTGTGTGTGTGTGTGTGTGTGTGTGTGTGTGTGTGTGTGTATGTATGTATGTATGTATGTATGATTGTTTTGAATATTCATTGAATAACTTGACAAAACCTAACTATCAATCCACATCCATACCATCTTCTACAACATTATAAGATTCATCATGCAAAATATATAAACTCCAATTTTTTTATTTACTTTCTAACTGAAACGGTTACATTTTATTAATAGATCGAAACTGGTTGGGCTGGTCCAAATCAACCATCATTACAAAGCTTCAAGCTAGCTTTCCATGACAAGAGAAACTTCACTACAAACTTTAGGGAATAGAGATTTGAGAGGGGGTTTCATCATTTTTTCTAAAATCTCCTTGCGGGATAAGGCAACCTTTGTTTGCATTGGTGTTTGCTTCCTTGTTCGAACCTCAGAGAATGTGGAAAAATTGGTATGAGGAAAATTATAGCAGCATGAACTTCAGCCTTCGAAGGATCTTATTTAGGACTAGATTTTTGAACTGGCCCTTCGAATTTAACATCTTTATCATAAAATTTGAGTCGTCGAAAGCTTGGAATTCTCTAATACCTTTCTCATGAGTAATTTGGTAGGCTTTTAGCAGACCAATAATTTATGCCTGATTATTAGTTCTCTACCCAAGGCCCCAGCTGAATTTATCTCTTCTTAGACCATCCGAGGAGTAAAGAACACCACCGGCACCTGCAATCCTGCGATTTCCTTTGGAGGCATTGTCAAAGAAATCGTAACTTTACCCTGATTCCTCCACCACACTTGAAATATTCCATCTGAGTCTCATATGCACAATCCTGGATTGGTGAAGGGGCAAGCTGAGATTTGTTTTATGTCCCAATAAACAAAGTTTCCCATCTAATTATTTTCTTCAAGAAGGAGATAGATTTAGTTTTTATGAGAGTGTTGAGTTACTATTTCAAGAAGAAGAGATTTGGCTTTGGCTACACTACACAGCAAGGGGGACCAAAAAGTGTTATTGAAAATCTGCTCATTTCTTACAAGCCAAATTTTCTAGCAGACATATTTAGGGATGGTATGCCAAACATGGAACCAAAGAGACTTGTTGGAAATTGCATTTGGATAGCGCACCTTCCAAGTGGAAAATAAATCAACCATAGAGATCTGGGTTGGGACTGAGACATTGAAACCTTGAAGGATAAAATTCCACACATCTTTGGCGAAGGTGCAGCCCACAAAGAGGTGATCCATAGTTTCGAGATAATTTCTGCAAAGCGCGCATCTGTGACGACCAACGATGCTTCTTTTTATCAGATTTTCCCCTGTCAAGATTTTCTTATGCATTAGAACCCAGAAGAATAAATTAATTTTGGCGAGAGCATAGGAGTCCCAAACCTGCTTCCAAAATATCGCAGGCTAATTCGTCTCGCGCTGAGTTTGGAGATACATAAATCCTTGTGCAGCAGTGTAGGTTTCAGTGTTTCCCCAGCCCCAAGAATCTGAAGCCTGCTTGTGAACCGTAGCTGAGTCAGTTAACTTCGCTCTGAGAATGTTTTGTTCAGATTGCAAATGCTCAAGGACTCTGGGAAAGGACCAGGATTGCCAATTTCTTGTCTCGTCCCAAACAGAAATTTCTTTAAGTTTGAGAACTCCATGTTGAATAGCCACTCGTGGATCTCTTTTAGATCTTCAAAATTTTCCTTCCATTACTAGGAATAGGATAGAGATGGTTTTGAAAAAAAAATATTCCTCACCGGCAGAGATTCTAAATCAACAAACCTTTTGGAGTGTTATCAGCCTACAAATTTCTCAAAGGTACACCTTTGGCACACTTATTTCCTAGAATTTGACTGACCAGGTCTTTTGGATTAACATATAGCTTCCACAGAATTTTGTAGCCCAAGGAAATGTTTGCGTGGGTGGGATCTCTAATCTGAAGTCCACCTTCTGAAATTGGGCATTTAACCATTTCCCAATTAACTAAATGGAACTTCTTCTAGATACCTTTCCCTCCACGCCAAAGAAAGTCGCGGATTAACTTTGAAACCTGCTTGGTGATAGAATTTGGGGCTAGTAGAAAGGAATCCTGATAAATAAGCAAGGCAGAGAGCACCGATTTTATGAGGACTAATTTTTCGTCGTTTCTGAGGCGATTTTCGACTTGATTTTGCAGATAACATCAACCCACATCGAACACTTATTTACTCCAATAGTTAAAGGAAGTCCAAGATATTTAATTTTGTCCCAATAGGAATAACTAGCAAAACCCAATTGATGTGCAATTATATGGATGGCTTGTTGCTCAACATTCCACCCATACACCACACTCTTTCTGTCATTGATGAGAGCACCAGAGATGTTGTAGAATTTATATCATGATAAAATTCTATAATAAAAATATTATCAAATATTAAATATCAATTCATAATAAATATTTATATGAAAAATATGTCCAAAATTTATATCATGATAAAAGTAAATATAATAAAAATATTGTCAAATACAAATATGTATCAAAGAGAATCTCGATCGCATCTATGATCTATCATCATCCTCATCCTCATGGGTGCCATGCACAACATGTGTAATATGCATATATACATAAGATTGTGTACTTTTAGATTATATTTTAAAGTATTCTAATTAAATGATATTTTTATCATCAAAACAAAATTATAAAAGGTTTCATATTCCACACAATGCCTCATGATGTTCACCCTACATTGCGCCCTCATGGATGCCCTATACAACATATGTACAAGTATATATTAAAATTTTAAAATTGCACATGAAAATGCATGAACTCGTAATACTAAAAAAAAATGTAACAACTTTTTCAAATTTTCTAGACGATACAATCCCCATAGTTGACTCCATTGCTAAGGTCCCTAGAGAAGGAAAATTTCCTTCACAAACCTAAAATTCGAAAATTTTAAAATTGTAAGATAGATATTTTTTTGTAACAAAACTTTCTTCAAATTATAATGAAACAAAGTTGAAATATTCAATACTTGTGAAAGGCCAATCTCCAACACCTCCTAATATGGAGGAAGAGAGTCACACAGTGCTGAAAATTCCAAATGGAATGGAAATCTATTAAAATTTAATTATGTAATTATTTCTTTTACAAAAATGTATTCACAATATAGATATAATAAAAATAAATTAATAGTATGGACATGTTCTTCAAAAAAAATTAACATCTCTCAACATATCCTCATTTGAACCCGAACCTCACAATGTTATATTATTGAAATCTCTGTTCAATAAACGAGTTAACTGCAAATGGTGAACATATGAAACGTTCTTGTTAGATTATATCTGAAAATATTTACAAAATGTATGTGAATCCAATGCCCTCTTATAAACATCAACATTAAATCATCTCTTCTAAACAATAACACATACATAATCTTACTTTAAAACATGAACCATAAACATTAACACATACTGATCACATGCCCTCTTCATCATGACAAATTAGCTCTTTCCATCCATCAGGGAAAGCCTTTGCATACACTTTAACCTCTTCAATATTCATATTATATATTTGCACATTTGATTTAAATACAAAATTAGCACGTGAATCAACTCGTGCTCTTTGTCGATTTAGACTGACATCAGTTCCATTCAATGCATCTTGTATGTTGTCTAGAATGGAATCCCTTGCTTCTTGACCAATTTGAGTAGTGGCATCCATCTCTGACCGCGGAGTTACTAGACGTGGTGGTTGAGGTACCAAAGTTGGTGGAGGACGAGGAAAATTTAGTATCCCTAAATGTACCCTTCCAATCATATGTCTCACCTTTTCCAGTACCATAATATTTGGATGGAAGGTCGGTATAATCAAAATTCATACCCTCAAAAAACTAAACAATGTGGAACCTTGTCATTCCATGGCAACTTGTCATACATTTAAAGGAACATTTCATACAAATGGTAGGTTATTTCAGGGTGCTTGAAATATTTCACCTTTAACATCTTTATTTTTTACCCTTCTTTAAAATTAAACATAGATTTTCCATGTGCTTTTGTAACCATCCTATTTACCTCAACCCATTTATCGAGACCCATCATTGTTTCCTTACGACGCCTCATCATATCTATAAATCCAATAGTTGTTGGCCCAAGATTCTTATAAATATCAAGATATGTACGAGAGTGAAAAATTATTTATAACCTTTTTTTGACTCTCTGTAAGGAGCTCCAACCCCCCAAGATCGTGCTTCAATATTAAATAATGAGTTGTGCACCTCTATAATGTGCACTGTTGGATATTTGTCTTCCAAGGAGGCTCATTAGGAATATATGACAGATAGGTGGTAATTGGCGTATAGTCTTCTTCTTGAAATGCCATCCTTCGCCTATGTTGACTTTCTTCTACATTTTCACCCAATTCTTCAATATGATTACATAAATATTAAAAAATTTCAATGTATTTATACACATGCAAAATATACATACATGTATATGTACATACAATTTATTTACGTACAATTTGTTTTAACATAAATAAATTTAAATTATATAATTTACCAAATGGAGGATCATGATCCAATTGAGATCCACGACCACCCCAAGATGGTTGAGCACCATCACACCCAAGTACATCAGTTGATTGAGGTTGTTGACTACCGGGAGAAGGTTGAGCACCCTCACGCAACGACCTAGTGAGAGATGCTTCTAAAAGAGATGGAAATTATAAATTAATAAAGGTAATTAACAAAAATCAATTCAATGTGTATGTACATATGATTCTACCAATTTATCATTTTATTAATTTTGCACATAAACATATATATACCATGATGATGATGTAACAAATGATGGTCCTCCATTGATTCATCTATACTCTCCTCGTCCTAGTGAGAGATGCTTCTAAAAAAGATGAAAATTAAAAATTAAAAAATATAAATTGAAAAAAATCAATTCAATATGTTTGTACATATGATTCTACCAATTTTTTTTAAGTGATGTTTCACATAAACGTATATATACCACAATTCCTCAATGGGGGTGTCATGTCTGATGGACATATGGGAGCTGGAAGAGTGGGTCGGACAGGCCTGGCGCCACGCGCCACCAGGAGTCATTAACTCCCACACTTGAACATTATGAGCCCTCAGAATGTGAGGTATCATGGCAGACAACGTGCGCTTATCAGGTATTTTGGCGAGCGAGCGAGCAGTATGAAGGTTTGGGCGACGGTGGATGCTTGCGAGGAGGCTTCTCTCTGTGCACTGGCATTGGCAGGTTTGATAACAGGAGGCGTGGTGGAAGACATGGGAGACGGGGAACTGGAAAATGGTGGTTTCGTGACCTGTGAGATCCTAGAAGTGAGGATCTAGAGGAGAAGCAGGGTGACAGGAAGACAATTGTATTTAACTTACCAGTGGGAAAGGTGTTTTCAATCTTGTGGCTTCTATGGTCCTTCCGGCCTGCAGTGGAGGATGGGGTTGCGGAGACAAAGGAGCTGACCTCTATGCGGTATTGGTTCGGGCTTAGAGGCCCTCCTGGCTTTCTAGCAGTTTCATATCTCAGAGGGCGGTGGTTCATCTCCACCTTCGAGAGAAGCAAGGAATTCACCAATGATTTGGTGGCAGTCTCCTGTGTTGGTTTGGGAGTGGGTGGTTGGACGGGTAATGGTGGCTTTGGGGACAGTCGTGCTGGACTACGGGCTACTTGACCTACCGGTAATTGGAGTTTTAACACAAAGGCAAGCCGGAGTGGGGTCGCGAAGCTCATTCCACGCAAGCGACGCCATGCACGTAGAGGAAGATTTGGTCGAGGGATAGAAGCACGTGGGCCGAACAAGGACCCAAGCTTGAAATCACAATCCACCAAGAGCCAGCAGTCGGTGGCTACCATGGTCGTTTCTCCAGCACAGTCACCTAGGCAAGTGGAAGCTACATCTACACTGGACGACGTCTTAGTTCAAATTCAGCAAATCCATCTCAACCTAGACACCATGAGGGGACAAAGGTATGAGGATCATAACGAACTCATTGCCTATATTAATAAAATTCATCATCTGCAAAAAGAGACTCTATATGCTCTAGAGGGTCTGCGTCGTCAACTGAGGCGCTCTCACGACCACCTCTGAGCACCAAAGATCCAGGTTGAGCATACTGACTACCATGTGCACAATCATGTCGGTTTCTTTGATGGGCCACAGGAGGCCCTCTCAATCCACCTTCATGAAGCTATGTATCCACTGGTTTTTTGTTAGTTCTTTTCTCATCATAACCAATGGGACTGTATGCCTTGGCATGCACCCGAGACACTTCTGGCCTTTTTTTCCTACCAGGCTGCCTAGATGTATCACAGCAAGGTTGTTTTTTGATGTAAATTTCGCTATGATAATATAAAATAGACTTTGACAGGAAAAAAATAAATAAATAAACATAAATAAAATAAAACAAAAAAAAAAAAAATAATAATAAACAAAACAAAAACAACAAAAACAAACAAATAAACAAAAAATGTATATATACCACGATGATGATGAAACAAATAATGTTCCTCCCCTTATTCATCTCATACTCTCCTCGATTTGCGACCAATCTTATCTGCATGCATAGAAATTCGCGCTCGACTCAATGCTTGAGACTCATTTGATGCTCTAAAAATTACTATTTAAAAAGATTAAGTGTTCAAAAAATTAATAACACAAATAAATGTAACTATTTAAGAGTTTCTTCAAAATTATTTGGTGTATAATTCTCTTCATCCCAAGATAAATATAAACATCAAGTAAATACTCAATATTTAAATTTTTAATTCAAATATACTCAAGACTAAAAACACAAATGCTAAAGTGCACATCTTGAGAATTAAATACAAAGTTTTCTTAAACTTGTCAACCCAATAATTCACCAGGTAGTGATTACACAATGGGGCCAAACTTAGAATAGTATTGAAAGAACCACATGGCCATTAAAGACACCATATTTATAACTAAAAAACACACACATATCAAAGATATCTTACAATGTCCATTAATAAATTTTGATGGAGTGGTTCTTGATACCGATTCCTCTTTCACACACAAATCTTGAGTTTACATTTCCCCATACAATAGATAACTAGACATCCTATTAACATTTGCACAAGGAATTACGATAAATTGTTGAAATTGACTAGCATTAATTTTTTCTTCTCTATGCAGTTGTTTTAACTTCTCCTTTTTGACTTGGTACATGCCTTTCATCTAGTTGCACACAAGTTTAGAATTTGTGAAGACTAAAATGCCATTGGATCCATAGTCCCTAGTTGTTCCTAAGCCTTCTATAAGTGCAATATATTATTCTCCATTGTTTGTTTTCCTTCCAGGTGCATCCCTTTTCCTTTGGAGGACTTTGTTCGTTGTGATATTGTATAATACATATGTAGTCATTGCTTGAACTGGATTGGGATAACATGAAACTTTAATGCATAATGTACATTTTTCAACCATGGTTAATGGGTTTTCTAATCCCTGTAAAAAATAAATTCAAAAAAATGAATAATATATTTGTTTTTTTCAAATTCCTTGGCCATAAAAATTTTGATCAAGAACTTTAGGAAAGAATGATGAAAAATAGCTATCTAAAAACAAATTCTATCATGGAATGCATTCTAGGTATTGGGCTTATTGTTAGCATGGAAATTGTGGAGGAGTCCAATTTTACTTCCTTTGGCAACTTTATTGTTGATTGTTTGTTTCAAGTAGATAGATCAAAATTGTAAAATTTTAGTACTATAAAGTTAAAATTTTGTTTTTTGTATAGCCATGCATAGAACCAATTGATAAAACCCCACAATTTTTAGTTTTTGTCCTCAACATTCTATTTCAATAAAACCCTTCAATTTTAGTTTTTTTAACTGAACATTCGATTTCGAACCAACTTCTTTCCCGCCATTTTAGAATCATCATTCCATTATTTTATTATAATGTTGAAAATAAAACCCCACATTTTAGGTTTTATCTTCTAGATTATATTATTAATAGAATGAAGATTCCAAAATGGTGAGAAAGAAACTCCTTTGAAATCAAGTGTTCCTTCATTTAAAAACCAAAATTGTGGAGTTTTAACGATTCTAGAGGAATTCTTGAAGATTTGTCACGCGATAAAACTTGGTCGCAACACTTTTTTTGAGTTGTTAGTTGTTTTTGTTGAGTTGTGACATATCTTCGTTTTTTTGTTGATTTGTAGGTTTGTTGGGCACTCGAGGAGTTCTTGCACCTTTGTTCGGTGTTTGACTCCATATCTGAAACCTATGTGCAAACCTATCACTACTAAAAAAATTTGGGTTTAAAATAGATTTGTTAGTCTTTTTTCATTTATTCTCTTTATATTGATTTATTCTTTTTATATTGAAAAAAAAAAATTTAAATAAATAATAAAATTAAATAAAAATTAAAAAATTAAAAAAATAAATAAATAAATAAAAAACACCCATTAAACCTCAATAAAATTCCATTTTATTTTATTCGCAATACCTATATTGAGATATATCTCTCCCACCCTTGTTGTAAGAACACCTTACTTCTCAAATACATATGTATTCTCTCAGTAAATAAGTGTGACGAGGAATTAAAATAACTAAAAAAAAATTACACTTATAAGCAAAGTAGAGCAAATTAAAATCTTACCAAGAGAATAAAATATTTACATAAATAAATGTGACAAGGAATTAAAATAACTTAAATTTTATTGCAATTATAGGTAATATAGAGCAAATTGAAATCTCACCCAGAAAATAAAATATTAGCTACTACACAATTTTAGTTGCGCACAACCTCAAATAGCATCATTTACATGGTAAATATGATGACTATTCAAGTATTAGCCATCAAACTTCCAACTTATTCTATTATATAGATCAAAAAAAATGCACCCATTAACTAAAACATTTAGTGTATGTGCTAAACTAATATCCAATGTATCTCTCACTACATATAATTTAACCTATTGGATCTCCTCTAATATCAAGATATATCCAAAATTATGCATCATTAGAGTGAATTCAACTTGGACGTGGAGTATTTTTATGCAAATGATACCTAAACTATTAAATTTTCTATGTTTTTCATGCATAGTAAACGAATCAGGATCATTTCAACCACCAAAACCTAACTAGAATTATTTTCTAGTTTGATTTACCTCAAGCATTATCCAAAAAGTAAAAGTTTGCCCAAAAAATAATAGAATGTAACAAATATTCAATATGCAAGATAGTTTTAGATTCATTGCACGGTATCTCAATAATATCAATTACTTTAGCAGGTTTGAAATGGTGGAACATAGGGTTGACTAGGTCTACATTTCAAATTTAATGAAGTCATCTTGTAGTGCATAGAGATCATCGTCAATCAAGGGTGTGACATATATAATTCAACATTGGTATGAGCTCGGGAGAGTCTCGATAGTGATTGTCTCTTTGAGGTCAATCAATGAAAGAATAATATTAAGTCATAGCCCCTTGTTGTATCAATGACATAAAGTGCAATAAAAAGAATGAACATTGCGTTGAGATACATACAACAAATGGCGTATGTGACACAACAATGAATGAAAAATAATGGCAAGAGTGAATGGCATATGTGTGACAACAATGATGCAACAATATACTTTTTAACAATTTTTATTAAATGACTATTTAGTTTCTTCATTTGTTGGAAGGCTACAAATGACTAGAGTTTCCTTTAGTACTTTTTGTGTTGGAAATTAGATTGAAATAAAAGTCATAAATCAAGAAATGAGTTTGAAGGGCATATTATTTTTCTACTTTATTCAAGGTCGGGCTAGCATATAGTAGATATAAAACTCCACAATGTTTTTAATGGTCAATGTTGCTCGAGGAGCATGGTTTTGATTGGTTGTTATAATAATGTGGAGGTTTGTGTCTCTAACATCTAGTCGATTAGTAAATAATAGAAATATAGATAGGATTCTCATATGGCTAATGCAAGTCAACCTAGAATATAGCATGCATGATAGCTACACTTTGTTTGTCCCAAAGGACCTTTCTGTAGCAATAATAGGGCTCTATCTTAAGTATGTTTCCAATTTGCACAATAGAATTTTCAGATTCCTCAATACTATATTCTTCTTCACTATTAGATTGAGATGGTGGAGGATATTTTGAATGGCATACCTCCTTATGCACTAGAGTGAGATTGATTATATGAGCTTCAGTTGGGTTAACAAAAGGACGAGGCACCCGAAAAAATTCCTCCAACGCCCAGCAGACCTACAAATCAGCAACAACAAAAAATTAGACTCGTCACAACTCAACAAAAATAATTAACAACCAAAAAATGAGAAGCGACCAAGTTTTCTCACACATAAAATATTCAATAATTGCTCCAAAATTCCTCCAACGTCGAACAAAGGTGCAAGAACTCCTATAACACCGAACAGACCTACAAATCAACAACAACAAAAAATTAGACCTATCACAACTCAAAAAAAAACAACAAACAACTAAAAAAAAAGAGATGTGGCCAAGTTTTCTCACACAACAAATATTCAACAAACAAAATTTAGACCTGTCACAACTCAACAAAAACAACCAACAACTCAAAAAAAAAATATGTGTCCAAGTTTTCTCAGACTGTAAATCTTTAGCAAAAAAAAATTAGACATGTCACAACTCAACAAAAACAACTAACAACTCAAAAAGAGATGTGGCAAAGTTTTTTCATGCAACAAATCTTCAAGAATTCCTCTAGCGTCGAACAAAGGTGCAAGAACTCCTCTAGTGCCCATTAGACCTACAACAAAAAAAAAAATTACACCTATCACAACTAAAAAAAACAACTAGCATTAAAAAAAGAGATGTGTCCAGGTTTTCTCACATGGAAAATCTTCGGCAAAAAGAAATTAGATGTGTCACAACTCAACAAAAACAACTAACAACTCAAAAAAAGAGATGCATCTAAGTTTTCTCGTTTGGTAAATCTTCCAGAATTCACCTAGCTCTGGATAGAGTTACAAGACCTCCTTGAGCGCCCAACACACCTACAAATCAGCGAAAAAAAATTAGACTAGTCACAACTCAACAAAAACAACTAAAAACTCAAAAAGGAGATGTTTCCAAGTTTTCTCATGTGACAAATCTTCACGAATTCCTCCAGCATCAAACAGAGGTGCAAGAACTCCTCCAGCGCCCAACAGATCTACATATCAACGAAAAAAAATAGACCTATCACAACTCAACAAAAAAAACTAACAACTCAAAAAAAATATGCAACTAAGTTTTCTTACGCGAGAAATCTTCAATAATTCCTCCAGATTTTCTCCAACGTCGAACGAAGGTGCAAGAACTCCTCCAATTCCCAACAGACTTGCGAAAACACAATTCTATAGAAAAATTGTATACAATGTGAAAACTTTTTCAGGCCCTCATGGCTCACATATATAAAAAAAAATTGTTCGACCGAAGAAAAAAAATTCAATCAATCAACTTTTTCGGCCAAAAAACGCGGTGGTCGGATTTTCCCCCACCGACAAAAAATCAGTTGCACGGTATTTGAGGTTGTCGTTATCTTAAACAGCCAAACTTTGGGATGAAAGTTAGATTTAATTGTTCGGTCAAATAAAAATTAAAAATAAATTAAAACAAACAAAAACCAATTCGGTCGAAAACTTGCTAAAATGAATTTTTCACGAGTGTTTCTCACAAAAATGTGACCCAAATTCACATTTTCATTATCTTTCTTTACTATTGTGGGTATCTAGTTCTGACAACCCATTAATCCCTTTAGGAATGGATAAATATGGAAAATAACCCACATAAAGAAAAACATTTTTCCAAATACAATACCCCAAGATTTATAACCACTATTAATATCTTGGGAAACACATGCTACTACACCAACTAGATTTACTACAAGAAATGTAGTTGGAGGGATGAGAAAACAAGTCTGCTTCAACAAATTCACCATCATCATCTGAAGACTTTGACATGACAATAAACTGTGTGTCAATTGCTACAAGAGACGTGTAAATACACATACTTATTCTTCCACCATTCATCGATGCCAACTGTACTCCAGCATAGTTGTAGAATAACAATTGTAAAAATGGAAATATAATATAATATAAAGAACACACTTACAAAGTTGTTGATCTTGGGATTTATAAACTTCGTTGTAAGAAGAAAAAAAATTGGCAGGATAAAAAATGCGATCAGTGGGAGGGATGTAAGAGGATAAACTATGGTGTTCATGTATGTCATTTTCTACAATGGTTTCAATCTTATAGTGTAGCTATACCAAATTGGACAATACTTGCTCAGTAAAATTTCAATGAAACCAACGGCTCATCAAATTAATTGTTTCAAAAGATCTAAAAGATTGATTAGTGTAGATACCTTGAATGTGGGATGTGCAAGCATGCAATATATTGAAATCCAGTTGTTGGATCACCAAATTGTCACTACTTTCACCATTCTAAACAACCATTTTCACTCATTTTATCGCACTTCTTTGCACATCTATTACCCATATTGTTGTGTTTCTTCGCCAATGTGCCACAATAATCTTACGAATGTTAAAGTAGTTAATTATCATTATTTTCTTTTATTTTTTATGAATTATAAACGGTTATTCATGGTTTTACTTATGACGGCTTGCTTAATGTTGTGCATGTGGCTCTTATGTAGTTATTGTAACCAACCTCCATGATAATTGGCAATACGCAGCTCTAGGAGAAATTATGGAACATGGGTTTTGTTCCTATGGATGTTGACATTGAGTTATTTTGCCTAAATCATACCTTATTTGACTCCATAAGGATCCAACTAATGATCTATAGTTCTGACGACTCTTGTCAGGCATAATCAGGTAGTTAATTTCAGGCACTATTTTTAGAGAAAAGAAGAAGAAGAAGAAGAATATGGAAAATTCAAGACATGGGTTTTTCTAGAACACACCCAACTAGGTGACACATGAGCAGTTTCTCCAAAAAGTGTGTTATTTGAGAGCTACGTTTAATTCTTTCAAGAATATATTTCTTGTTACGGTCATTGGTAAAACAACAATCCAAATAAAGCAACTAGTTATAAAATAAAAGAACTCTAGCTTATCCTCAGGTGGTTTCATGATAGATCAATCCAATGCATTTAGATCTTAAGTTGTTTCCCAACTAAAATCTTTCAAAAACAATCAACACAATATCTTGTAAATTTGTCCATAACTTTAACAATCCAAATATGGGGGAATTGGCTCCAATTCATCCCCTTATCTTTTTATATAAAATGTATGGAATAAGGGTAGGTTGGGGGGGGGGGGGGAGGGGAGAGGGGGGTGGGGGGGTTGCGACACCATCATTCTTTAGACCATGCATCTTGTATTTTATTTTCATAGATAAAATATTCTATGAGTTTGTAGTTCATTTATGATCTGTTGTGCTAGCGTGTGAGTTTTTTTTTTACTAGCTCCTTGCTATGGAGGAAGGGCCCTCCTCTTTAGCGGGAACGATTGTGTTTGTATAGGTAGTGTAGCTATTTTAATTAATCCACTTGTAGGTTGTGGCATTTCAATTCCTATTATTTCAATTTGTTGTTGTTACATATTTCTTGATCGATATATAGTTGTTACTGCATGGTTGAGTTGGCTTGTAGAATACTTGAATACAGGTCGCTCGTGTGTCATCATAATTATTATTGATCGATCCTTATTAATTGTTTGTTTTTACTGTTGTTCAGTTGATGTTATAGGTTTACAATTCATCATTGCTACAAAATATTAGTTAGTTGTTGTCATAAACTGATATAGTTTACCATGCAATTGGTTGGTTGATTTATTTCCAATTATTATCATAAGGGTTGATGATTTATTGTGGTTGTGGTTGAATGACTTTTATGCAAGTGAGGAATCGATTTCAAGGAGTGCTATTTCTTTTCCTACACTAGTGATCTCAGATTAGATTAATGTTATTTTATTTTGTAAGTGTGATTAGGATTTCCAACGTTGTGTGTAGAAAGTCATTTTCATGCAAGTGTGGGTTTGACAATGAGACCTTTTTTTGAATTGATTTCCATTCCTACAAGTGTGAATATTTCTAGTAACCTTGCGTTTAATTGAGTGTCAAGTTCTTGTAGAAGGAAATATTATTGATAATTAGGAAACAGTCATTGTCAGTTATCAATTCTTGCATGCATATACTATGCATGATAATATTGAAATAAACATACTTACCCTAGCTAATGATTTATGTGTGAGAAATTGACTTGTTTTATCAAGGCAATTAATTTTCCCAACATTTTTGCGTCGTTGTCGGGGAGGTTATTAATGACACAAGACCATAACCGACATTGTTTCTTTTTATATATGCATTGTTAAAATAAAATGCATTAGAAGTGTTCCTGAATATGAGGTGACAGTGTAGTAAAATGGGAGGTAAGAACATACGCATCACTTCAACAAACTAAGGCAACCTCAGCCTCATAAAGGGTCTAGACACATAGGTTGTGTGAATAGAAAATTTTATTTCATGCAATTAGGTTTTGTTCTAGCAAATTCCATTTGAAGTATAATTTATTTTATTTCCACATGATCCGTAAATTTCTTGGATATTACACTATTATATTTGTCACAAAATATCTAATAATATTATATTTTGGATCTAAGATTTTTCACTATTACAGTTTTATTAGATTTATAGATTTGTAGATTTTACTCTGGATAGTGCATGCATGCAAATGAAAATTATGCATAAAATAGAGAGCAACAAAATAAAATCTCACACACACATATAACACAAGATATGCTTTGGGAAACCCATTCAGGAGAAAACCCAGCTGGAAGGTGAGTTCGCTCTGCTCTCTTTCTTTGTCTAGAATTATGGCTGCAAGTACAACGAAGTATGGCCTCTGCCCCGTGGGCTGCTACAGAGCACAAATCCTCTTTGTGTGCTCTGATTCTATCCCTCTTGCTTATTTTTGCTCAGCTATGGAACAAATGCACTTGAAAGAATGGAATTCCTCTTCCTCTGCGTGGCCCGATTATAACACAACTCGATAACCTACTAGTGGTTAAGTTTTACTACCTCAACTCTTAACCAGAGTTACATATATACTCTTATAGAGTATTTTACATCATAATCATGTGGCTAACCCCTTTTTCCGTAAATAATGGGGGCTGACGTGGCATCCTCTCGAATTATGGTGGTGAAAAAAGGAAGGTATACTTTTGAGTGGCATAATTTTCTCATACAAACTCTCGTTGACGCGTTTCTTGCGTTGTTGGAAATATATTTGTATGTAGAATAGGATGAAGAGATACAGCAATAAAGTGGAAAATTTTTACCTCAAAAAACATTGTTTTATGCCACAAAATGCTCCTAGAAGGTTTCACACCCCATTTATCCAAACTCAATCCCACAAATAGTCTTATGAGTTCATTCCTCCACTTTTTCCACTATGAATGCTGTTGGGTGTGGAGCATGATTATCTTGTTTATTTTTTATCACAACATTGGACCCCTGTACCTTAATGGGGCGGCAATGTCGCCCATAATTAAACATTGCCTGGGGGGTCCAGGGGGAGCAGCTGCGACTTTATGGAGCCCCCCCCTAGCGGGGGGGTTTCGGGGGCAACACCCCCGAAGCTAAAAATAGATGTAAAATTGCCTTGTAAAAATATAGTAATTTCTAGTCAATCTGGGTCGTTCATTAGGAGGATGATCTGACGGTAGAAGTTATGTTTAGTTACCTTCGCATGTATGAGGGTATTTGTATTGCAGCTGTGTATTGTATGTGTATTCTTAGAACGAGAAACAGATAGGGAGACTGTGAGAGAGAATAGAGGATATTACAGTGGATCTGCTGTAGGTTGTGTCTCTTCATTTTGCTGGATAATAGAAAGGAAGGACTGGTTGTTCGGGGTGGACATAGCCCGAACTGGGTGAACCACGTATATATGTGTCTCTCTAGTTTTATGTGTTTTGTGTGCTTGTGTTTTCCATATATTTTATTTTTTCCATTGCTCTGTAATATATAATTTTCTAACAACTGGTATCGGAGCCGAAGGTCTATTTGGTTGATAAACTCACAGGAAAGAAGGGTTCCTGGTTCAAGTGGGAGCAATGGCGGAAGATGGTAAATTTAGGGTCGATAAATTTAATGGCCAAAACTTCCCGTTGTGGAAGATGCAGATGGAATATTATCTGTATCAGAAAGACATGTACCTACCATTGAGCGGAAAAACAAAGAAGCTGATGGCTATGACAGACGCAGAATGGGAGATTCTCGATAGAAAGGCACTCAGAACAGTACGGTTGTGCCTCGTGGCGTCGGTAGCCTTCAATATTTCGAAGGAAACAACAACAGAGGGTTTGATTAAGGCATTGGTGAAACTGTATGAAAAACCCTCGGCCTCAAACAAGGTATTTCTTATGAAACGATTATTTAATATGAAGATGTCGGAAGGTGGATCTGTTGCAGACCATTTAAATGATTTTAATACAGTTACCAGTCAGTTAAGTTCTGTAGGGGTAAACTTTGATGATGAAGTTAGAGCTATGTTATTCTTGTGCTCATTGCCAGAGAGTTGGAATGGTTTAGTAATGGCCATTAGTAACTCTGTCTCTAGATCTAGTACTTTAAAGTTTGATGATGTTGTTGGTACTATCCTTAGCGAGGAAATGCGACGGAAAAGCTCCGGTGAGACATCAGGTAATGCTTTGAGTGCAGAGTCTAGGGGAAGAAGAATGGAAAGAGGAAAGAGCTCGGGATATCGCAGTAAATCAAGGAAAGGCAGATCCAAGTCCAGATCGGGGATAGTGTGCTGGAATTGTGGAAAGAAAGGACACCTAAAGAAAGACTGTAGATCTCGAAAGGGAAAAGAAGGAGACACACAGCAAGAAAACAATCATGAAGAAAATGTGACAGGTGATGTGTTACAAGATGCTTTGATTCTTTCTTTCGAAAATGTTACTGATTCTTGGGTTGTAGATTCAGGGGCTTCATTCCATGCCACACCTGATAAGAAGTATTTTCATGACTATGTTCAAGGAGATTTTGGACAATTTCGTTTGGGTGATGATAAACCCTGTAAAATTGTTGGAATGGGTAAAGTTATTGTAAAACAACAGAATGGAAACCAATGGCTACTAAAGGAGGTAAGGCATGTTCCAGATCTAAAGAAAAATCTGATTTCAACAGGGCAGTTAGGCGGTGAAGGTTGTGTGACAACTTTCATAGATAAAGCTTGGAAGGTCACCAAAGGAGCCCTGGTAATAGCAAAAGGCGAAAAGGTTGGTACATTGTATTTATGCAATGGTATTTCTAACTCTGTTAATGCTTTAACTTTCAAAGGAGTAGAAGCAGCATTATGGCATCATAGGCTCGGACACATGAGTGAGAAGGGGATGAAGATTCTTCACTCAAGAAATTTGTTGTCGGGTTTGAAGAATGTTGATTTGGATTTCTGTGAGAATTGCATTTATGGAAAACAGAAGAGAGTCAGATTTCTCAGAGTTGGGAAAGAAAAGAAGAGCGAAAAATTGCAGCTTGTGCATACAGATGTATGGGGACCTGCTCAGGTATCATCTCTCGGTGGCTCTCATTATTATGTTACTTTTATTGATGATGTAACTAGAGAAACATGGATTTATTGTATTCAGAATAAATCTGATGTATTTGATACTTTCAAGAAATGGAAAGCTTTGGTTGAGATTGAGACAGGGAAGAAGTTGAAGTGTCTCAGATCAGACAATGGAGGTGAATATTGCAGCAAAGAGTTTGATAGGTACTGTTCAGAGCATGGAATTCGTAGAGAGAAGACAGTTCCAAGAACACCACAAGAAAATGGTGTGTCAGAAAGGATGAATAGAAAAATCATGGAGCGTGCAAGGTGCATGAGATTGCATGCGGGATTGCCTTTACAATTTTGGGCAGATGCTGTAGATACTGTTGTTTATCTAATAAACAGAGGGCCTTCAAGTTCCTTGGATGGTGGTATTCCAGAGGAAGCATGGACAGGTAAAAAGGTAAACTACTTTTTTTTAAAGCCTTTTGGTTGTGAGGCCTTTGTCCATATTAATAAAGAAAACAGAACAAAGCTTGAGGAAAAATCAAAGAAATGTACCTTTATTGGATACGGTGCTAATGATTTTGGTTATCGCTTATATGATTATGAAAATCACAAAATCATTAGGAGCAGAGATGTAATATTCAATGAAAAGGTCTTGTATAAGAATCAGTTGCAGGAAAAGAAATAGGAAAAAGAAAACAAAGAATACATAGTTCTTGATGAGATCACAAAAAAAGTAAAGGTGCCTAAAAATAATAATAATCAACAGCCACAAAAAATCAACCACCACAACAACAATGAGCACCTCAAACACATGAAAGTGGTGTTATAAGATCTACCAGGACAAGTAGACCCCTTGAATGATACTCTCCTTCATTATATTATTTATGGTTGACTGATTCTGGTGAACCTGAATGTTATGAAGAAGTAATGCAGGTTGAAAGCAGGAAGAAGTGGGAGCTAGCCATGGAAGAAGAGATGGACTCCTTAATGCATAACCAGACTTGGGACTTAGTAAGGTTGCCTGCAGGTAAAACTACATTGCAGAATAAATGGGTTTACAGGCTGAAGGAAGAAGATGGAGGAAAACAGAGGTACAAAGCTAGACTTGTGGTGAAGGGGTTTGCACAAAAGAAAGGTATTGATTTTGATGAAATATTTTCTCCTTTTGTTAAAATGAATTCAATCAGAACTATTTTAAGTCTTGTAGCGGCGGAAGATTTACATCTTGAACAGTTAGATGTAAAGACATCATTTCTCCATGGAGATTTGGAGGAAGAGATATACATGCAGCAACCAGAAGGATATGAGGTAAAAGGGAAAGAAAAATTGGTGTGCAGGTTAAAGAAGAGCTTGTATGGCTTAAAGCAGGCTCCAAGGCAGTGGTATCTAAAATTTGACAAGTTTATGTCTGAACAAGGTTATACTAGATGTCACTCTGATCATTGTGTTTATCTGAAAAAGAAAAATGATGGCAACTATATTATATTTTTATTGTATGTAGATGACATGCTTGTTGCAGGGTCTAACATGTAGGAAATAAATGTGCTCAAAAGAAAATTGGCAAATTCATTTGCAATGAAGGATTTGGGAGCTGCAAAACAAATCCTTGGTATGAGAATAACTAGAGACAAGAAAAATCGCAAATTAACACTGTCTCATAATGAGTACATACAAAAGGTGTTGAAAAGATTTAATATGCAGAATGCAAAACCAGTTAGTACACCTTTTGCTAGCCATTTCAAACTTAGTAAGGAGATGTGCCCCAAGACCCAAGAAGAAATGGACCATATGTCTAAAATTCCATATGCATCAGCAGTTGGAAGCTTAATGTATACAATGGTTTGCACAAGGCCTGATATTTCACATGCAATGGGAGTTGTAAGCAGGTACATGAAAAATCCAGGAAAAGAACATTGGATGGAAGTGAAATGGATTCTCAGATATTTGAGAGGTACCACAAATCAAGCATTATGCTTTGGTGGTTCAAACATTGCTCTACAAGGATATGTTGATGCAGATATGGCAGGTGATAGAGATAACAGGAGGAGCACTACAGGATATGTATTTATTGTAGGTGGAACAGCTGTCAATTGGGTTTCAAAAATCCAAAGTCTTGTTGCACTTTCAACAACAGAAGCAGAGTATGTTGCTGCTACAGAGGCTAGTAAAGAAATGATTTGGTTACAAAGGTTTATGGATGAATTGGGTAAGAATCATGATATGGGCACGTTATACAGTGATAGCCAAAGTGCCATTCATCTTGCAAAGAACTCAGCATTTCATTCCAGGATTAAACACATACAGCTCAAGTACAATTTCATACGGTCAATATTAGAAGATGGACAGTTGAAGCTGGAAAAGATACACACTAGCCAGAATCCTGCAGATATGTTAACAAAAGTTGTAACGAGGGAGAAACTAAGAATATGCTCAGTTTCAATTGGTCTTCAAGGATGACGATGAAGATGAGAAACAACCAGGTCCAAAGAGGAGTCATTGTCCAGCAAATGAAGCAGCGGTGGAGTTGCTACAATCAGTCTCCAAGTGGGAGATTGTTGGGTGTGGAGCCTAATTATCTTGTTTATTTTGCATCACAGCATTGGACCCATGTACCTTAAAGGGGCAGCAATGTCGCCCATAATTAAACGTCGCCTGGGGGGTACGGGGGGGGCAGCTGCGAATTTATGGAGCCCCCCCCCCCCTGGCAGGGGGTTTCGGGGGCAACACCCCCGAAGCTAAAAACAAATGTAAAATTGCCTTGTAAAAATATAGTAATTTCTATCAATCTGGGCCATTCATTAGGCAGATGATCTGACGGTAGAAGTTATGTTTAGTTTAGGGTTTTTTTCCCTAGAAGGCAACCCCTCGCATGTATGAGGGTATTTGTATTGCGGTTGTGTATTGTATGTGTATTCTCATAACGAGAAACAGATAGGGAGACTGTGAGAGAGAACAGAGGATATTACAGTGGATGTGTTGTAGGTTGTGTCTCTTCAATTTGTTGGATAATAGAAAGGAAGGACTGGCTGTTCGGGGTGGACGTAACCCAAATTGGGTGAACCACGTATATCTGTGTCTCTCTGGTTTTATGTGTTTTGTGTGCTTTTGTTTTCCATATATTTTATTTGTTTCATTGCTCTGTAATATATAATTTTCTAACAAATGCATCCAGATGGATGACAAACAATCTGATGATTCAATATGGATCACACCTCCCCATTTTGGGAGGCTTTTTCACCCCAAAATCTTCTACTAAATGAAGTGAGGAAGCTTTTCCTCCACTTTATCTCTGGTGTGCCATTTATATTTTCCTAGAAGTTCTCCTTTCAACCCAATCTGCCAAAGATCATGCTGCCCCTATCTCTCTTTTGGAAAATTGTATCTTTTGTCAACTTTTCCTGAGCATACAATGCCAAATCCTCCATAAACGGTAGGACTTGTTCCTCTTCCTGATCTAGCATGGAAGGGTCATGGAGTTTTAAGTTCTCTACATTCACAATTGAGTAAATGTGCATACAAGGTGGTAAACTAAGTCGATAGGCCTTATCACCCACCTTTTCCATAATCTCAAAGGGACCATACCTCAGAGCCTTGATTTTCTTATCATGCCCCTACAACCTCTCCTTGTTCAATTGTAGCCATATTATGTCTCCCACCTTGAATGATTTCTCTATACTATGTTGATCATGCCTGGCCTTATATTTATCCTTTGAATTTTGCAGTGTCTCTTATACTTGTATATGAATCTACCTAATATTCTCTATAAAATTTTCAACCCTCAAGGCATCTCCTGTAAGATCTTCCCTCATTCCTCCTAGTTTCCCATATGCAATATCCAAATGTGAAGGTGGAAAATATCCAAAATAGGTTTCAAATGGGGACTTTCCTATAGAAGTGTAGATTTCTTTGTTGTAAGAATGTTATATATATACCATATTTTCATCATATGTATTCGGATGCTTCTAGTTGTGTCCCCTCAAAAGTTGCAACAAAGTCACGTTGAATACTATTTTCTTCCCATCTGTTTGTGGATGGAATGTTGTAGGCCTCTTCAACTTCGTGTCCATCTCCTCCCACAATGTATATCAAAACGCACTAAGAAATCCTGTATCCTTGTCTTAAACAATGCTCCTTGGTATCCCAAAGTGCACCCAGACCTATGCAAAGAAAAAGTGTGTTCCTTCTTTCACACTGATGGTATTTTTACAAGGCATCAAAACACACATCTTGTTGAACCTGTCAACTACCATGAACACGTAGTCATGTACCTTCCTCATTGTTGGTAAACCTCGCACAAATTCTGTGGAAATGTTTTCCCAAGGATGAGTAGGTATATGTAAGGGATGACATAAGCCATAATTCTTGTTGCTAGGATTATTGGTATAACAAATCATGCATCTTATTATGCACATAGCTACCTTCTCCTGCATGTTGGGCCAATACACATTCCTCTACATTTTGGCCATGGTCTTCCCTACACCAAAGTTCCCTACAACCTTGGAGGTGTGATCCTCTCTAATCAACTACAATCACTCATCTTTAGGAACACATAGCTTATCCAACCTGTAGAGTAACCCACCCTAGAGATGGTATTCAATGGTTTTTTCTCCATTGTGCACATGCCTCTGAATCTGCAATTGTTTATACAATTCCTTGAAGTCCTCATCCTTTGAATATGCCTCTTTTTATGCATCATGGGTAAATGGATCCATGTGCAAAGAGATCCCAAAGTTGTGATATTTGGTGTGGGTGGCCTTGAAAACATGTCAGCCAACTTTTTTGTGTTTCCCTTCTTATACTTGATCACCAAATGAAACTATTATAAAAAACCCCATCCACTTGTAATGCATGGTTTGTTGTAGTTTACTATGGGCCTACAAGTACTGTAGTGGCTGGTGATCTGTGTGGATTACTATCTCCTTTCTCATCAGATAGTGCTTCCACTTCTTCAAAACTTGCACCAGGGCATAGAGCTCATTATCGTAGGTATGGTAGTTAAGAACTGCCCCATGAAATACTTCAGAATGTTAACATATAGGCCTTCCTCCCTACATCATGACCACTATCATAGCATACTCACTCAGATTTTTCTTTAATTAAAAGGGTTGTTGCAAGTATGGTAATGTCAAAACTAGTTCTTGACTAATTTTCTTGTTTAGCTCCTCGAAGGCCTTATGTTGACCCTTTCCCGATTCGAAACTCTTTCCACTTGCTATTATGCCATGGAGAGGTGCTACTACCACTGAAAATGAGGATATGAATTTCCTTAGGTATTGTGTTACCCCAATGAAACTTCTGACCTCATAAACATTGGCAGGCACCGACCATTTCACGATGGCTTCCATATTTGTAGAATTTATCTTCATCTACCCTCCACCTATCGGATACCCCAGATACACAAAATATTGCCATGTAAACTCACACTTTTTTAGATTTAATAGTAGATGGTGCTTATTTATTGTTTCCATCACGTGCATTAAATATGAGATGTGCTCCTCCTATGTAGCATTGTATGCCACTATACCATCCAAATAGACAATAACAAATGAATTTATAAAGGGTGCAGTAAATCATTTATGAATCTCATAAAAGTAGTTGTTCATTGCATAGGCCAAATTGCATGACTGACCACTGATACAAACCTTTCCTGGTTTTGAAGGCGATCTTCCATGTATATTCTTCTTTAACTCGAATTTGGTGATATCCAAATTTAATTCAATCTTGGTGAAGTACTTTTCTTGCTGCAACTAATCCAATATATCATTTATCTTGGGTAGGGGGTATATGTTCTTGAGCGTGATTTTGTTCAACACCCTATCATCTATACATATATACCAAGTCTTTTCTTTGTTTGGCACAATGATGATGGTTGACCCACATGGTGATGTAATCAGTCAAATTCCACCATATTCCAAGAGTTGTTGCAATTGTTTCTTCACCTCACTTTCTTCTATAATAGACTACATTTATAACCCAATGTTTGGAAATGGGGAGTTCAGCAATAGCTGGATCTCGCGCTCCACTTTCCTCTTAGGTGGCAGCCCTTTAGGCTCCCGAAACAGATCTTTATATGCTTGTAGAAACTCTTCCAATTTTTTGTTTTTGCTTCTTAGGACACCCCTCAAGGGATGCCTTGCTTCTTACTGACTCTTCTACCTATTGAATTTCTCTTAAAAACAATAAAACATACTTCTTTCTGGAACTTATCAATTTCTTATCTTTGTTGGAACTTATAAAAGAATTTTTCAACTTTCCTTTGTACGCATTGATGATTAATGATTTCCCATCCTTGATGAGCCAGTACTGGTTGGCTCTCTGCATTAATATTTCATCTTTCATGTACATGTAGGGACTCCCAATCACGACTCCACATAAATCAAGGGGAACCACATCTAGTTCTACTTCATCAATAAAATAATCACTGGTGGCAAATCTAATCTTGCACTATTTTGTTACCTTTACTTCTGCATCCTTATTTACCCATCCTAGTGGATATGAGTTTGGATGATCAGGAAATTCTAGCCCCAACTTCTTGACTAGCTTTGCTGCAATGAGATTCACCTGTGATCCTGAGTCAAACAAAAAATCAATCTTTGTCTTCTTGACCAGTATCTTTATATGGAAGAGTTTTGTCATTTATTTCTCTTCATGTTGTTGAAGGCTACTCAAATTCGCCTCTTTCTACACTAACATACTAAATATATTCTCATCTAAATCTGAGTTTCTTTCAACTTAGTTTCTTGAATCATTGGCCATGAAATTCTTCTTCTTGTTATCTTTCTTTTCGTTCTTCGATTTTATCTTTGGATGCAACTTATAGCACTTTTCCTCTCTATGGTTGTCAATGTTTCAATGGTTTTCTTTTCGTTCTATGGGCCACCATGAGTAGTTTTACATTGTGATTTATATCTGTGACTTGTTTTTCCAAACGTGAAAACCTCACCTCTGCAGGATCAAGAGGATCATTCACACATTTGTCGGCCATGTTTATGGTTTTATTATTTTTGGTCGCGTCGATCTATATCACCTGCAAATCTCCAAAAAATACCCCAAAAGAACCTACTCTAATACCAAGATGTTCCATAAATTGTCATGGATATCCCACTCGACGGTTCATCACAACATATCTAATAATATTATATTGAAAATCTGAAATTTCACACTATTACAATTTTATTAGATTTATATATGTGTATATTTTACTATGAATAGTGCATGTATGCAAATAGAGAATGGAAAAATAAAAACTCACACACACATATAACACAATATATGCTCTAGGAAACCCTTTTGGGAGAAAACCCAATTGGAAGGTGAGGCCACTTCACTCTCTTTCTCTATCTGGAAATATGGATACAAGTACAAAGAAGTATGGTTTGTGGCCCATGGGATTTTTTTGTGCAAAAATCTTGTTTTTGTTCTCTGCCTCCTGTCCCTCTTGGTTATTTTTGCTCAAATATGGAACAAAATCACTTGAAAGAATGGAATGTCTCTTCCTCCTAGTGGCTCAGTTATGACACAACCTGATAACCTACTAGTGGTTAAGTTTGACTACATCAACTCTTAACCAGAGTTAAAATATAGACCCTTCTAAATTATTTTACATCATAATCACATGGGTAGCCCATTTTTCCATGAATAATGGGGGTTGATGTAGCATCCTCTCGAATTATGGTGGTGAAAACAGGAAATTCAACTTCTTAGTAGCATAACTTTCGCATACAAACTCCAATTGATGCGCTTCATTAGAAAGATATTTGTGTGTAGAATAGCGTGAAGAGGGGAGACACTACAATGAAATTTTTTTACCCCCAAGAAACATCATTTAATGCCTCAAAATGCTCCCAGAAGGTTTCAAGCCCCTTTTTTCTAAACAGGGTCTTGCAAACAGTCCCATGAGTTGATTGATCCAATTTTTCCACTATAAATGCATCAAGATGGATGATAAAAAAATACAATGATCCAATCCAAATCATACCTTCCTATTTTGGGAGGATTTTAGTCCCTAAAAGATTATACTGAATGAGGTGAGGAAATTTTTCCTCCACCTTCTCTCTGGTGTACCATTTAGCTTTGCATGTAAGTTGTCCTTTCAACCCAATCTACCAAAGGTCATGTTTCCCTTGTCTTGTATTTATGGACCTCTTCTAAAAAGCTATATATTTTTTCAACTCTGCTTGAGCATCCGGTTCCAAATCCTCCACATAAGGTAGGACCTATTCCTCTTGTTAATCTAGCATGGAAGGCTCATATTGTTTTAAATTCTCTGCATTTGTAACTGAGTAAATGCACATATATGGTGCTAAACTGAGTCAATAAGAATTATCACACACATTTTCTAGTATATTAAAGGTACTATACCTCAGAGCCTTGATTTTCTTACCAGGCCCCTACAACCTTTCCTTGTTAAACTATAGTCATACTCCGTTGCCCAACTTGAATGATTACTTTGTTCTATATTGATCATGATTGGCCTTATATTTCTCGTGCGGCTTTTGCAGTGTCTCTTTTACCTATAGATGGATCTGCCTGATATTTTCTATAAAATTTTCAACCCTCAAGACACCTCTTATAGTATATTCCCTCACTCCTCATTGTTGCCCATATGCAATATCCAAAAGTGAATGTGGAAAATATCCAAAATATGTTTCAAATGGGGACTTTCCTATAGAAGTGTGGACTACTATGTTATAGGAATGTTGTATATATACTAGATTTTCATCCTAGCTCTTAATATGCTTTTGTTTGTATCTCTTCAGAAGTTGCACCAAATTCTTGTTGACTACTTCTGTATACCCAACTGTCTGTGGATGGAATGTTGTAGAACTCTTCAACTTCTTGTCCATATTCTCCCATAATGTAGTCCAGAATCCATTGATAAATATTGTATCCATGTCTGAAGCGATGCTCCTTGGTATCCCAAAGTGCACCTAGACATGTCCAAAGAACAATTTTGTTGCTTCTTTCCCATTGATGCCCTTTTTATAGGGCATCAAAACACACATCTTGTTGAACCTTTCAACTACCACAAACATGTAGTCATTTTCCTTCTTGGTTGTTGGTAAACCTCCCACAAATTCCATGGAAATGTTTTCCCAAGGATGAGTAGGTACAGGTAAGGGATGATATAGACAATGTTTCATGTTGCTAGGCTTGTTGGTACAACAAAGTACACATCCTCTTATGAACCTAGCTACCTGCTCTTGCATCTTGGACCAATATACATAGCTCTGCGATTCGGCCATTGTTTTCCCTACACCAAAGTGCCCTACAACCTTGGAGGTGTGAGACTCTCTAATTAGCTGCAATCACTCACCTTTAGGAACACATAACTTATCCAACATGTAGAGAAACCCATCCTAGAGATGGTAATCAACGATGTTGTCGCCATTGTGCACATGACTCTGAATTTACAACTGTTGATACACCTCTTTGAAGTCCACATCCTCTGGATATGCCTTTCTGTATGCATCATGGGTAAATCGCTCCATGTGAATAAGAGTCCCAAAAGTTATGATCTTTGGTCTAGGTGGCCTTGAAAGCATGTCATCCAACTTGTTTGTGCTACCCTTCTTGTACTTGATCACCAAATGAAACTGAAGTAAAAACCCCATCCACTTGTAATGCATGGTCTATTGTAGCTTACTTTGGGTTTGCAAGTACTGTAGTGGCTAGTAATATGTGTGGATTATTGTCTCCTTTCTCATCAAATAGTGCACTTCTTCACAGCTTGCACCAAGGCATAGAGCTCCTTGTCTCAAGTAGGGTAGTTAAGAACTATGCCATTAAATACTTCATAATGGTAGCATATAAGCCTTCCTCCATACATTAAGACCGCTCCCATAAAATACTCACTCGCATTTGTCTCCACTTGAAAGGGTTGCTACAAGTTTTGTAATGCCATAACTGGTGCTTGACTAGTTTTCTTCTTTAGCTCCTCAAACGCCCTTTGCTGACCCTTTCACCACTTGAAACTCTTGACACTAACTGTTATGGTGTGGAGCGGTGTTGATACTGCTAAAAATGAGGCTATGAATTCCCCAAGGTATTGTGTTTCCCCAATTAAACTTTTGACCTTAGAAACATTTGTAGGCATCAACCATTTCATGATGGCCTCCATCTTGGAAATATTTATCTTTAGCTATCCTCCACCTATCACATACCCCAAATATACCAAAGATTACCCTGCCAACTCACACTTCTTGAAATTTTCTAACAAATGGTGCTTCTTTAATGTTTCCAACACTTGCATCAAATGTGAGATGTGCCCCTCCGAGATAGCATTGTAAACCAATATACCATCCAAATACACAATAACAAATGAATCTATACATCATTCATTAATATCATAAACCTAGTTGTTGCATTGCATAGGACAAGTGGGATGAATAACCACTCATAATAACCTTTCTTGGTTTTGAAGGTAGTCTTCCATGTATCGTCCTATTTAACTCAAACCCAGTGATGTACAGACTTTAAGTCCATCTTGGTGAAGTACTTTTCTTATTGCAAATGATCTAGTAGATCATCTATCTTGGGCAGGGGGTATCTTTTCTTGAGCTTGGTTTTTTTCAACGCTCTGTAATCTATACACATCTGCCAAGTCCCACCTTCTTTGGCACATTAATGATTATGGGTGACCCACATGGTGATGTACTCAGTCAAATGACACCCCATTCCAATAGTTTTTGCAACTGTTTCTTCACTTCACTTGATTCTATAACAGACTGCTTGTATAGCTCAATGTTTGGCAATGGGGAGTTTGGAAATAGTTGTATCTCATGCTTTACTTCCCTCTTAGGTGGCAACCCTTTAGGCTCTTGGAACACATCCATAAATGCATATAAAAAATCTTCCAATTGTTGTTTTTTATTCTTAGTACACCCCTCAAGGGATGCCTTGCCTCTTATTGACTCTTCTACAAACTAAATTTCTCTTAAAAACAATAAAACATACTTCTTTTTGGAACTAATCAATTTCTTGGCTTGGTTGGCACTTATTAACAAAATTTTCAACTTGCCTTTTTGTGTGTTGATGATGAATTATTTCCAATCCTTAAAGAGTTGGTACGGGTTGGATCTCCGCATGAATATTGCATCTCACATGTACATGTACAAACCCCCAAACATGACTCCACATACATCAAGGAGAACCACATCTAGTCCTAATTCATCAATAAAATCAACACTAATATAAAATCTAATCTTGCACTATTTTGTTACCTTCAGCTCTGCATTCTTATTTACTCATATCATGGATATTGGTTTGGATGGTCGTGAACTTATAACTTGAACTTCTTGACCATATCAACTCTGCTAAAATGAGATTCACTTGCGATCCTAAGTCATACAAGGAATTAATCTTTGCCTTCCTAACCTGTATCTTTATATGGAAGAGTTTAGTCATTTATTTCTCTCCATGTTGTTGAAGGTTACTCAGATTCACCTCCTTCTGCAATGACATGCAAACGATCTTCTCATCCACATCTGAGTTTATTTCGACTTGGTTGGTCGAATTAGTGGCCATGAGATTCTTATTCCTATTATCTTTCTTTTTGTTCTTCAGGTATAGCTCTCGATGCAACTTCTAGCACTTTCCTCTCTATGGTCGTCAATGTTTCAGTGGTTGTTGGGATCTTTGTATTGATGTGTGGTAGTTTTTGTCTTTTTGTTTTCCCCCTTTTTGCTTCTTCTTCCCCTCCTTAAGAGTGACATGTTTCTCCTTTTGCTTCGATCTACTTGATTGCACTCTCTTCAGGCCTATGTTCTCCAGGTATTGTGCTTGTACATAAGCCTCGTCCACCGATTTGAGCTTAAACAACATCACTTTCTCATGCAGATGGCGATGCATACCCCCCAAATAATTGAGGAGTACATATGGTTTCTTTGGGTAGATACCCATCATTATGGCCATATTTATGAACTCTATGGTGTACTCTTGCATGCTTTGGTCGTACTTTTGCCTCAAGTAGTGCCATTGCATCCACTAGTCCTCTACGTACCCAATAGGGTAAAAAGATGACTTAATGAGGGTTTTAAAGTCCTCCCACTAACTCACTAGAGGCTCTCCCTACAACCTCAAGGTCTTTGTGTGGTTCTCCCACTAAGTTAATGCATGTCCCTCTAATTTCAATCACACAAATGAGATATTTTGTCCTTCCTCAATTTGATGGATGCGGAAATAAACTTCTAGTTGTTGCAACTAGTGATTAAGCTTCAGAGCATCGATCTCACTATGGTACGACTTGATATCAACATTCGCTTCCATTTTAAACATGGACTCTGATTGGTTCAATACATTCAAACTGGGTTAATCTTTTCTAGGTTCTTTCTTCGGTCTATTCTCCATTTCTTCGGTCGGTTCTGATTTGTCCTCTACATTTGAACCCCCATATTCTCCAAATATACCAAGATTATTTTTTAGGGCTGCCATGAAGAGGTTTACATTGCGATTTATATCTCTTACTTATTGTTTTAGCTATGAAAACCTCACCTCTGCATAATCATGAGGATCATTCACATATTCATCCTCCATGATTAGGGTTTTGCGATTTTCAGCCCCGCCGATCTAGATCCCCTGCAAATATCCACTAAATACCTAAAAAAAACTGCTATAATAGAAATAGGATCCATAAATTTCCATGGATATTCCACTGGATAGTTTGTCACAACTGATTTGATAATACTATATTTAAAATCCAAAATTTTACACTATTACAGTTTTATTAGATTTCTAGATATGTAGATTTTATTGTGAATAATACATGCACGTAAATGAAAATTATGCAGAAAATAGAGAACAAAAAAACAAAATCTCACACACACATATAACACAATATATGGTTAGGGAAACACTTTCAAGATAAAACCCAACTGGAAGGTGAGGTCACTCTGCTCACTTTCTCTATCTAGAAATATGACCGCAAGTACAAAGAAGTATCATTCATGGCTTGTGGGTTGCTACAGTCCACAAATCCTATTTGTGTGCTTTGCCTCCTATCCCTCTTTCCTATTTTTCTCAACTATAGAACAAATGCAATCGAAAGAGTTGAATGCCTCTTCCTCATTGTGGCTCGGTTATAACACAGCTCGATAACCTACTAGTGGTTAAGTTTGACTACCTAAAACCTTAAACAGAGTTACAATATCGACTCTTCTAGAGTCTTTTACATCCTAATCACGTGGCTAGCCCATTTTTCCATGAATAATGGGGGCTGACATGGATCCTCGAATTATGGTGGTGAAATCAGGAAGGTCAACTTCTGAGTGGCATAACTTTTGCATACAAACTCCAATTGACGTGCTTCTTGTGTCGTTGGAAAGATATTTGTGTGCATAATAACATGAAGAAGTGTGTCACTAAAGAGACAAATTTATACACCCAAAAAATGTCATTTTATGCCTCAAAACACTCCTTGAAGGTTTTAGACCTTTTTTTCCAAATTGGATCCTGCCGGTAAAAACAGTCCCGTGATTTGATTCATCCACTTTTTCCACTTTGAATGCATAGAGATGGATACAAAACAATATAATGATAAAACATGGATCACCCCATGCATTAATTAAAGTGCTGAAAAAATATACCTGTGACAGCCCCACCCAAGGTCCTCGCATAAGCTGCATTGTAACTATTATGCAATATCTGAAATCAAGAAAAGGGGATTTAGTCAAAGGGACAAGGATTCCAGACATGGGGAGAAGGTTGCTTGCTTGAGATTTTGTAATTTCTTGTGCAGAGGAAGAAACTAAATTGCAGGACAACCATTAAGGGTTAGTTGGTGCATGAATTCAAGGGATTGGTTCTTGAAGTAAATCGACTGCAAGAGGAAGTACTCATACCCATGTTGCTTCAAAAAAAACAAAAATAAAAGAGGATAGAGATTTATGAAGAGGGATTACACATTGTAGGGAAGCAAGGAAGCAACAGTAATTATGGCTGAGAAAGAGGCCAAGGCAACGAGCATGAGGGGGGAGAATCCATGAAAAATAAGAAATACAACAGGAGGGATTCATTGGAAGGAAGTTGAAGGTAGAGGGGGAGACACCCATTTGAACTTATGTAGGTTAGAGGTAAACAGAGAAGGAGACTGAATGGATGATTAAACGAGAGGTTTTAGTAGCCAACGTTGAAGAGAACATAGTAGAACATAATAGAACAGAACATAAGGGGATTGGTTCTTTGTCCCTTGAGGCTGTGGGTTGAGATGCTAGTCTTTGTAGCCCTATAACAACTTGGGGTCCTTGGATGCTTTCGGTTGAGATAGGATCCTTGGAGCCCTATAACAGCTTGAATCCTTGGAGGTTGTGGGTTGAGACAGAGGTCTTTAAGGCCCTGTAACATCTTGGGTCCCTGGAGGCTGTGGGTTGGGATGGAATATTTAGAGCCTTGTAACAGCTTGAGTCCCTTGGAGGCTATGGGTTAAGATAGAAGACTCAGGAGCCCTGTAACAGCTTGGGAAGAGGCCATCCTGGAGCAGCACCAAAGGAAGACCAGACTGAAGACTTGTGGTTACTGTGTTACAGATATAGTGGATTTTGGACTTCCTAGAAGGGGGTGAATAATTATGTGTGCACCTGGGGGTGAGGTAGAGTGCCTATGGACTCCTTGTGTTCCAATGAAGTAGCGATCATCTGGTGGGATTAAGGAAGGAAGTCCTCTAGAGTCCCTGTTTCAATTGGCAACAGGTGTTTTAATCCCTTGACCGAGCATTCCCCTCGGACTCTGGAATCTGGCACAGGGGTAGCAACCGCAAGTAAGTGTGGCTGCAGTAGTCTATGATTGGGTGGAGAGTCCTTGTCCCATACTCAGTTTCCCTACAATTTCAAATATAATTGTATGTGTATGCTTGTTTACCTTTTAATGAACCATGTTGCATTGTTGTTGGTAATGTTCTAGATTCAAGGACTTCAATTGTGTTGTTAATGCTTGCATATGTGTTGCATCTCTGTGGAGATATGTCAATGATATATGTGTTGATTATATGTATACATATGTGTGTGTGTGATGAATTTGAAACCAAAATGTTGTGTGATAATTTGTTGATGGTAAACGTAGAGCATCTGATGCATAAATGTGCAAATGAAACACATGATAATCAAGGTTATGTTATATCATTGAGTTGGAAATTACTATGAATAAATGATTAATTGTATTGAAAGTAGTAAATAAGTAAGCAACCGAGGAATATAATTCCCTGACACAGGCTGCAACAAAAGCTTGAATAAAAACTAGAAACAGTGGGCTCAGAGACCCATTTGATTAATGTGAAACAGTTACATGGAAGGTCCTTTTCTTAGTAGGCTATGTATTTGTTTATAGTCATTATTACCAAGTTACAAGTTGTGGTGTCACATGGAAAGCATCGCATTAATATTGAGGGAATTTTCCTCTAGGGCCAGTCGATCCCATCAAATTTACCTAAATGGCCTTCAACCTTGCATTCTTAACAGGCTAGATATCTGTTGTTGGTGTCTTCATGTTTCCAGTGAGGCACCAGAAGGATCTATGTGGCGCCATAGAGCTTCTTACAACCTCGACAAGGATTCAAGTGTTGTTGGTGTAGGTTTTAACCTTGTACATAAATTATCTGCAAATGAATTCTTAAAGACAAAAAATAAAAAATAGCAAGAGCATAAAACATAAAACAAATATACATAGAGATTTCTCCCCTGGATACAAAAACCAGGAATACCATCTTGATTTTTCATTATATTCCCTTTAGTGTTACAACACACATATATATACATGTCGAAGCATTCATAAACCCCAATCCATTAACCATGGATTAGAACATAACTGTAGTTCCCTTGACCAGATCTACAAAATACCAGGGGTCGAAACCATCATGCCCCAAAACCATGTGAAAACCCATGCACAAAACCATTGGCGGGTCCAACCACCAAAAAATAAGGAAAAAAAAATTCCCGAGGTGTTGCCTCGGACCCCGCGTAGGGGCCTACCCACCCCCTGTGACCCCCCCGCGCGTGCGACTAATCGTGGAAAGAATATAACACATACCCAACATTCTCCCACTTGTTGTTTTCTTTTCGCAAGGGGCCACAATAGTTCTTAGTCATTAGCCCATCCCTGCAACACCCATTGTTTCTCTACACCAAAAGAACTTATGAGTGCTCACAGACTTCGCCAATGCATCTGCAACATTCTTCATAGTGTCCACCTTTACCAGCGACACCTTTTTATCCTCAACCACATCTCTCACAAAGTGATATTGAACATCAATGTGCTTTGTATTTGAATGATAAGCAGGGTTCTTAGCCAAGAAAATTGCACTTTGGTTGTCACAGTCCATCCTTATAGCTCATTGCACCAACCCCATAATTGAACACAATATCTGCAACCAAACTACTTCCTTGCTTGCATGAGTGGTTTCCATGTAGTTAAAAGAGCCTCTACAGATTGTATTTTACTCATCCAACTGACTGCACCTCCAAATAGGCTAAACACATACCCACTTGTAGATATTCTTTGGTCTAAATCTCTAGCCCAATCTGCATCAACAAAACCACAGATGTCCAAAACTCTGTCCAATCCTGGTCTTCCCAGTAGCACAGACCATAATCACCAGTGCCATGCAAATATCTAAAAAGCCACTTCACTATTGTCCAGTGTTCCTTACCTGGTTTTGACATAAACCTACTTAATACTCCCACTACATGTGCAATGTCTAGTCTAGTACATATGATTGCATACATCAGGCTACCAACTACACTTGCATATGGAACATAGGACATCTCCTCCTCTTCTTCTTGTGTCTTGTGACACTGTTCAGTAGATAGCTTTACACCTACAGGAATAGGAACCTTCACCGGTTTACTATCCTCCATATTGAACCTCTGTAATATTATCTCGCCATACCTCCTATGGTTTAACCAAAGCTCCCTCTTTGCCCGATCTCTCTTAATTTCCATGCCCAAAATATAGTTTGCAACACCAAGATCCTTCATGTCGAATTTGGAGAACAATTGGGTCTTCAAATCTTGGATAATTTCTTTGTCATTTCCAATCAGAAACATATCATCCACATACAAGACCAAATAAATAACATGGTCACCAATTAATTTAAAATACACACAGTAATCCTCTTTACTTCTGGTGAACCCAAGTCCCTGTATATAGGTATCAAATTTCTGATACCACATCCTTGATTGTTTTAACCCATACAGAGACTTTTCACCCTGCATACCAGTTCTTTCTTACCCTTCGTCACAAAGCCTTCGGGTTCCTTCACCTAGATCTCCTCTTCTAGATCCCCGTGAAGAAATTTTGTCTTCACATCCATCTATTCTACCTGAAAATCAAATTCAACAACAACAGATAAAATTAATCTAATAGAAATAACCTTGGCAACATGAGAAAAAATATCACCAAAATCAATTCCCGACACTTGGGAGTAACCTGTTCCTACCAACCGAGCTTTGTATTTCTCCACCTTTCCTTCTACATCCATATTCTTCTTAAACACTCATTTTCTCCCGATGGGCTTCCTTTCAATCGGTGCCTCCACCAGATCCCATGCCTCATTTTTGTACAAGGATGCCATTTTTCAACCATGGCCTCCTTCCAGAGTGTTCCATCCTCTGAATCTACTGCCTCCCTTACATTTTTGGGATCATCATCAATGATAGTTAAAGAAAAATTTCAACAAAAAGCATATGGACTATACCTTTCTGGCTGCCTTCTCTCCTGAACTGATCTTCTCACAGTTGGATTTTGTGGCTCTTCCTCTTCTGAATCCTGTTCTGTTGTAGAGTTTGATCCATCCTCCTTTAGCTCAAACTCTATATTCTCAGGTTCCTTTGGTATAACTTCATGTTTAACATCTTTCACCTCTCTAAACACCACATCTCGGTTGTACACAACCTTCCTTGTTCTGGGTTCCAAATCTTGTAACATTTTAAACCATCCTTATACCCAATAAAGATGCACCTTTCAGATTTATTATCCAACTTGGTCCTTTTCTCCTTTGGAACATGTACATATGCATCACAACCAAATACCCTCAGATGTGAAAGAGAAGGTTTCTTACCAATCCATACCTCATGTGGAGTCTTATCCTTCAACGTTGATGAAGGTGATCTGTTAATCAGGTAACATGCAGTCTCCACTGCCTCTGCCCATAATTCCTGTCCTAGCCCGGTAACATTGAGCATGCTTCTTTCCTTTTCCATCAGCATTCTATTCATTATTTCTACAACTCCATTTTGTTGAGGTGTGGATGGAGTAGTCTTATGTCGTGCTACATAACTCTTCAAATTCCTTCTTACAGAATTCTCCACCATTATCTGTCCTCAGCACCTTTATCTTCTTCTTTGTCTGGTTTTCCACCAGAGCCTTAAATTCTTTAAATCTGTCAAAGACTTCAGATTTCTTCCTCAAGAAATATATCCATGTATTCGTTGAGAAGTCATCTATGAATGAAACATAGTACACAAACTTTCCCAGTGATGGAACCGACATGGGTCCAAACACATCACTGTGCACAAGCTCTAATATCTTGTTCGCCCTCTTAACACCAAAAGGAAAACTCACTCGATTCTGCTTCCCATATACACAATGTTCATAGAAATCGAAATCCATTACCATGCAGTATCCGGAGGCCCTTCTCTCCAATATTTCCAAGCCTTTGATGCCATAGCATGGTATTTTCTCCAGAGACCACTAGGCTTTCCGCTCCACTTTCAAGAACCAAAAAAATGTTGCACCCATTAATAACAGTGCCACACTGAAGCTTGTACAGAGTTCCAATCCGAACTCTCTGCATTAATACAAGTGCTCCCTGAACCATCTTGCAGGTATCTTTATCGAACACTATTTTTACAACTGCATCATCCATCTTGCTTACAGAAATCAGATTTTTCGCCAATCCAAGAATATGCAGAACACCACGAAGTGTTATAATCCTTCCACCTTGCAACTTCAGCTTGAATTTTCCACGTCCAATGATTCTGGACTTCCTATCATCCCCTAAGAATACATCACCACTATCATACTTCTCATACTCGCAAAACCACTTCCAATGGGGAGTGAAGTGAAAGGATGCACCTAAGTCAATCAAACATGCCTCATGACCTACATGTGTATTTGAAAAAGAAGCCAAATACATATCCCCACCTTCATTTGAGGTGGTTTTTGCCTTTGAAGAAGGAGCATCATAAGATCCCTTTCCTTTTTCAGGAGCTTTAGATATGCAATCCTTTTTGTAGTGCCCTTCCTTTCCGCATTTTTAGCACACCTTTACAATCTTTCCTGGAGATTTAGATCTCCCACTCGAAAACTTGTTTTTTTTTTCTGTTTTGGGACCTTCCTCATACAGGTAAGGCATCTCCATTCTGACCGTCCATATTTATCCATCTCATTTCCTCTGACAGTAAGGCTGAGACAATTTCATCAAAATTCAAGGTATTTGTATTGCTACCTCTTGCAATAACAAAATTGTCCCACGAATCTGGTAGAGAACACGACAAATTGATGCACTTTATCTTCATCTGAGATTTTAATATCAACAGATGAACACTGAATTGCCACATTATTGAAGGCATTCAGATGTTCTATCATCGAGTCTCCATCCTTCATCCTCAGGTTATACAGCTATTTCTGCAGGAACAATTTATTCACTAGAGACTTAGATTGGTACAAAGTCCCTAAATTGACCCACAAAGTCTTCATCGTAGCTTCCCCAGATACATTCAACAATACCGAATATGAGATACACAACCGTATTGTGCTCTTTGCCTTCCGATCCAACTTCACCCAATCTTCATCTCGCATTGTCGTTGGTTTAGTACTCAAATCTATCGTGATCCATTGATCTTTATCCACTAGAAGATCCTCCATCTTGAGCTTCCACAACTCAAAAAATCTAACCATTAAATTTCTCGATCTCTATCTTTCCACTGCTCACCATCTTCTTTCACTACAAGAAATGATCCCGTAGATCTCCCACTGAACAGGTTCTACCATAGGCCCGAGCAAAAAACCCCTTAGCAGTAAAGGCGTCCCATTGAAGCCAAAATAGCTTTGATACCAAATGTAGGTTTTAACCCTATACAAAAATTATCGCAAATGAATTATTAAAGATAGAAAATAAACAATAGCGAGAGCATAAAACATAAAACAGATATACACAGAGATTTCTCCCCTGAATCCCAAAATCGGGACTACCAACTTGATTTTTCATTATATTCCTTTTAGTGTTACAACACACACACACACACACATATATATACATGTAGAAGAATTCATAAACCCCAATCCATTAACCCTAGATTTGAACATAATCGTAGTTCCCTTGACCAGATCTACAAAATACCAAGGGTCAAAAACCATCATGCCCCAAAACCATGTGCAAACCCATGCACAAAACCATAGGCGGGTGCGCATGCGACTAATCGCGGAAAGAATATAATACATACCCAAAATTTGGCATGTGGAAAGAGAGGTGGGAACCTGTCAGTATCCCGCACCAATCCCATGGAAGGTAATAGACTTGGGAGTGCCTAAGCCGCCATATGTGGAATTCCTTATCTAACGGCAAGGAAGGCCCACAGGTTAAGGACCCATTAGAGAATCTATTGTCTAAGCTCAGGAAAGGTAATGTCAAAGAATTCCTTAATCAATGTTGATATTCAACAAGATGATGATCCTAGTGAAAATTAAGCACCTACACTAGGTGGGGCCCACAGGATATTTTTAGGTGTATGTCTATTTTTAGAATGGTGAGCAAATTCTATTTATAGATGATGTTCTATTTTTACATGCATGTGTGAAGTCTATTTATAGAATGCATGTCCATTATTATTATCTCTTAAAAATTGGACAATAAACATTAATCTATTGTCAATGAGCACTTGAAAATAGTTAACTGAAGTGGCAAATCAGTTAGCTAAGTGGATTTCGAGTTGAGTGGTTGATTTGTGGGACATGCAAGTGGACTTAGTTATAACTAAGTGATTCGAAGTTGTAACGGAGTTGGATGTGTAGTTATGTGAGTTGTAAAGTAGTTTAACTCAATTAACTGAGTTAAACTCAGTTGTGCTAGTTGTAACTAGTTGTAACTAAAGATACACTAGTGAGAGATCAATGAATTAAATATTAAATTAATTCACATGGAGTGGTCTCACATGCAACTGAAGATTTACTACTGTTAACTACATGCATGTCAGATCCAGTGGAGACCCAGTTGAGAGATAGGTGAAAGGGAAAGTTTGACTATCAGTTGTGACATTAGTGGGTGCACTCATGCAACCACACACACACTGGATATGCCAATGAGTATTGTGCATTCAAGGAAAGGTAGGATATCATTCAGTCAGCGATTGTGATCAACAAGGATTGCGCAGTGGAGGAAGGCTGTCAGGAGGCAGTAAATTGGTGCATGTATTTTCCAATTTTTGTATGACAGTGTGACACGATTGTATATTGTAGTGAGAGCTATTGGAGTAGATTTTTGTATGAGATTGTTTCATGATCCATGATATATACATAATATATGATAGTGGGTTTTTTAGCTTTATGATTTCCCGGTAAAAACATATGTGTTATGTGTGATTGATATTTCTTCCTATGTTTACAATTGGCGATGGTGTTTTAAATTTCTACAAAGATTTTAGTAGAAGCGATTCTATATTTAACAGTGGCATATAATTGTTAGATCAGGAGAATCTAGGCAATACATAATTGTATTAAAATTTCTACAATCAACCCTGGATATCAACACAAAACCTTGATGTGGATTCAGAGGTCTACCAGACCTCTGAGACAAATCCATGGTTAAGAAGGTTGGTTTGAGGATGCCTATGCAGTGGCAGAGCTTGTATTCGGGGTGATCACAAAGATCCCCATCTAGGATTTTGCATAAGGCAAAGCCAAATCCCCTTGACCGATTCATGGATAAAAATGAATAGGAAGGATTTGTTGTGACATAGAGGAGAAAATCCTTTATTTTATAGGAAGGATCATATACCCTTATCCCTTTGAAGATAAAAACCCTAAATGGGAGAGCTTCCTATTGGTTTGGTTGATTTACTCCTTTCACGAATGTTCAGAAGAATGTAGACATGACCGAGAGGTTGGTTAGCCCGGAGAGATCGGATTCCTACAAGTTAATTTAGTTAGACACTAGGAATTCAACGGTAAATTTTGTCGAGGCCCGGTTTAGTCAAAAGACAATGATGGGAATTTTCTCATTTCCCAAGACTAGTAAGTCGAAATATCAAAAGGTCAAAAGTCCTGGAAGATTCAGATCTCATAAGTTATTTAAAATCGGCGTCGATAAGTCTGTCAAGTGTTGGAGAAGGCATTGTCTACTGACAACATCCCATGAAGAATAATCGAGTAGAGGTCGGGAACCCGGAAGCCCCATAATCCTATAAGTATTTTAATTACAATTATATGAACCATCGGGAGTGAATGTACCAGGGACCATCAATAGACGATGACGGAAGGGCTCTCTATTCCCCAGATACGTTAACCCGGAATGAGTTTCCCAGAGGTGGTTCATCTCGGAAAGCTAGACTCCCTTAAGATATTTAAATTGAGTGTCGAGGTGCCTAGAATGTTAGTTGACAACACGCGGGTTGAAAAAGAAATATTTGATATACGGGATCGTTAGCCTGTAGGTTATTTTAATAAAATATTTGGGGTCATGTAAGGGAGTGAACTAATTGGCGGGATAGTGACATAAAGGGTACGTGACCATCCTGGAAGAACAAAAGCCCGTAACTAGTTTGAATTGAGTTTTTAAAAGTGTTAGGGGTCTAGGGTAGCGGGGATGACGTCAAGAGGTTGTGTGGACGGGGCCACACCGATGCAACATGCTATTAGCTGGAGAGTTGGGATAGAACCACATAGGCCAAGAAGTTGTAGCCCAAAATGGTTTTGCGACTGTATCCCTTGTGATCCTCTCACTATAATTTTTAGGTTTCAACCAGGTTTTGATCCCGTTAGGTTGGAGGAAGCGCTAAGTTAAAGGCAGTTGAACAAAAAATAAATTACCCTGTTCTCCAATGCAAGAGGACAGGTTGGATATGTCACAGAGTGGTATTAGAGCATCCAGGCTCAATACTTGGACTAGACGGGCCTTGTCACGGGAAAGTGATGATGTTTGGAAATAAATAAAAACATGTTTTTTTCTAAGTCATTGTTTAGGTGTTGAAACTTGGTCTGAACTATTGCTTGTTGCTTGCTAATAAACTTGTGCTAATGGGAGTTGTCTGGGGGATAAAAAATCAGTGAGATCAAGATTATGGTTGTGAATATGTTGTTATTATTAATTAGGCACTCATTACAAAATTGAATTTGTAAATGGTCTTGCACCTTAACATGATTGTTTTGTTAAAGCAAAAATACCCATGGAAAATCCATGAATGCAAGTTCATGATCCTGATTTTGTGTTTATTTATTATTTTGAAAGGCCTAGCAATGCATGTTATTGATAGCACATCACAAGAAGCATAAAAAAAATAAGTTATAGTGATGAGGACCGAAATGGTGCAACCTAAAACAAATAAGTTACTGTGGTGAGGACCAGAATGGTTGAATATAGTTCCGACCAGTCACAACATGGAAGTGATGGGGACAGAGAAAATGAAGAAGAGAGATCATTAAAAATATAATTTAAATATATTTTAATCATTATCTCTTGTATTAGGCTTGTCGGCTCTTCCCTTCCTCTCATTCCCCCCTCCTTGTATTTATTGTCCCTGGTTTCCTCTCTTCTTGGTAGGTTTTGTCTTGATGATGAGTCTTGTTCTAGACTCGAAAAGTAGACAAAAAAATGAAGATTGTGGAGATTTTGAACTCTCTATCTCAAAATATACACCACATAAACCTCCAAACTATTAAGACATATCAGTTGGCCAAGGGAGGGGGGGTGGGAGGAATCACTCCCCATACTAGATGGAAACTTTGAGAAGCCTAAGGGATGAGGTGAGAAGCTTTAAGGACGACAATGAGAGGCTAGTAAGAGCCCAAGAAAGGCAAGTTGAGATCAATGCAGTCATCCTGCAAAGTCTCTTGGATTGGCAGAGGAAAAGGTAATATCAAAGGAGGGTTGGCCATAGAGACATGAAAAGCCTCCATGAATCAAAGGAGAAAACCAATGGAGCAGACGGTGGCAGATTCAGAAAGAGGCACAGGCAGGGAAGTGAGGAAATTGTGTCGGGAGGTGAACCTTTGAGCACTCCAAGAGGAGGAACTAGCATGCAGGTGAATTTTTCAAGAAAACCATCTAGTTTTTTTACCTTAAGATATCACCATTCTCACCATAACCATCACTTAGAAAGCAAATAAAAGGATCATATGCCTGAATAATTTAAGAAGGTAAATCCACCTACATTTGATGGGGATATTAAGAAAGTAGAGGACGCAAAAGCATGGCTGCTAGGGATGAAGATTTTTTTTAGAGTACACGACTATTATGAGAATATGAAGGCTAGTGTTTCCTCTTACAGCTTAAAAGGAAAACTCGCCAAATGGTGGGAGGACTTGAAGAATGTTAGAACCATTACTGAGAAAGAGTTGACTTGGGAGGAGTTTAAGAAGCTCTTCAGAGAGAAAAACTTGCCTGAATGCTACTATAATAATAAAGAAAAAGAGTATTATGAACTCAAAATGGGTCATTTAAACAGTGATGACTATGTCACCAAGTTTTTTGAACTTTTGAGGTATGTACCATATCTCAAGGATGAGAAATAAAAAATTCAGAGGTTCATCAGTGGGTTGCCTATGGCGTTTAGAGATAAAATTGAATTGTTGGAACCCCAAACCCTTAAGGATGTTATCAAGAAATTATAACACTAATGTGAGAAAGCAAGGCACAGGCCCGATATTAAAAGTAATTGGCAGGCCAAAAGCAATGCTACACATAAGAGGAATTGGCCCAATAAAAACTCAGAAAGGAAAGTGGGGAAACACCCAACTCACACAAGGTAGTTTCAACAAAGGATCAATAAGGATCAATGTTATTGTTAAGAAAAATGTGCAGCAACCGGCTTTAGCTCAACCTAATTTTGAAGGTCGAGAGACACTCAAGCGTTGGACCTGTGGTGGGAACCACCAGAGAATAGATTATCTGTTGATATTTTGGGGTGTTGGGGTAGCATCGAATGTGCTCTAGCTCCCAAATTTTGTGGAGGGTGTACAGTACATGAGATCTCAAAGACCCACAAATCGTTTAGAATAATTCCATCAGGTTTAAGTTTTATTCAAATAATTAATATTTTTAATTAAGGATCCTAAGTCTAACTTAGTAAAATTAAAAGATTAAAGTGAATTAAATTAAACATGTGATGAGAATGACTTAAGTGACGTGGATCAAGCAGCTTATAATCTTAGCCTTCGATTAGATATTAGATCACATTTGCTGATGTTTCAACGAGAAAAGTATAAGAGAATGGCTTGGGGTCAGTTGGAGAATACACACACTGGCAAAGCAATGAAGCTAAGCTGAGATTCTAGGACGTGGTTTGCTAAGAATTTCATAAGTGTTTCAGCTACAGCGAGGGGTGGTATTGGCAAGCGGGGTGGTTTGATCTCAGGCCAAGAGTACAACGAGGGCAGAGAAGGAGAATTCCAGAGCAGCGCAGAGGCAGTAGCTACGCAGTCCATCCAAGAGCCCAGCAGGGGCAGCGCAAAGGCAACAACAACCAAGCAAGGTTGATGCAGGCCTAATTAGGGCAACGTAGGGGCAACGTAACCCATTCTAGGATGACGCAAGCCAGTCTGGTTGACGTAGGGGGCTTCAGGGCAGCGCTGGGGTTTCCAAAGGCTGGAAAGGGTCTGACTTCTATAAATCCCATTTGAGGGTGTGAATCAGTCATATTTTTCTGTCTCCTTGATAGAGATATTGCTGCCATTCATATTTCTTTGTCAGGCTAACCAGTTTTGGTGCCTAGGATTGTTGTACTTAGAATCTGCATAATAATAAAAACCCTCTAGAAGCTAGCAGCACTGGTTTTCCTGCATTGGGTTTTTCTAGGGACATTTTTCTAGAAAATCCTTATGTGTCACTTTGTCTATGAGCATTTTATTCGGTATTTGATCTCTATGTGTAGGTTGTTAACTGTATTTACTTCGATGTTAATCTTAGTCCAGAAATTGATTATTGTGCAGAGTGCCATGAACTGGAAGTTGAGCTACAGATCTTCGGCAGTTGTTAGTGGGGTGAAGATTGCTGGTGCAGAATTAAGCCTAAGCTAAATTGACAAAGAGTGGGAGGAGAACAGTTGCTTAGCAGATTTCATTTCCAAAATAAATCTGAGGATCGATCGTAGGGTGATAAAAGAGAGTTGATTCATTGTGTTTGGTATATTTCCAAGGAGGAAATTAGTTTTCAGAAGGAGCAGAGGGTGCCTTTTCACCAAGGACCCTTGATCCAAGCTTCAGTTGAGAAGCGGGGAAAGGAAGAGTTGTTTCGACAAAGTATATCTGAGTAGATGGAGTGTCACAGATTGTGTGATCAGGATATGTTGGACATCCTGTCCAACTTTGTTATCTGGAAATTCAGAATCCTCATTATCCTGGAGGCATATGGCTTGAGGGAGCATGTAGAGAGTGTCTTGGCTACACCAACCGATGTGAAACTCTTGGTAGAGCATAATGAAGCAGCGACACATGCCAAGCACTTCATAATGGACGAGGTTAATGATCATGTGGTACCACACATAGCCGAGAAGAAGACGGCTCATGAGATGTGGAAATCTTTAGCCACATTGTATCAAGGGAAGTCCATCCAGAGGAAGATGCTACTGGAGAACCACCCGAGGTTACTTATGATGACCAAGGGAGAGGAAATCAATCCTTTCGTATTCAGATTACAGTCGATCCGGGATCATCTTACTAGCATAAGGGTCAAGGTGGAGGATGATGTCATGGTGAGGACTGCTCTAAATGCAGTCACAGAGGACTCGAAAACATTTTTCCAAAGCCTTTTGGGCAGAGTGGACCTTCCTAACTGGGACAATATGTGGGCTATCCTCCAATAAGAGGAGATCCGTTGAATGACCAAGATGCAGACCAACACCAGAGCGGGCAAGGTGAAGAATGAGGAAGAAGAAGATGCAGCCCTGACATAAAAAAAGTAGCAAGGGAAAAACAAGTGTGATATATCAAAGATCAAATGTTTCCAATGTGGAAAACTTGGACACTTCGCCAACAATTGTCCTCAAAGGAAGAAGGACGAGGAAGCTTCCAGTTTCAAGGTTGTTGTATCATATGATGGCTCTAACGATGACGTAGCCATGAGCATCATGAACCATGGAGGTGGGTCGATATTGATATGTAGAGGAGCTACAGAGTGGTAGCGAGATCCTTGAGTATCCCAACCCTTGGATCGCATCCGAGCTACGGGAGCCTTATGACAGTAGCAAGGAATGATTGGAGCAGTGGATGAAAATATCATGGGTGAATTAAAGGAAGAGGATGATACGTTGAAGAGGGAGCAGTGCAATGCAGATGCAACATCATCGTAGAGGCAGTGCAGAGCTGCAGCAACACAGTGGCTTCAAGAGGATAATGCAGAGGAGAAGCCTATGGAGTTTCAGTGATGGGATGTAGCCAGATTGACTTGTCTGTCATTGGGCAAGGGTCCTTCAATTTCTTACTCTCAGCAACTGAGTTGCAGTGCAACAGTTGGTAGCACAATGCAGCAATTTGAGAGGGAGTTGTTGTATGGATGTAGCAGTGACAGCGGGAGAGTCATGGGCAGCAATACAGAGAGCAGCATCAGCGCAGTGATGTAGGGTAGTAGGACAAGCATCAACGCAGTGATGTAGGGCAGCAGGACAAGCATCAACACAGAAACCAATACCAGATATTAGAGCAATACTTCGGGGTGAAGTTTATTGCTAGAGCACATTCCTCGCTAAGAGGGAGTGTTGAGATTTTAGGTTGTTGGGGTAGCATCGGATGTGCTCCAGCTCCCAAAATTTTTGGAGGGGCTAGAGTACATGAGATATCCAAGACCCAGAAAACGTTTAGAATAATTCCATCGGTTTAAGTTTTATTCAAATAATTAATCTTTTTAATTAAGGACCCTAAGTCTAACTTAGGAAAATTAAAAGATTAAAGTGAATTAAAGTAAACTTGTGATGAGAATGACTTAAGTGACGTGGATCAAGCAGCTTCTAATCTTAGTCGTCGATTGGATAACACACACACTCGAAGAGCACTAAATCTAAGCTGAGATTCTAGGGTGTGGTTTGCTAAGAATTTCAGAATTGTTTCAGTTGCAGTGAGGGGTAGTATTAGCAAGCGGGATGGTTTCTTCCCAGGTCAAGAGTACAACGAGGGAAGAGAAGGATTATTCCAAAGTAGCGTAGAGGCAACAGCTACGCAGTCCAGCCAAGAGCCCAACGGGGGCAACGCAGAGGCAGCAAGAGCCAAGCAAGGCTTACATAGGCCCAGTTAGGGCAGCGCAGGGGCAACATAACCCCTTCTAGGGTGACGTAGACCCTTCCTGAGTAGCGAAGAGGCTGACACAGAGGGATTCAAAGCAACATTGGGTTTTCTAGAGACCGGAAAGGGGCTGAATTATGTAAATCCCGTTTGAGGGTGTGAATTAGTCATATTTTTCTATCTCCGGAATAGAGGTATTGCTGCCATTCATATTTCTCTGTCGGGTTAACCAGTTTTGGTGCCCAAGATTGTTGTATTTAGAATCTGTATAATAATAATAACCCTCCAGAAGCTAGCAACACCAGCTTTCCCGCATTGGGTTTTTCCAGGGACATTTATCCAGAAAATCCTTGTGTGTCACTTTGTCTATGAGCATGTTATTCCGTATTTGATCTGTATATGTAGGCTGTTAACTGTATTAATTTGATGTTAATTCTTAATATTTAGATTTATAACTTATGTAAGTAGGAGAAGTAAATCAATATTTAATAGTAGGGTTTCTTAAGTTTAAGAAATTTTCATGCTGAACACATCAACAAGGTGTCAGACCAAAGGTTTACTGCATCTAGGAGGCAAGCATGGTGGGTGAATTAGCTCGGAGCATGCCAAGAATTTACGCATCAATGGATAACCACCAATCAAATCACCAAGCATCCATCATTGAGATGGAAGGTAAGATACAAGAGAAAGTCATTTGTATTTTAATTGATCCAAGTTCTAGTTATAGTTATGTCAGCTTAGAGTCTGTTGAGAAGTGCAGATTGGGCAAGGAATTGCATCAAGAACCTTGGCTAGTTCAATTGGAAATGGGGACAAGGAGAAGAATCAACCATTGGGTAAAGTCATGTGCATTTGAACTCAGTGGCATGCCCATGACAACCCACTTGAATGTGTTACCATTGGGTGGGTATGGCGTATTATTGGGCATGGATTGGTTGTACTTACACCAAACAAAGGCAGATTTCTATGAAAAAGTAATAGAATGCTTGGATGAGCAAGGAACAAAAAGAGTGTTACAAGGCAGGAAAAATCCCATATATGTGAGGTTGACCACTACTATGCAAGCCAAATGTAGCAGCAAAAAAGATTCTCGTTGTTTGAAGTACAAGTTCCCAAGAATGAGGAAGATGACGAAAAAACATAAAATAAGGAAGTTGAATTGCTTCAAAAGTACCATGTTTTGCAACAATATGCAGACGTATTTATAGTGGAGGTTATTGGATTTCCTCCTCACAAAGAGATATATTTTTCTATCGAGTTGGTACCTGGAGCAGCACCGACATGTAAGGCTCCATATAGGATAAGCGCCCTAGAGTTGGTTGAGCTAAAACTGCAGCTGAAGGAAATTCTTGACAAGGGTTACATAAGGCCAAGTGTGTCCCCTTAGGGAGCATTGATATTGTTTGTAAAGAGGAAAGCTGGAACCCTTAGATTATGCATTAATTACTGATAGTTTAATAAGGTAACCATCAATAAGATGCACCTACTACCAAGGATTGATGATCCGTTTGACTAGTTAAGGGGAGTGACAATTTTCTCCAAATTCGACTTGAGGTTAGGCTACCATTAAGTAAGAATCAAGGAGGAAGACATTCATAAAATTGTTTTCAGAATAAGATATGGGCACTATGAATTCGTACTGGTACCTTTTGGGCTTACTAATGCCCCTACCACATTCATATGCCTGATGAATAGAGTTTTACGTCCTTACTTGGATAAGTTCGTCATTGTGTTTGTTGATGACATATTGGTTTATTAAAAAATGGAATAAGAACATGAAAAACATCGGGATGCAGTGTTATAATTGTTAAAAGAACATAAGCTCTATGCAAATATTAGCAGTGTGACTTCTCCCAGTGACAGATATATTACTTAGGGCACATCATCTCCAAGGAAGGCGCATCAATTGACCCTAAAAAGATAAAAGCCATAAGGGAATGGCCAACTCCAAAGAATATGGATGAGGTCAGATCATTAAGGGGATTGGTAGGATACTGTAGGAGATTTATTCAAATTTTCTCCAAAATAGGCCATCCCATTATAGCCTTGCAGAGGAAAGGGAAAAGATTTGAGTGGGCTGCACAATGTGCAAAAGGATTTGAGTAGTTAAAATGATTGCTCATTAGTGTGTCAATGCTGAGAATCACATATCCTGACAAGGATTTTCTGGTGTGTACAAATGCCTGAAAAGAGGGACTCAATGGAGTCTTAATGCATGAAGGGCAAGTCATGTGTTATGAATCCAGAAAGTTAAATAAGCATGAAAAAAATTATGTGACACGTGATTTAGAATTGGTTGCCATCATTCATGCCTTAAAAGATATGGATGCACTACCTCCTTGGCAGGAATTTTATGCTCATGTCAGACCATAGTGGGCTCAAATATTTGTTTGGGCAACCGAAGTTGAATGCTAGGCAAGCAAGATGGTAGGCCACGCTCAACAAATTTGACTTTGAAATTAAATACATGAAAAGGAAAGGAAAACAAGGTTGGTGTTTCTTTGAGTAGAAGAATCCAAGTAAATCACTTTCCAAATGTAAGTTCATATGCAACAGATCTGGAATAAATAATTAAAAGCGTTGGACAACAAGATGAAAAATACCAGCAAATAAAAGAAAGGTTGCAACAAAGCGGTGAGGATGAAGGATATCACCTCACGAAGGACAACCTAGTCAGATTTAAAGGCATAATTTATGTGCCTAACAGTGATGAAATGAAAAGACTAATAATGAAAGAGTTCCATGTTAAGCCTTATTCAAGCCACCCGAGGTATCAAAAGACCCTTACAACCATTAAAAATTACTATCATTGGTCGAATATGAAGAAGGAAGTGGCATATTTTGTAGCAAAATGCATAGGTTGTGAGTAGGTAAAGGTTGAATGAAAACATACGACAGGATTGTTGCATCCTATCCCTATTCCATAATGGAAGTGGGAGGTAATTTATATAGATTTCATTATAGGATTTCCCAAAACATCTAAGTAGCATGATGCAATCATGGTAGTGGTGGATAAGCTTAGCAAAGTAGTTCATTTTGTGGAAAAAAATCCACCAATTCCGCTAGTGACATAGCACAAATCTTCATAAAGGAGATTATGAGGCTACATGGCATCCCTAAGAATATTGTTTCACACAAAGATGCAAGGTTCACTTTCAGGTTTTGGAAGGAATTGTATATGGGATTGGGAACAAAATTAGAATTTAGTACATACTATCATCCAGAAACACATGGGAAAACAAAGAGGATCAATCATTTCCTCGAGGACATGTTAAGGATATATGTGATGCATCAACCCAATAACTGCGAATAATATCTTCCAATTGTGGAATTTGAATGCAATAATGGACCCCAAGAGTCCACAAAGATGAGACCCTTTAATACATTGTATGGCAGGAGCTACAACAATCCTATTAGCTGGAGTGATCTAGTTAATAGATTCCACGTAGGACATTATATGCTTAAGGATATGGAACATCAAGTTTAGATAATAAAGCAAAATTTGAAAGTGGCACAAGATAGACAAAAACGCTATGCAGATAAGCATAGGGTACACAAAGAGTTTTATGTTGGAGAACATGTTCATCTAAGAATTAAATCCAAGAAAAGCTTCGTAAGGATGGGGACATGTGCTAAGTTGGCATGACGGTATTGTGGCCCATTTGAAATCCTTAGACGGATTAGATGTGTAGCATAACGGTTGCCTTTACCTCCATTAGTTAGATTTCATGATGTTTTCTATGTTTCTTTACTTAAAAGGTATGTACATGATTCTAATCATGTGATTGATTGGTCTCTACTACAGGTGGAACCAGAGGGAGAGTTCCAACCAGAGAGAATGTGCCTTCTAAATCGAAGGAGTCTTATGCTCCAGAATCGAGCCATAGAGCAATTCAAGGTGCAATGGAAGCACTTTGGGCCAGAGGAGGCCACGTGAGAAATGGTTGATGTTATGAAAGTTAATTATCCCTTCTTGTTTGATAGTTAAAGAAAGTGTATATAATTTTAAATATTGTATAGAGTTGTGCGTATAAATATCCATGAAACAATATGTGTTGTATTTTAATTCTAGTGTTCCATATGGGTAATCGAACACCAAGGGAGGCATTCCCTCGAGGGGGATGGGATTCTCACAACCTCACCCAAGGTCCTCACATAAGATGCATTGTAAATATATTGTAAATATTATGCAATATTTGAAATCAAAAAAAGGGGATTGTGTCAAAGGGACACAAATTGCAGAGTTGGGGAGGAGGATTGCTTGCTTGGGATGTTGTGGTTTCTTGTGCGAAGGAATAAACCTAAATTGCAGGACAACCATTAAAGGTTGGTTGGTGCATGAATTCAGGGGTTTTATTCTTGAATTAAATGGGTTGCAAGAGGAAGTACTCAGGCCCATGTTGCTTGAAAAACAACAAGCAAAGAGGACAAAGATTTATGAAGAGGGATTGTGCATTACAGGGAAACAAGAATGCAACAGTAATTGTGGCAGAGAAATAGGCCAAGACGACGATCACGAGGGGGGAGAATCCCTAAAAAACAAGAAAGACAATAGGAGGGATCCATTAGGAGGAATCTAGAGGCAGAGGGGGAGACACCCATTCGAACTTATGCAGGCTATAGGTAAACAACGAAGGAGAATGAATGGAGGATTCAGTGAGATATTTCAGCAGGCATCACTGAATACAAGAGAAGAGAAGGGGATTGGTTCTATATCCCTAGAGTTTGTGGGTTGAGATGCTAGTCTCTGGAGCCTTGTAATATCTTGGGGTCCCTGGAGGCACTAGATTGAGATAAGATCCTTGGATCCCTGTAACATCTTGGGTACCTTGAGGTTGTGGGTTGAGACAGAGGTATTTGGAGCCCTATAATAGCTTGGGTGCTTAGAGGCTGTGGGTTGGGATAAAATCCCTGGAGCCTTGTAACAACTTGGGAAGATGTCATCCTGGAGCAGCACCAAAGGAAGAACAGATTGAAGACTTATGCTTATTGTGTTACAATTACAGTAGATTTTGGACTCTGTAGAAGGGGGTGAATCATTGTGTGTTCACCTAGGGGTGAGGTAGAGTGCCTCTGGACTCCCTATGTGCCAGCAGAGTAGCAGTCAATTGGTGGGATTGAGGAAGGAGGTCCTTTAGAGTCCTTGCTTCAATTGGCATAAAATGTTTTAATCCCTTGAGAAATCACCCCCCACAAACTCTGGAATTTGGCTCGGGGGTGGCAACTATGAGTGTGGTTGCAACTGTCTATGGTTGGGTGGAGATTCCTTGTCCTGGACTCATTTTTCTTGCAATTTCAAAGATAATTATATGTGTATGCTTGTTTACCTTTTAATGAACCATGTTGCATTGTCGTTTCTAATGGTTCTAGATTTAGGGATTTCATTTTTGTTGTTAATGCTTGCATATTTGGTGCATCTCTGTGGGGATATGTCATTGATATATGTGTTCATTATATATGTGTATGTGTGATGAATCTGAAATCAAAATGTTGTGAGATAATTTTCTGATGGTAAACTCAGAGTATCTGATGCATAAAAGTGCAAATGAACCACATGATAATCAAGGTTATGTTATATCATTGAGTTGGACATTACTTTGAATAAATTCTTAACTATATTGATAGTAGTAAACAAGTAAGCAACCGAGGAATATAAGGCACTGACGCAGGCCGCAACAAAGTCTTGAATAAAAACTTGAAACAATTGGCTCAAACATCCATTTTATTAATGTGAAATAGTTACATGGAAGACCTTATGCTTAGTAGGGTTTGTATTTGCTTACAGCTATTGCTACCAAGTTACAAGTTTTTGTGTCACATGGAAAGCATTGAATTAATATTGAGGGAAGTTTCCTTTGGGGCCAGTCAATCCCATTAGCTTTACCTAAATGACCTTCAACCTTTCATTCTCAGCAGGCTGGGTATCTGTCATTGGTGTCTTCGTGTTGTCGGTGATGCACCAAAAGGCTTTATGTGGTGCCATAGAGTTGGTTACAGGCTTGACATGGATTCAAGTGTTTTTTTTCATGTGGAAATAGAGGTTGGAACCTCTCAGGATCCTGTGCCAAGCTCGTGGTAGGTAATAGACACAAGAGTTCTTATGTCATCATATGTAGAATTCCCTATAAGAGGGCAAGGAAGACCCATAGTTTAAGGACCCATTTGAGAATCTACTATCCAAGCTCAAGAAGGGTAGCATCGTGGAACACCTTAATCAACCCTAAGCTTCGACACAAAACCTTGAAGCGGATTCACAGGTCTACCAAACCTCTTAGATAGAGCCATGGTCGAGAATTTTAGCTCAAGGAAGCCTGTGCAGTGGTAGATCTTGTCTTTGGGGTGATTGTAGAGATCTCCATCTAGGATGTTGCATGAGGCAAAGTGAAATCCCCTTGACCGAGTCATGGCAGAAAATGATAAGGAAGGATTTGTTGCGGCACACAAGAGTGAAACCCTGGATTTATATGAAGGATTAGATACCCTTATCCCTTTGAAGATAAAAACCCTAACCATGAGAGATCCTGATTAGTGTGGTTGATTTCCTCCTTTCACGATTGATTGGAATAATGTAGACATGTCCTAGAGGTGGGTTAGCCATGAGAGCTTAGATTCTTGTAAGTTAATTTAATTAGATGTCAGGAATTCGACGGTAAATGGTGTCGGGGCCTAGGTTATTCAAAAGATAGTAATGAGGATTTTCCCGTATCCCGAGACCATTAAGTTAGAAGGTTAGAAGGTCGAAAGTCTCAAAAGGGTTGGATCTCATAAGTTGTTCAAAATAAGCATCGAGAATTCTATCAGTAGATTCTTGTGATGGAGATTCGAGTAGAGGTCAGGAACCTGGAAACCCCGAAATCTTGCAAGTGTTTTAATTAATATTCTATGGAGTGTCGGGGACTAGGGACCGTAAGAGATGGTGACCAAAGTAATTTTTGTTCCCTGGATACGTTAACTCAAAAAAAGTTTCCCAAAGGTGGTTTAGCCATGAGAGCTTAGATTCTCATAAGTTAATTTAATTAGATGTCAGGAATTTGATGGTAAATGGTGTCGGGGCCTAGGTTATTCAAAAGACAGTGATGAGAATTTTCCCATTTCCCAGGACCATTAAGTCAGAAGGTCAGAAAGTCGGAAGTCCCAGAAGGGCTGGATCTCATAAGTTGTTTAAAATAAGCGTCGGGAAGTCTATCAGTAGATTCTCGTGATGGAGATTCTAGTAGAGGTCAAGAACCAGGAAACCCCAAAATCCTCTAAGTGTTTTAATTAATATTCTATGGAGCGTCAAGGAATAGGGACCGTTAAGAGACGGTGACAAAGGTACTTTTCGTTCCTTGGATACGTTAACCCGAAAAAAGTTTCCCAAAGGTGGTTTAGCCCAGAAATCTTGAAGAGTCTGGTTCCCATAAGATATTTAAATTGAGCATCGGGGTGCCTGGAACATTAGTTGACGGTGCACGGGTTGACAAATAAATTTTGTGATACCCGAGACCGTTAGCATGTAGGTTTTTTAATAAAAAAAGTCGGGATCATGGGGCCTGTAAGTGAGTGAACGCATTGGTGGTATAAAGATGTATAGGGTACGTGACCATCCCAAAAGATCAGAAGCTCGTAACTATTTCCAATTGAGTTTTTAAAAGTGCAAGGGATCTGGGGTAGCGGGGATGACATCAGGAGGTTGTGTGGTCGAGTCTGCACTGATGCAACATGCCATTTTCTAGAGAGTTAGGCCACAACCACATAGGCTAGGAAGTTGTAGCCTAGAATGATTTTGTGAATGTATCCCCTGTGATTATTTCACTGTAATTATGAGGTTTCAACTGGGATTTGATCCCATTGGTTTTTGGAGGAATCGTCAAGTTAAAGGCAATTGAAAAAAAAAAAATCCCCATTCCTCCAATATCATAGGAGGGGTTGGGTACATCACAAGACTAACTAGTAAAAGAATCTTTTTGAGTAAGTAGAAACCATAATTCAAGGAATCTCTTAAATCCTTATGATAACCTATATTCAGGACTATGAAAAAAATTCCTTTTTTAGCTCTTCAAATATTCCATGGTATGTCCATCAAAGGTCCAAACCCCTTCCTTTTGAATTTGACATTTTATGTCAGAACTGTGACTATACTACAAATTCTTAGAAGTTAAAATTATTCCTTTCTATGTTGAAAGGAACTACCTTAAGGTGGTTTATGGGCCTCGATGGTGATACTATCTCCTCCTGGGATGACATGAAGATCAAAGGGAGGAACGTTTCACGATGTCTTGGAGGGAGAAAAAGAGCTTAGAAGATTACGATGAATTCCTCATATATGGTTTGTAGACTTATAAACATTTTGATATGGATAAATATATCTTAAAGACAATTTTGATTTAGGGGACGAGAGATAGTTGTGTGGACATGTTGAATTTAATGGGAAAAATAGACATATCAAAGGAGAGTTATAATAACGTAGTCGCACTTTTCTTAAGGAGTTTGATGGGATAATCAAGAAACATAACTTTAGCTCGAGATGATTTTGCTAACATTAAAAATAAATAAATAAATAAAATAAAATAAAAAATAAAAAAAATCAGCTAATGGCGGAGTCACAACGACAAAAATTGGTAACTTGTTTGGAAATTTTAAAACTAGCTCTTTGTCTTCACAATTGGATGTTTTGAAGGAAAAACAAGAGCACGCTGAAGTTGAAAAATCAATGCCAATATTTTGCTCCAACTGTAGGATGAAGCACCCCCTAAGATAGTGTCCACTTAATAGTGTGGAAATGTGTGGCATTTGTGAGTAGGATCACTCAACGAAGCATTGCCCATGGCTGCTATGATTAAAATTAGTATTCAATCAGGCGAGGAGACGAAGTAGAAATATTTTATTAACTCTAAGAAGCCATGTCCAACTTGATTGCCAGGTATACCTCAATACCCATCGTTATCTCTTAATACTTGGACTACATGTATAATCCTTAGCAATTTCAAAATCCTACAGTTCTGTGGAAACCTCATAGTACTCCTTTGATTTAATACCCCACACTATGGCCGCAATTGTCCTCTCCCCTTAGTCAAATATTCCCTAAAGTATGATTTATGCTTTATATAAAACAGTATAAGATAAATGACCATTATGCAAATGATTTTGGTTTGCGTTTAACTTTGACTTGCTTGTTGGTATTTGATAGCACTAAAGTTCAATTAAAGGATTTCTTGTTTTTCATAGTTTATGTTTGTTTGTATGTGCTTTAGGAGAGGTGGAATGTTGTATTCAGTTGTATTGAGGATAACTTGAATTTGAGAAAGCATATTTTTCAATCCTTCGATGGATTTATAAATATTTTTTCCCACAATCTAAAGGATGGTTGTGTCTTATTAAGTATGGTTGAGAAGAGGGGTTTTTTGGATGTTAGTGGAAATTCCTATAACATGAATTCGACTAGAATCAAGTAGAATCCCTTAATATTTCCTAACGTAATGGATGCCTCATGATGGGCATAATGGCAAAATTGCAAGAATAGGTTCTTACTTTACAATTGAATCATAATTATATGGTCTCCATACTAACATCCTCATTAAGAAATTTTGATTGACCGCATAACTTTGATTAAAAAATCAGAGGATGAGATAAATAGAATTTGCTAGAAATTGGAGTACATTTAGGTTAATATAGGACAACAACACTCAAAATTCTCTTCGATTAGTGTCTCAGTCAATTCTCCCCAACCACTAATATCCAATCTAAATGACCTAGTGCAGGATTCTGATATGGGCCTCCCTTGAGATGATTTAGTTTATTCTCATAATGTTTGAGTCATGTGGAATTTAAAGTATGTAAAGCTTTGGAAGTCATTTGGAAAGTGTATACTTTCTAATGCCTTGGTACAATGATTATACATAGTTGGCATGTAGTAGTAATAACTTTGACAAAGGTCACTTTTTTGTTTTTGTATAAGCCAACCAAAAATATGATTTATTATGTGTAGAAATTTATAAACACAATAATGTATTTTCGGATTCCCCTAATCTAACAAATTAATCTTATGTTAAATACAGAATCCTTCCACTTAATTCTTTGCCAAAATTAAATCACCAATTGCAAAACACATATGAAGCAAAATCAATCGCACATAACAAGATGTTTTACCGGGAAAGCTTAAAGCTAAAAACCCCAACTATCATATATTATGTATATAAATGGAACATGTAACAATCTCATACAAAGATCAGCTCATAGAGCTCTCAGTACAATCAACAATCGTCACACACTGTCATGCAAAAATTTGCATATCTATGCACCAATTTCTTGCCTCTTGACAACCTGCCTCCACTGTGCAATCCCTGCTAAAGAAGATCCTTGAATGAATTCGACCTTGCCTTGCCTTGATTGCGAAATCCTAATAAGCATCTCCAATGTGTGTGTAGATGCATTGAATGCATCACTATAGTCACAACTGATAGTCCATCTCACCCTTTCACCTATCTCTCCACTGGGTCTCCACTGGATCTGACATGCAAGTAGTTAACTGTTGTATTTCTTCAGTTGCAAGTAAGACACTACTTGTGAATTAATTAAATAATTAATTCACTCATCTATCGCTAGTGTATGTTCAGTTACAACTAGCACAATTGACTTTAACTCACTAAATTGAGTTAAACTAAATAACAACTCACATAACTACTCTTCCAACTCTGTTACAACTTTCCACTGTCAGTTATAACGAATTCCTCCATGCATGAGTCACCAACCACCCTAGGAATTGCGTAATTCCTTCATCCCACTGATGTGCCACATTTGTTCACTGAAATAAAGTGCTCCAAGAGAATAAGTTACTATTTATTGTCTGATTATTATTAAGGGCTAATAATAATCGACATGCATTCTATTTTTAGATTTGTGATCTATAAATAGACTTCGCCCATCTTCTAAAAATAGAAATTCACCCAAAGATAGAATTTTCTCAACCATCTAGAATCAACCTCCTTCTAATTTTAGAATATTCTCACCATTCTAAAAATAGACATACACCTAAAAATAGCCTGTGTGGGACCCACCTAGTTTAGGTGATTATTTTTCACTAGGATCAAGGAATGATGTTTCCAGATGCCACTTTCACTGTTTCTTGTTGCAATATTCAACACTCCCTCTCAACAAGAAAGGATTGTCTTTGCATGCGCCCTACAACTCCATGCATCTTCCCTGCAACTCTTGCATGCAACACTACCGAAACTGAATAGCCTCCAAACAACTCAATCACTATAATGCATCTGTCATCAAAGTCTTTTGCCTTCTACTGGTACCAACTGCACATGTCTTCTGGAACCATTGCGTTGTTGAACTCGGCACCCATGCACTCTGCACTTGCTGTCAACTATGATCCGTGCTCTAGTATCCGATACTGTCACTTTGATCTGACTGCATCAATCCAAATGATCATCCTACTGCTGCTCTGTGGGCGCCTCGTAGCCAGGTTCAATTCATGAGATCCAAACCATCTCAATGAATCCTTCTTGGGATTAATCATGTATGTCGCCCCACCTTTTACCTGGTGGTATAGCTTCATGCACTCCCTCTGCCCATCTGGCATGAAATTTCTTTGCATGAGTGGTTTCTCCCACTCCATGATCCTCATCTTGTGGCTTCTCCACATCCCGAGGTTCACTCTTACCTGCATGAAAATCCTGCTCCCTCCCAAGCTTCAATTGCATGTCTTCCTCGCACTTTCCAACAATAGGAAGCTCCGTATAAATCCCATCTACTTCAAGTCTGTAGAGATTCTTAACTCGAATCGCAACCTTCTTGGCTTGCCCTGTTACTTTGTGTCGCAAGAAAACTTTTCCTTCACTAAAGTCAACATCATAGCCTCTATCCTCTAACATTGCGACTGAGATTAAATTATTCTTTAAACCTGGAACATGCACAACATATTTTAAAAGAAAGAGTTTACCTAACGCCCTCTGAAAGGTAATGGTACCAATGCCGGTTGCACTGTATCGTCCATCGTCGACCTACTCAACATGCATCTAGAGATCTTTCTCCACCAAGTCACTAAACAATTTCTCATCTCCCGTCATGTGAAAGGAAGCACCACTATCAAAGTACCACCTCGATCCCAATGCACTAGACACCATGCATGTGATCAATGAAAAGTCAAGCTCAAATTGCGAGGCAAGAGCCTCAGATGTTGCAACTCTAGCAACCATCTTATTCTTCTTCTTATGTGGACAATTTGTGGAAATATGTCCATACTCGTGACACTGAAAACACTTCACTTTGGACATGTTGTGCTCCTTGTCATCTTCTTTGGCCTCATATCTAGAATGGAATTTCTTCCCCTTCTTCTTCTTCGCCTTGGCATCCAAAGCACAATCCTCTTTATCATCATGCTTTGATTAAGAATCATCCCTAGTGGTCCGCCTTATCTCCTCTGCACTAGATCCAACCACAGTCGCTCCCAATCCGACAGTTTCTCCCACCCATTGACATAGTCTTGATAACTATGCCAACTCTTCGAAAGTCCAAGGAGAGCCAAGCTCACTAAGTCATCATCCGCAACACTGACTTCTACACTCCCAAGCTCATCCCTACATTGGAAAAACTTTGTCAAGTATACTGGAATAGTGTTGTTCTTCTCCATCTTGATTTTTCGGAGTTTATCCTTTAGCGCCAATTTCCTATGGTCGTTGCTGCTTTGGAAAAGATCTGTCAAAGTCTTCCACATTTAAAATGGAGTGGCTTTCCCACTAAGGCTTGATAAAATATCGTATTTCACACCTTCCAACAGAATCCTCCTTGCCCTTGCTACTTTCTTTTGCCATGCATCAAGTAATGCAACATCCGTCAAAGTGGGCTTAGGAACATCGCTATCGATGAAATCCTTCAGACCATTACCTTCAAGCACCGCCTCCATCCTGTCCTTCCAGGATATGTAGTCCAAGCTGCCCTCGAGTGCATACTCCAACCGCAACCCATTGAAAACCATTTCAATGTTTACTCAATTGTCGCACTAAGAAATTCTTGCAGCAATTTTGAATTGTTCCACCAACACAAAACTCAGCACCGCTTCAATATTGCAATCTCCAATGATCAACACTGCTTCGATACCATGTAGAAATTTATAAACACAATAATGTATTTTCGGATTCTCCTGATCTAACAAATTAATCTTATGTTAAATACATAGTCCTTCCACTTAATTATTTGCCGAAATTAAATCGCCAATTTCAAAACACATATGAAGCAAAATCAATCGCACATAACAAGATGTTTTACCGGGAAAGCTTAAAGCTAAAACCCCCAACTATCCTATATTATGTATATCAATGGAACATGTAACAATCTCATACAAATCTCAGCTCATAGAGATCTCAGTACAATCAACAATCGTCACACACTGTCATGCAGAAAATTTCATATCTATGCACCAATTTCTTGCCTCCTCACAGCCTGCCTCTACTGCGCAATCCTTGCTAAAGAAGATCCCTGAATGAATTCGACCTTGCCTTACCTTGATTATTCAATCCTAATAAGCATCTCCAATGTGTGTGTAGATGCATTGAATGCATCACTATAGTCACAACTGATAGTCCATCTCACCCTTTCACCTATCTCTCCACTAGGTCTCCACTGTATCTGACATGCAAGTAGTTAACTGTTGTATTTCTTCAGTTGCAAGTAAGACACTACTTGTGAATTAATCAAATAATTAATTCACTCATATATCACTAGTGTATGTTCAATTACAACTAGCACAATTGACTTTAACTCACTAAACTGAGTTAAACTAAATAAAAACTCACATAACTACTCTTCCAACTCTGTTACAACTTTCCACTACCAGTTATAACGAAGTCCTCCATGCATGAGTCACCAACCACCCTAGGAATTGCGTAATTCCTTCAGCCCACTGATGTGCCACATTTGTTCACTGAAATAAAGTGCTCCAAGAGAATAAGTTGCTATTTATTGTCTGATTATTATTAAGGGCTAATAACAATTGACATGCATTCTATTTTTAGATTTGATATCTATAAATAGACTTCGCCCATCTTCTAAAAATAGAAATTCATCCAAAGATAGAATTTTCTCAGCCATCTAGAATCAGCCTCCTACTAATTTTAGAATATGATCACCATTATAAAAATAGACATGCACCTAAAAATAGCCTGTGTGGGACCCACCTAGTTTAGGTGATTATTTTTCACTAGGATCAAGGAATGATGTTTCCAGATGCCACTTTCACTGTTTCTTTTTGCAATCTTCAACACTCCCTCTCAACACAAAAGGACTGTCTTTGCATGCGCCCTGCAACTCCATGCATCTTCCCTGCAACTCTTGCATGCAACATTATCGAAATTGAATAGCCTCCAAACAACTCAATCAGTATAATGCATCTGCCATCAAAGTCTTCCAACATTTGCTGGTACCAACTACACATGTCTTATGGAACTAATGCATTGTTGAACTCTGCACCCATGCACTCTACACTTGCTGTCAACTCTGATCCGCGCTCTAGTATCCGATACTGTCACTTTTATCTAACGGCATCAATCCAAATGATCATGTTAATGCTACTCTGTGGGTGCCTCATAGCCAGGTTCAATTCATGGGATCCACACCATCTCAATGAATCCTGCCCAGAAATCTCTTCTTGGGATTACTCATGTATGTCGCCCCACCTCTTACCTCGTGGTATAGATTCATGCACTCCCTCTACCCATCTGGCATGAAATTTCTCTGCATGAGTGGTTTCTCCCACTCCATGATCCTCGTCTTGTGGCTGCTCCACATCCCGAGGTTCACTCTTACCTGCATGCAAATCCTACTCCCTCTCAATCTTCAATTGCATGTCTTCCTCGCACTTCCCAACAGTAGGAAGCTCCGTAGAAATCCCATATACTTCAAGTTTGTAGAGATTCTTAACTCGAATCCCAACCTTCTTGGCTTGCCCTGTTGCTTTGTGTTGCAGGAAAAAACTTCCTTCACTAAAGTCAACATCATAGCCTCTATCCTCTAACATTGCGACTGAGATTAAATTCTTCTTTAAACCTGGAACATGCACAACATATTTTAAAAGAAAGAGTTTACCTGACGCCCTCTGAAAGGTAATGGTACCAATGCTGGTCGCACTATATCGTCCATCATCGCCCTACTCAACATGCATCTGGAGATATTTCTCCACCAAGTCACTAAACAATTTCTCATCTCCCATCATGTGAAAGGAAGAACCACTATCAAAGTACCACCCCGATCCCAATGCACTAGACACCATGCATGCAATCAATGAGAAGTCAAACTCAAATTTTGAGGCAAGAGCCTCAGCAGCTGTAGCTCCGGCAACCATCTTGTTCTTCTTCGTATGTGGACAAATTGTGGAAATATGTCCAAACTCGTGACACTGAAAACACTTCACTTTGGATATGTTGTGCTCCTTGCCATATTTTCTGGCCTCAGATCTAGAATGGAATTTCTTCCCCCTCTTCTTCTTCACCTTGGCAGCCAAAGCACAATCCTCTTCATCATCATGCTTTGATTAAGAGCCATCCCTGGTGGTCCGCCTTATCTCCTTCTGCACTAGATCCGACCACAGTCGCTCCCAATCCGACAATTTCTCCCGCACATTGACAGAGTCTTGATAACTGTGCCAACTCTTCAGAAGTCCAAGGAGAGCCAAGCTCACTAAGTCATCATCCGCAACACTGACTCCTACACTCCCAAGCTCATCCCTGCATTGGACAAACTTTGTCAAGTATACTGGTATAGTGTCGTTCTTCTCCATCTTGATTTTTCTGAGTTTATCCTTCAGCGCCAATTTCCTATGGTTGCTGCTACTTTAGAAAATATCTGTCAAATCCTTCCACATTGAAAATGGAGTGGCTTTTCCATGAAGTCTTGACAAAATATGGTCTTTCACACCTTCCAACAGAATCCTCATCGCCCTTGCTACTTCCTTTTTTCATGCGTCAAGTAATGCAGCATCCGTCGAAGTGGGCTTAGGAACATCACTATCGATGAACTCCTTCAGACCATTATCTTTAAGCACCGCCTCCATCATGTCCTTCCAGGCTATGTAGTTCAAGCTTCCCTCAAGTGCATACTCCAACTACAACCCATCGAAATCCATTTCAACGTTGTCACACCAAGAAATTCTTACAGCAATTTCGAATTGTTCCACCAACACAAAACTCAGCACCACTTCAATATTGCAATCTCGAGTGATCAACACTGCTCCGATACCATGTAGAAATTTATAAACACAATAATGTATTTTCATATTCTCCTGATCTGACAAATTAATATTATGTTAAATACATAATCCTTCCACTTAATTCTTTGCTGAAATTAAATCTCCAATTGCAAAACAGATATGAAGCAAAATCAATCGCACATAACAAGATGTTTTACCGACAAGACTTAAAGTTAAAAACCCTAACTATCATATATTATGTATATCAATGGAACATGTAACAATCTCATACAAAGCTCAGCTCATAGAGCTCTCAGTACAATCAAAAATCATCACACACTGTCATGCAGAAATTTGCATATCTATGCACCAATTTCTTGCTTCTTGACAGCCTGCCTCTACTGCGCAATCCCTGTTGAATAAGATTCCTGAATCAATTCGACCTTGCCTTTCCTTTACTGTGCAATCCTCATAAGCATCTCCAATGTGTGTGTAGATTCATTGAATGCATCACTATAGTCACAACTGATATTCCATCTCACCCTTTCACCTATCTCTCCACTGGGTCTCCACTGGATCTGACATGCAAGTAGTTAACTGTTGTATTTCTTCAGTTGCAAGTAAGACACTACTTGTGAATTAATTAAATAATTAATTCACTCATCTATCACTAGTGTATGTTCAGTTACAAGTAGCACAACTGAGTTTAACTCACTGAACTGAATTAAACTAAATAACAACACACATAACTACTCTTCCAACTTTGTTACAACTTTCCACTATCAGTTATAACGAAGTCCTCCATGCATGAGTCACCAACCACCCTAGTAATTGCATAATTCCTTCAGCCCACTGATGTGCCACATCTGTTCACTGAAATAAAGTGCTCTAATAGAATAGGTTACTATTTATTGTTTGATTATTATTAAGGGCTAATAATAATCGACATGCATTCTATTTTTAGATATGCAATCTATAAATAGACTTCGCCCATCTTCTAAAAATATAAATTCATCCAAAGACAAAATTTTCTCAACCATCTAGAATCAGCCTCCTGCTAATTTTAGAATATGCTCACCATTCTAAAAATAGACATACACCTAAATATAGCCTCTGTGGGCCCCACCTAGTTTAGGTGATTATTTTTCACTAGGATCAAGGAATGATGTTTCTGAATGCCACTTTCACTGTTTCTTGTTGCAATCTTCAACATTATGTTTCATGTAACTAACGTTTTACAAATGCAAAGTTTCATACTATAAATTCTTGGTTTGATTTAAAATAATTATAATATAACAAGTTAAATTGAATCGATTTATAATTTTTATTAATACTCTCATTACTTTTAAATTATTATTATTATTACCTTTTTAATAGAGTCGACATTATGTGTTATTATTATTATTATTTGATTTAACACTTTATTACAACATCTCATCTAACACGTCAATACAACATCTCACCCATATTAGGCCTTTCAACACAATAAGAAAAAGAAGAAGTATGATGGAAACACCATGAATGATGGTGTAGACATGGATGAAACCTTACTCACAATGCATAAATATTATAACAAATGCTAAACAATCATTCGAGAGACAATCAATAATCAGGTGGGGTATAAAACAAGGTATTTACGAAGATAATGATATTATATATGAGAATGCAATAAAACATGTTGGAACACCACCCTTATTTGATGAATGAAAGGTGTGATGTTATCCATTAACATTTATTCTCCTACAATGCAACATGAAAGAAAAATTTGGTTGATCAAACAATACATTTTCAACATTGTTGAGGTATTATATATATTTATATACAATATTCATCCAAGCTTATCAACATTTGTTTTATGACTTTATTATTTTATTTTTAATATTATTTTTCCATTAAAATAAATTTAGGGAAACCACCCATGCACTTTCCTTTATTCTAGGGATTGTACTTAGATTCTCTTTGGCATGAGGAGAGATCAATAACTAATGAATAGATTATATATAACTCATCAATAATTGTCTCACCGAGAACAAACATGTCACAATGTGGGGTATAAACCTATGTGCACAGGGTCACAACTTTCCTCACAACCACTCGAGCTACACCCACTTGACTATATTTTTTTTATATACAAAATATTTCTTAGTAATTGGAAATATAGTAAATGTGCACACTATATGTTTTTGCATTGATGATATATGAAAAGTTGTCAATAAAGGACAATAATATTCCAAGGACGACTAATGGGTCTCCAAATTAGACATAAATTGTTATGAACCCAGCTCCAAAATAGAAGAATAGAGAGATAAACACCCTAGAAATCAACCACTTCGAGGGGGAAACCTCCAATACATTACATAACTAAAAAATTCTTAAATGATACAAATGACAAAACCTCCTTTCTATATATAGGAGTCCATGGGGCCACAATATAATCCTAGTCGACCTAACAATAATAATGTAAGGACACAATAATAACAATATGGGGGTTACAAGGGTACAACACTAACAATAAGGGGGCTACACCAACAAAAATAAGGGGATACACTAGTATCATAGGGACCTAACGTGCCCCTCTCCTTCAAACAAGTGTTTCCCTCAATGCTTGATTATTTCTTCATGTTTCTGTATAAAATTATTATCCCCCCATGTGGAATCTTCAACGGGAAAGTTCTTCCGCTTGCTGAGATACTTTGAAATCGATTGATTTTTTACTTGTCGATTTCTTGTTTCTGTGACTACTTCATAACTTCTTTCGCTATGATGTTGGTCTTCCTCTTGTTTCATTCGATTTTGCACCAAATTTAGGTTATCCTTTGAGAGTAGGTGAACTTGTTGTTGATGCTCGATGTGATCTTCCACTGCTTCATTATCCATATTATCTTTCATTTGATCCTTCAATCCATTCAACTTAGCTTTCATTTTTTATTCTAAACCATCTATTTCATCTTTGATTGCTCTTTGTAAGATCGAAATGTGTTGCACTTGGTACTGTAATTTTGATATCTCATACTGCAATTCTTCCTCTTCATGCGTCATAGTATAGCTTTCTGAGGGCTTAATAAATATGGAATTATTATTAGGTGGAATTTTAGAACCCAATACTGATATCTACACTTCAATATGCCCTTCGAATCACTTCAAACTAATTTTTCACACAAGACTTATGCAATTCTTTTAAAAAAAAATACACACCTTTTTCTTGTTTTTGAGGAGCTCGATATTGAAATTGAATTATCTTTGTGATTTTGGATCTTCAATATCTGAAATTCAGCCCTGTCGTATCCCTGTGAATCTTCTTTCGAATGCCATAAGTTTGACTTGATTTGGATTCTAAAAGGCAAAGTTATGCTCAATCTCCCACAATTACCTAATTATGGACTGTTTTAGTAGAGAAAACTTGTACGACGTGCCACGTGTCACTTTTTCCTCCTTCAGCTCTGAAATTGATCTACAGGAAACTAGAGTTCATGTCCTTGTAGTGACTTTTTACAGAATTCCAATCCGACGCTCAGAGAGAGAGTTATGACTATTTTCCCACTGTCACCTCTTTGAGATGAAATTCGGGAGCCTGAAAAAATCCCTAACTTCCACATATCATATCTCCGAAAATATTGCGAACCAAGATCTGAAATTTTTATAGGAAGTTCCTCAGGATTTCGGCTTCGCTCTCTAAAAATTTCATATTTTGAGCCCTCCTATAAAAAACGTTATGGCGCAAATTCCACGATGACCTTTTTTAGGTGAAATTCGGGAGCCTGAAAAAAATCTACCTTCCACAGATCATATCTCCGAAAATATTGCGAACCAAGATCTGAATTTTTTGCACGATGTTCCTTGGATTTCAGCTTCGCTCTATAAAAATTTTAGCTTTTGAACCTTCGTATAAAAAACTTTATAACGAAAATTCCACGATGACTTGTTTGGAGCAGCGAAACCCTAAAATCCAAAGCTCTGATACCAAATGTTATGAAACCAACTCCAAAGTTAGAAGAACACAGAGATCAACACCTTAGAAATCGGCCACTTTGAGGGGGCAACCTCCAATACATTACATAAATGAAAAATTCTTGGATGGTACAAATTACAAAACCTCCTTTCTATATATAGGAGTCCATGGGGCCACAATATAATCCTAGCCGACCTAACAATAATAATGTAAGGGCACAATAATAACAATATGGGGGTTGCAGGGGTACAACAATAACAATAAGGGGGCTACACTAACAATAATAAGGGGATACACTAGTATTATAGGGACCTAACATAAATTAAGGCCCATCTAACCTTTCTTAGCCACAGAAAGGCTATATTAAATCTCTCCTTCTACACTTAATAAAGTTTTTTAAGTTTTAATATGTTCTTAGGAAGGTTTAGAGATAATTGCATATTTGTGCCTAATATTATTTGTTTTTGAAGGATATTGTGAGAATATTGGGAAGATTATGAAGATTTGGAGAAGAAGATAATTTAGGGACTTGCTCCCTGCTACAGCAAGATCAATATTGGAGAAAAAATGAAAAAATATATCATGAAATTATTGAGATATTCCAGAACTCTGATGATTGAGAAAATCTAAGAATGTGTTCCCTACCATTTAATGCAAAATCCTAGAGTTGGGAACCAGATCCACTATTTGAGGGATTTTGGAGGAGAAAACTTCATCCTTTCAAGGGGAATGCTTCCTCATCATTTTTATAAGTACCAATTCGAATTGGCCTCTAGGGGCATGTATTTATTAGTCTTATTGTGGAGAAAACTTGTTGTTTAGCAGCTCCACTTTCTTTTCTTACAGGGATGTACTTTGACTGATTCAATAATGAAGTTTGGTGTCATTTTTAGCTTATAAGGCTTGGTTTCTTCCATAGGACTCTGAGTCTCCTTGGGATTGGCCATCCCATGAGAATCAAATCCCTCTTGCACAATTTCTTTGTGTCATTTTCACTTCTTACTCACATGCATCTCTTATTTATGTTTTACATATTTCTGTATTCTGTATTGTTTCTTTTCTTGCTGTAGGATTAAGTTAAATGATTGAAGCGAGTTATTTTGCAGGTTGTTTGCAGATTCAGAAGCATTATTCATCATATAATAACTTTGGAAGGTCATCTTCATCATTAAGCTACTTGGATTTGGTTACTAGTTCACGAATATAAGATTTCTGGAAATGCCTTATAGCAAAATAGTGGTAAATTTTTGTTATTTTTTAGAATAGGTTAATGAGCTTAATTTGAATTGATTCCACTTGGATCAGGTCATAATAATATTAAAGTTAATAACAAAATCTACCCCATTTCATTTTAACTTTATTAGGTTAGGCATTTGATATATTAACCAGTTCACTAGTTCTTGAATTTCCAAATTTTAGAGTAGTAATTTTTTGTTATTTTTTAGCACATGTGAACAACGGTATTTTTGAGTGATTACACTTGGAATGGAGACCTAAGACATCCTCATTACTAAAAAAAAATTTCCCATCCCATTTTCATTTGATTTACTTGGTCATTCGGTGAGTCGTCTCCAAAACAAAACATCATGTAGCAAAAACAGAACTTCTTGTAGCACTCTTGTAACACGTGTTAACTCGACCATATTTGCTCCCAAAGCTTGGTTTTTGTATCTTAGGCTTGAACCATGACCCATAGGATCTAAATCCATAATCGAGGAAGAATAAACACCACTTGGACATGTATTTTACAAAGTAGATTAGGCCTGTTATTTGAATTCACGCTCTTAGGATTTCAATTACAAATTGTTATTCTTGCATAGGATTAATTTATTTTCAAAGCAACACTTCCCTTTTCTGCAATTAGTTTAAGATTTGATTTCATGACATTCACTCCATTAAATCATATTAAAAAATAAGGACACATTATATGCTGCAGATATAGTGTCGATACCTATTAAGTTTGCATGAACCCCACGTTGATAATTAAAGTTGGTAGCCTTGGGAGTTGCAACATTCTTGTTGCAATACTGAGGCTCATCACTTTTTGGCGCTGTAGCTGGGGAGGTGTCAAAGTATGCAGTATTTTCTTCCCATGTTGATTCATTTCCTTTTTATTTTTGCAAAAACGAAAAATATTTTCATTAGGCATATTTCATTTCACAAACATAAAATTGCATTACATTAGCATTCTTGTTCAAAAAAAAAATCTCCAACACCAACCCTCCCCCCCATTTGATCACACGGTGCAGTAATAACCACATCACCATCCACTTTTGTAGGTAGAAGAAGAAGATATGGTAGAGAAGGTAGAAGAAATGGATGAATATGATGACAATGAAGAAGATACTCTTGGATTTCCCATTCAAGATGCAGATGTCAGTGTGCATATGAAGAGCATCACTCCATCTTTCCTTCCCAGCTTCCATGGTATGAGGTCAGATGATCTAGAAATCTTTCACCTTGAATTTGAAATACTTTGTAGATCTTATTGCTACTAATCACACACTCAAAAATTGAGATTGTTTCCTGCAACATTGAAGGGTAGAGCTCTTAAATGGTTCACGATTTTAGGTACTAATTCAATAAGATCATGGAATGATATGCAAAAGATATTTCTAGAAAAATATAAAGATCTCGATCTTAAAGAAGAAATTGTTAGAATGAATAAAAAACAAGATGAGAGCCTTGAAGATCTAATAGAGAGGTTCATGTATAATGTTAAGAGGGAAAATTTACATCGTTTAGTATTTGACACACTAAAAACCCTATTAGGTCCCTATATTACTAGTGTAGTCCCTTATTGTTGTTAGTATAACCTGCTATTGTTATTTTTTTTCCCTTACATTATTATTGTTAGGTCGGCTAGGATTATATTGTGACCCCATGCACTCCTATATATAGAAAGGAGTTTTTGTCATTTGTATCATCCAAGAATTGTTCATTTATGTAATGGAAAGGACATTGCCCCCTCGAAGAGGATGATTTCTAAGTTGTTGATCTCTCTTTTCTTCTATTTTCTGAGATGGTTTCATAAAATTTGGTATCAGAGCTTTGGATTCTATGGTTTCATTGCCTCAAACAGGTCATCGTGGCATTTTCACTGTAACTTCTTTTCTACGAAGGTTCATAAGCTAAAAAAACCCATTTGCGTTGAAATCTGGAGGAACTTCGTGTAAAAAATTTAGAACTTGGTTCGCAATATTTTCGGAGATATGATTTGTGGAAGTTAGGGTTTTTGTAGGCTCCTGAATTTCATATCAAGGAGGTGACCTTGGGAAAATCGTCATAAATCTCTCTCTGAGCATTAGATTGGAATTTTGTAAAAGGTGGCCAAAATTGCACGGACTATAGTTTCATGTGTATCGATTTCAGAGCCGAAGGAGGAAACCGTGACACATGGCATGTCGTACAATTTTTCTCTACTGATCTAGTCCATAATTAGGACATTGTGGGAGATTGGGCATAACTTTGCCTTGAAGAATCCAAATAAGGTCAGACCTATGGCATTGGAAAGAAGACTCAAAGGGCTACTACAAGACCTAAGATAAAATATTGGGGATTCAAAATTACAGATATACATCAGTTTCAATATCGAGTTCCTCAAAAGTAAGAAAAATGTGTGTATCTTTTAAAAAATTGCATAAGTCTTGTTTGAAAAATCAATTTGAAGTGATTCCAAGAAAATGTTGAAGCACATATATCAATATTGGGTTCTAAAATTCCCCCTAAAAATAACTCAACGCCCATTAAGCCCTCATAAGGCTCTATTATGACTCATGAAGATGAATAAGTGCAACAAATTTCACTCTCGCAAAGAGTAACAAAAAATTAAATGGAAGTTAAAAGTGATGGTTTGAAGAAAGGCATGGAAGCTAAGATGGATGGTTTTAAGAATAAAATGAAAGCTAAGATAGATGGCATGGAAGCTAATATTGATGAGAAAATGAAAGGCAACATGGAAGACATGAAGAATGATCTAAAAGCAAACATGGAAGGTTTGACAAAGTTGCTACAAGAAATGATTCTTAATGGTGAAAACGTAGTATAGGAAACTCATGATGAGAACAAAATAAATGTTAATAGTGATTTCATGGACTCTAATTTTGGATTGAAGACCCACCATATTCCAAATATCGATATGAGGAAGTTTGATGGCAAGGATCCTAACATGGATACTACAGATGGAGCAATGTTTTGATCTCGATAATGTGCAAAACACATGAAAGGTGTGCATTGCAACTTTATATTTAGAAGAAAATACATTTGTATGGTATCGATGGCTTTGCTCTCGTAAAAAAATTGTCACTTGGTCAATTTTTACGGAGGAAATGATAACACATTGTGAGGATACACAGAGCAACACCTTCTTTAGCTAATTGATAAATCTCAAACAAATGGGTTCAATGATGGAGCACTTTGAGGACTTCCAAAAATTGAATATAAGTGTAATTGATATTTCAGAGGAACACATTATTGATGTCTTCATAGGGAATTTAAAGGATAACATCCAACATGAGGTTTGCCTTTGGGAACATGATTCATTGGAGAAGGCATTCAGGTTGGAAAGAAAAATTGAAAGCAAAATTATGGCGACAAGGAAGCTTACCACTCACAACTATAAAGATGGAAGTGTTGCTACTCCTAGACTTCCACAACCTACAAGGTTAACACCACAACAATTGGAAGAGAAAAAAAAAGAAGGGCTTTGCTATATTTGTGATAACAAATACACAAAAGGTCATAAGTGTGATGAGAAGAAATTATTTTACATATATTGTGAAGAGGAGGAAGAAAAGGAACAAGAAACTTCAAAAGAAGAGGATATGCACCAGGAACCAACCCTAGAGGAAGAAGAATTGAATTCGACCATATCCTGTAATGCATTGGCAAGAATTACCACTCCCCAAACTCTTAAGATATAAGGACATATCAAGAAGATAAATGTAATAGTGCTTATTCATTTGGGTAGTACCCATAATTTTATTCATTATAAGGTAGCCAAGGAATTGAATTTCTTCCTATACCCAGCACCAAAGTGTCAAGTGATGGTGGAAAATGGAGGAACTATAAATTGCTCTGGAAAGTGCCATAATATTAAGCTAACCATGGGGTAATATGTATTGAATAGTCCAATTCTTTCCATTCCAATGCTAGTGTTGATGTTGTACTAGGAGTACAATGGTTACAATCTTTGGGGACGGTAGCTTTTAATTTTCAAGAACTTTTCTTGATTTTTTTTTCGGAAGGAAAGGAAGTTGAATTACAGGGTATTGCAGGGAAGCCGGGAAAGATAACAAGCTCTAATGTCATGAAAAATCTTCTGAAGAAAGAACAACGAGGAGTAATTGCACAATTATGCTCACTAGAAGTTCCAACATGAAAATCATCTATTTCTCCAGATCTCCAAAAAGTCTTGGACAATCATTCTGAGGTGTTTGAAACTCCCAAAGGACTCCCACCTATTTGTGATCATGATCATGCTATTCATTTGATTCCAGGAAGTGTTCCTCCAAACATCAGGCCTTACAGATATCCTTATGTCCAAAAGCACGAAATTGAACGTGTGATTGCAGAAATGCTAGAGGATGGTATAATTCAACCTAGTCAAAGTTCTTTCTTTACTCCAGTAGTATTGGTTCACGAGAAGGATGGATCATGGCGCATGTGTCTGGATAATAAGGAGCTCAATAAGCTCTATATTAAAGATAAATTTCCCATTCATGTGATTGATGAGCTATTAGATGAATTACATGGAGAAATTTATTTCACTAAGTTGGATCTCCATTCAGGATATCATCAAATTAGAATGAAGACTGAAGACATTACAAAAACAACATTTCGAACTTATGAGGGTCATTGTGAATTTTTGGTCGTGCCTTTGGCCTTACCAATGCAACTTCTACATTTCAAGGGTTGATGAATTCCATTTTCAAACCCTTCATCACAAAATATGTGTTAGTATTTTTTGATGATATACTAATCTATAGCAGGTCTTGGAAGGATCATGTTCAACACGTTGGCACGATGCTCAAACTATTAGAGGAGAAATAGTTATATGCAAAAATCTCCAAATGATTCTGTGGAGTACAATAGCTGGAATATATGGGTCATATTGTATCTCAGGAGGGTGTTAAGGTAGACCCTAACAAAATTAAAGCCATAAGGAATGGAAAGTCCCCACAACCATAAAGAAGTTGCGAGGATTTCTCGGGTTAACATGGTATTATCGCAAGTTTATTAAAAATTACGCGAGAATAGCAGCACCTCTAACACCATTATTGAATAAAGTTGCATTTTCATGGACTCCTGAAGCAACTAAGGCCTTTGAACATCTTAAAGAGGCAATGTTCCAAGCACCAGTCTTAGCTATGCTAGACTTCACAAAAACCTTTATTGTGGGATGTGATGCCTCAGGAAATCGAATTGGTGTTGTTTTAATGCAAGAAGGGAGACCCATTGCTTTTGAAAGCCTTCCAATCAAAGGAAATTATTTACATAAAGCTATTTATGAGAAGGAAATGTTAGCAATACTACATGCACTAAATAAATGGCGACCTTACCTAGTGGGAAGATACTTAAAGCTAAACATGATAGTCTTAAATAATTTTTGGAACAAAGACTATCTTCAGAAGAGAAACAAAAATGGGTCACAAAGATGTTGGGTTATGACTTTGAAATAATCTACAAAAAAGGGAAGCTAAATGTTGTTGCAGATGCACTCTCAAGAAAGGATGAGGATGTGGAAGCATTTCTTTGTGCCATTTCTATTATTCGACCAAATTGGATAACTGAAGCAAGAGAGGAATGGAAGAATGACAAAGAAGTGTGGACACTCATTCAAAAGTTACAACAAGATCCCAGTACAACTGATACATTTAGTTGGAAAAATGATTCCTTATGATACAAAGATTGCTTATATATGTGTAAGAATTCCCAACTAAAACAAAATATTCTTTTGGAATTGCACACCTCTCCTTTAGGAGGACACTCGAGATTTTTAAAAACTTACCACAGGGTGAAGAATTATTTTTTTTTGGGATGGCCTTAAATTTGATATTCAAAAGTTTGTGGCGGAATGTTTGGTTTGCGAGCAAAATAAAGTTGAGACAATTAAGACCACAGGTCTGCTACAACCTTTATCCATTCCAAGTCAACGTTGGGAGGAGGTTTCAATGGATTTTATCACAGGTTTACCTAAATCCTAAGGAAATAGTGTCATCATGGTGGTATTTAATAAATTTACCAAGTATGCGCACTTTTGTGCACTATCTCATCCATTTAAAGCGAGTACAATTGCTACTGCATTTATGGAAACAATTCAAAAGCTACATGGAAACCCATAGATTATTGTAAGTGATATAGATCCCATTTTCACTGGAAATTTTTGGACGAAATTATTTTCTTGTTTGGGTACTCAAATAGCTCATAGCTCACCTTATCATCCTCAATCCGATGGGAAAACTAAGATAGTGAACAAATGTTTGGAAGGATATCTCCATTGCTTTGTATATGATAAACAAACACAATGGGTCAAGTGGTTACCTCTGGCTTAATGGTGGTATAACACTCCCTTCCACACTGCAACAAAAAGTACCCCATTTACGGCACTTTATGGATATCATCCACCATCCATCACATCATCTTTAAGAGAAAATTCGAAGGTTCAAGCAGTGGAAGATCACATCAAGCATCAACAACAAGTTCTCCAACTCTTAAAGGATAACCTAAATTTGGCACAGAATCGAATGAAACAATAGGTAGATCGATATCGCAGCGAGAAAAGTTTTGATGTAGGCGACTTGGTATTTTTACGGCTACAAACATACAAACAAATGTCCTTCAAGCAAGCTAAGAAGGATAATATGGGTATTTTTACGACTACAACCATACAAACAAATGTCCCTCAATCAAGCTATGAAGGATAATAAATTATCGCCAAAGTATTATGGTCCTTACAAGGTGTTGCAAAATATTAGTACTATGGCATACAAATTGGAGCTTCCTACATCTTCCCGAGTGCACCCAGTTTTCCATGTTTCATGCTTAAAGAAGGTTATAGGTGACAAACTTCTGGTTCAAACAATATTTCCATAACTTGATGAGGAAGGAAAAATCATATTGGAACCTGAAGCAGTCACGAAAACAAGAACTCGAAGCTACAAAATCGATCAATTTCAGAGTATCTCATCAAGTGGAAGAACTTACCCACTGAAGATTCCAAGTGGGAGAATGAGAATTTTAACAAAAGATCCAAAACTAATCAAGCGTCAAGGACAACACTTTTTTTAAGGAGAGGGGCATGTTAGGTCCCTATATTGCTAGTGTAGTCCCTTATTGTTGTTAGTATAGCCCACTCTTGTTATTGTTGTGCCTTTACATTATTATTGTTAGGTCAGATAGGATTATATTGTGACCCCATGGACTCCTATATATATAAAGGAGGTTTTTTCATTTGTATCATCCAAGAATTGTTCATTTATGTAATGTAAAATAGGTTTCACCCTTGAAGAGGTTGATTTATAAGTCGTTGATCTCTCTTTCTTCTATTTTGTGAGTTGGTTTCATAACAAACCCTCTTACTTAGAACAATCGGGGATGAGTTGATTGATCTACTTGATCTCATGAGTAAAGGAGATGTATACCAACTAAAGCTGGATTTACTATGCTCTTAGCTATGAGATTCAAACTTATATATGTATAGCGTTTTATTCTTTATCATTTGAAGAAATTTGTGAAACATGCAAATGCATATCAAGAGGAAGGGAAAGAGTAAGTAAATCAACGTCAATATTGGTAAGTCAAGATGAACTTGGAAATTTGCTTGATAGCTTTAAAACATAAATTCTTAACAATCTAAGTGAACAAGTAGAAATGTTAAGAATGCAAAATGAGCAAAAAGAAGATCTTGATATTTGTGTTATCCATGCAGAATCATATGCTACTAAATATTGTCCATCATTACCAAGGTTGAAGGAATTGTACCAAGAGGACAATGGAACAAGTCAATCACCAAAGAAGATATGTTATGTAGCTCCAAGAAGACCATGGGAGCCTAGTCAATTTGATATGACGCAAGGACCTACTTCACAATTTCAAGCTTATTCACATCCATCTCAAAGTAATTGAAACACACTCTTTCCTTAACAACCTTGGTCATCTCAACCCCAAAACCAATCTTGGCGACAAGGTTGGAAAGAACCTTATGGGATAATCCACAATATCCTTAATATTTTCCTCAATATTCTCCATAAGAAACTCCACGCTATCCCTACCATCCACCTCCACCACAACCACAACCTCAACCACATTCATCTCATAGATCCACTCCCACTGAACTACCTGTACCACCATTTCCAAACCCATACAAATAAGTAACTAAACCCACTTACAATGCTGAGGTACAACACTTCCAAACATATCCTCTTGATCTAAATGGTATCCATCTTAGCTCAAGAAGAGTATTGCAACAAAGTGATTCTCCTGATGTCATTGAAGGACAACATTTAGAAAAGGAAGATTCAAATGAGAAGACCAAAGAATCATGGGTTGCACATGACAAAGAGCAGACATTAGAATCATATATTGAGAAAGTTCCCTCATGTTTACCATCATATCCTCCATGTGTTCAAGATAATAATCAGCAAAAAGAGGAAAATTTGAATTTCATGGTAGAAGAAGACATGAAGAATGATCCCGATGAGCAAGCAAACCAATGGCATCAAAAATATATTGAAATATGGTTCTAGACAATCATTAAGTTGCATCAACACAGTCTTCTTCAACGGTACTTGATACAGTTTGAGTCAAATCAATTCATCTCTCATATTCAGGTACATGTCAAAGCATGTATTTCAAGTGTACACATGATTTTATCTATCATCTTGATGTGCACATGGCTCCATTGGAAGTATTCCTATACTTGAAAGAGATTTTGTTTTTTCAAGTATAGTAGGATTTACACCAAAAAAAAAAAAAAACTTAGATGAAAACCTCTTTTGAAGCGTCTAAGATTGGCTCACTAATTGAAAACCTTCATGATGAAGTCAATGAGTTGAAAAAAGAAGAAGAGAAAAAAGATCCTAGGTGAAAACCTCCTTTGAGGCGCCTAGGCATACCTACTAACTGAAAGCTTAATTGAGGTGGCTAGTAGGCCTAAGAAAAAATTAAAAAACGAAAAAATTTCTCCATGTATCCCTCTCTAATGAATGCAGGTGCTCTCCAACCCTTGCAAGCAACAAAAACAAGTTAGCACCAAAAAAAGAAAAAAATGGTCAAAAATCTAGTCAAAGGAAGTCAAACTTGGACTTTCTTCTCCTTTTCTCAGATGTTCCAAGAGGACTAAGGTCATGCCAATCCATCACCCTCATCCATTTGCAACATCCACCCATAATTTCCAACCTTTTCTCATTTATTTTCCTCGCTATCCTAAAATGCTACAGGAAATTTTTTTTTTGCTACAGGAAGTCCTGGTTTTAGCAGAAAATCATTTTTATTATATCTCAAAATTTTTGCATCCATTTGACGATCTATTTCATGGGGATATGCATATATATGATGGTAACATGCTCAAGAAATTTCAACGAATTCCAGTGGGCACTTTGTGATAAATTGACCTCCATCGCCTACAACCATTTTTATTTTTTCTCGATATTCATGCATCTAATGACCAAGATTTTTTATGGGGAGGTGCATAAGAATTACAGTAATATGCTCAAAAAATTTCAAGTAAATCCAGTCTACTGTTTGAGGGCTATGGCTAAAACATGTCAACTATAAGGGGGTTGTCCTGTAGGTGCTACATGAAGCGGATCTGATTGGAGGAAAGGGTCAAAAGATCATTTCTTGTTTAAATAAGGTTCAGAGAGATCCCCCAACACCACTTCCATCACCTATCCACTCTATCTAGCCAAATTCATCCTCAAATTCCACTCTACCTTACATGAAAAAAATCAGAACAAACAAACAAATAAAAAACGATGTCATCAACTTTTCCACCACCTACACCACCTCTTGATGGTTGTAACCTTGCCCTTATACCTCCTATGACTTTCCATCAATCCCACAGACAGTAATGATGTCTTTGAGATGAATTGAATGACTACTATAGGAAGAGGATTCCTCTTGTAGTAGCCTATATAGCCACATAACTCAACATAATTTTTTTTTTCACCCACAGAGTAGAAGATCCAACCACCTTGAGCATCATGAAGCCATTTTTGAAGTTGAGAAGAGCACACATTCCTTAGGAAGCAGTCCATCCACTCCAGCAACAGAATATTGAACGTTGGGAAGAAGACTACAAACACAAAAACTTTATCAGTCAAAGAATCATCATGCTATGAAGACTTGTACAGAAGCAAAATAATCAACTACAACACTCACATCATGAGCATCTCAGCAACAACATTTTATCCAGGGATGTGAAATAGCAAAAATAACAACAAAAAACCCTAGAATACCTCCATATTCAAGGGTATCAACTATAGGACCTCCAACAGATTATCACACGCAGCTTCAGGATCATTAGTAGCAGCTTCAGAACCACCAAAGGTAGCATCAACAGTCATATCAGCAGCCTCAATATCACCTGCAAAAACACATCAAGGTTAAGGCTCAGTTATGCAACTCTCTAAGATCACCCTTCGAATCTATTCTAGCTTAAGAAAATATTAAAAGTGTGAGAAGGAAAGGTTTTTTTATAGCTAAAATCAGTAGCAGAGAAACATCGGCCTTATCTAGTAGTTAGCTTCACTTTTCCACCAACACACACACACACACATGTGGGAGAGGAGCAAGACAAAAGTGAAGAAGACTTGAGAAAGTGGGTGGTAAGCAGTTAGTTGTGATGAAAGACAAAAAGTGTCGAGGGGTAACTGAGGGCCAATTCAGTTAACAAAAAAATACTCTAAGTTTATTTTTCATGCAATGAAAAAAAGAGGAAAAATAAATAAATAATGAAAGGTGGACCCACCACCTCTTGGCATGCAAATATTGGTTTCTACATGCAAAATAGAGATGCTACAAGAAGTTTCTCCAGGAAACAGAGGTGCCACAGGAAAAACAGATTTGCTACAGGATGCTTTGAGTTGCAACAAGATCACATCCGAGGTCACTTTGAGGGTTTGATAGGTGTCCAAATGATGGAAAAATGTAGGAGGAGGCTGGAAAATTATGTGTAAGACCTTGCCAAAATGAAAAATATTAAAGAAGCCATCTTACACAAGGGAAAAAGGGTAGGCTAATGGTCTCTAGAAACATTGTGATTTTTCTATATAAAAATAGATTTGGAAAAAAAAAAAAAAGTGAAAATGGAATGTGAATGCAATGGACCTACAAGCCAATAGAGTTCACTCTCAAAAAGGAAAGTTTTGTTTTTGTGCTTAACAATCATGAAAAGAACAACTACATTTTTTGTGCTTGACCTTTTAGAACCTACAACTAAGCTTCTTAAGAGAAAAGACTGAGGAATGTATAAGAGAGAGGCCGCCAGGGCCATGAAGGAGGCACAGTTAGGTCACTAAGTTGCTCAGAGGATGAGCAACACCTTAAGTAGGGGGGTATGATGGACCTCCAAATTAGACATAAATTAAGGCCCATCTAACCTTTCTTAGGAACATAAAGGTTATATTAAATCTCTCATTCTACACTTAATAATGTTTTCTAAGCTTTAATATGTTATTAGGAAGGTTTAGATATAATTGCATATTTGTGCCTAATATTATTTATTTTTGAAGGATATTGTGAGAATATTGGGCAGGTTATGAATATTTGGAGAAGGAGATAATTTAGGGACTTGCTCCCTACAACAGGAGAATCAAGATTGGAGAATAAATGAAAAAAATATCATGAAATTATTGAGAGATTCTAGAACTCCGATGATTGAGAAAATCTAGGAATGTGTTCCCTGTCATTTAATGCAAACTCGTAGTGTTGGGAACCAGATCCATTATTTGAGGGATTTTTAAGGGGAAAACTTCCTCCTTTCAAAGGGAATGCTTCCTCATAATTTTGTGTAAGTACCAATTTGAATTGGCCTCTATGGGCATGCATTTCTTAGTCTCATTGTGGAGAAAACTTGTTGTTTAACAACTCCACTTTCTTTTCTTCCAGGGATGTACTTGGACTGATTCAATAATGAAGTTTGGTGTCATTTTTAGCTTCTAAGGCTTGGTTTTTTCCATAGGACTCTGAGTCTCCTTGGGCTTGGCCATCCCAGGATCCTCAAAGCCCTCTTGAACAATTTCTTTATGTTATTGTCACTTCTTATTCACATGCATCTCTTATTTCTGTTTTGCATATTTCTGTATATTGTATTGTTTCTTTTCTTGTTGTAGGATTAAGTTAAATGATTTAAGCGAGTTCTTTTGCTGGTTGTTTACAAAATCACAGACATTATTCATCCTTAAAATAACTTTGGAAGGTCATCATTAAGCTACTTGGATTTGGTTACTAGTTCACAAATATAAGATTTATGGAAATTCCTTGTAGCGAAATAGTGGTAAATTTGTATTATTTTTTAGAATGGGTTAATGAGATTAATTTTACTTGATTCCACTTGGATTAGGTCATAATAATATTAAAGTTAATAACAAAATTTACCCCATTGCATTTTCACTTGATTAGGTTAGGCATTTGATAGATTAACTAGCTCATTAGTTCTTGAATTTCCAGATTTTAGAGTAGCAATTTTCTGTTATTTTCTAGCACACATGAACAAGTGTATTTTGGAGTGATTACACTTGGAATGGAGACCTGAGACATACTACTTACTAACAAAATTGGTCCCATCCCATTTGCATTTGATTTACTTGGTCATTCGGTGAGTTATCTCCAAAACAAAACATCATAGCAAAAACAAAACTTCCTGTAGCACTCTTGTAACACGTGTTAACTCGACCATATTTTCTCCCAAATCTTGGTTTTTGTCTCTTAGGCTTGAATCATGACCCATAGATCTAAATCCATGATTGAGGAAGAATAAACACCACTTAGGACATGTATTTTTACAAAGTAGATTAGGCCTATTTATTTGAATTCTTACTCTTAGGATTTCAATTACAAATTGTTGTTCTTGCCTAGGATTAATTTATTTTCAAAGCAACACTTCCCTTTTCCGCAATTAGTTTAAGATTTGATTTCACGACATTTGCTCCATTACATCAGATCAACAAAATAAGGACACATTGTATGATGCACACATAGTGTCGATACCTCTTAAGTTTGTATGAACCCCGGGTTGATAATTAAAGTTGGTAGCCTTGGGAGTTGCAGCATTCTTGTTGAAAAACTGAGGCTCATCAACGACCAAGGAGGAATGGATAATAATCAAGGGTCTAGGGATATTCTATAATACTACTCATGCATGTCTTATAAATAACATTCGATATAGAGATAAATATGAAGAAGAAGATAAGTGTCCAAAATGTAAAGTATTTCATTATTGTGGTGATGTCATTTGAAAAACAAAACACCAAAGAAAGTGTTACACCACATATTGATAATCCCCAAGTTAATGCAAATGTTTAGATGTAAGCCATTGGACCAACTACTAGAATGTCATGCATTTAGTGGAAGCAATGACAAAGAGATGAGAGTTCTAGTAGATTCAATGGTAATGAAACATATGAATTTAGTGAGCCAAAATAATTTGTCAATGAAAAGCTGAAAAGCAGAACATAAGATTTTGTTGTGCAATAGACAAGATTAATCCCAACTTTTAACAATCTACATATACATATGGAGCAAATACCCTGTGATTCTAATCAATTACAATAACTGACATTCAATGTCAATTACAAAGGAACACTTAATGTTGATTTTACTAATACCTAGAAAGCATTAAGTCAATAAAAATGGATACATACTCGACAAATCTTATAGATAAATTATAACTTCCGTGAAATGAGATTAAAAGGCATGATTCTTTTCGGTGATTGAATTCAAACGATCTTGAAATCACACTTTATGGGATATTATGTTAGTGCACTAATGTTTTTTCATGATGTACACTGTGCTTTAGTAAGAAGAGTGCTTTTAGGAAAGATATCTAAAGATAAATACTAAATTCACATTGTAAAAACATTATTAATTTTTAAAGTGAATGTTATTCATTTCATGATTATTTCCTATTTATTGTAATGAGAATAATTTTGCAACTTTTTATTTGTAGGGCTCGTGACATATAAGAGTTATCATGCATCCACGTTATGGTGACTAATTGCAAACAATACTTCAAAATATTTGAAAAAAATGGTGTATAAAGGATATAAGAAGTTTCTTCATTCAAATTGTACATTTTGTTGATCAACAAAGAGGGAGTTTGTAAATAGAAAGGAGGAACATCGACCATGTTGGAGTCAATGCTTACATTCCATATTTGAGAAGTTGGTTTGTGATGGTTGAGAAATTCTCTCAACCTCTCTGTCTCTAAATTAGGATTAAGTTGGATCTCAGAAACTCTATTTAATAGAGTAATCTGAATGTAATCAGTGTGTGTGAGTGTGTTTACACACACACCATTTGTGCACAATATATAATTGTGTTTCTGTAATTGTGTGATTTTAGCTATTTCTATCATGGTATCGAAGCATAGGATTAGAGGCCTGTGTATTGTGTAGTGTTGCGAGGAAATTCCTAAAGCTGCACGGTGCTTTGTTAAGTGGTATTTATTTATTTTTTTGTGAGCCCTTTCTGCAGTGGTATCTATTCCGCAGAGGCCAAGAAGTTCACATTGTTGTGTTTAGCTACGGCCGTGGAAGGAGCATGGCCCGGCGTGAAGCCTGTGTGGAGTCAACGTAGGTCTGTGTTAGAGTCTATACTAATGTACAGGCCTTTACTGGAATGCCTATAGGGCTGGGCATCAGAGAAGCGGAAACAACAAAGTCGTCGATACGTGGACACCAGGTGGAGTGGATCAAGCAAATTGGAATGAGTATCAAATGCAGAAAACGAGGTCGGTACGATTTTATTTAAACAAAAAATTTCAACGTCTTGGGTACTGGTGAGGTGAATGAGTTGTGTTCACGATCACCTGTGCATTTCAATTCGACGAGGCTCCTGATTACTGCACATTATAGAAATGTGCGTAAAGCATGCCCAAAGGAAGTCAAGTGGTAGTCGTTGATATGGAGAGCAGCGTTAAATTTGCAGCAGCACATTTTGGAGTAGCGCTAAATGTTACTAGAGGAGCGCTATGCATAATGCATATTATTATTAACAGCGTTCAATTATATTTGTGGCAGCGTTCTTTGCATTGGTTTGTAGTGTTGATCATTGTGATGGAGCAACGTATCCACTATTTACATTATATATAACGATAACCATGTTAATATATGATATATATTAGTGGCACAATAACAAGAGCCTGTTGATATATATTATGGAAAACATCACCAATGTTTATATGTAGCATTATAGTTGTATGCATCTTTTACATCCAGCGTTTGAGGAGACCATTGTTTGCAGGTTGTATACATCCATGTGTTCAATGCAGCATTCAATCTAGTGCAAATCAAATAGAATTATTTTTTGTATAAATAAGAAGGTCATTTTTTAATACTGATTCTAGATACATTCTGTATCTAGATGGCTTCCCTAGATAACTGGCGAGTACAGCGGTTAGCACCCATGTATTTTGGTGGATGGGAGCTCATCCATAAAATGACTAGGAGTTCAACTATTGCAAACATGCAATCAATTGTGTTTGAAGAGATCAAGTGGCAGTAAGGCTCGATATGGATGGTTGTCCATATAGTATGGCAGTTGCGGATCTAGGGAAGGATCCCTCATTAGTGGTAGACATTGAGTGGTGTCCTAATGAGGTTATGCGACAGATTGGGATGCTGTCCAGTAATTGACTTTGGGAGGTCCTTGATTTGGGAGTTGAGGAAGCGAACTCGGGAATCCAACTTGCCAACTACACCTTTCCAAGGGTTATGAGGCAACTTGATGGAGCATCTACTGATAAGCTTGATTATTTTGTTATTTATGAGTGAATTCAATAAATTGATGTAATGTAATCATTAAGGGGGGATGTTGGAGTTAATGCTTACATTCCATATTTGAGTAGTTGGTTTGTGGTGGTTGAGAAATTCTCTCAACCTCTCTCTCTCTAAATTAGGAATAAGTTGGATCTCAGAAACTCTATTTAATAATCTGAATGTAATCAGTGTGTGTGAGTGTGTTTACACATACACCATTTGTGCATAATATATAATTGTGTTTTTGTAATTGTGTGATTTTAGCTATTTCTATCAGACCACTCCTTTTTAACAAGATATTGGCAAATTGATTAAATTTATATAATGAATGTTTATTGTTAAGAGTAAGTTCCATGGTAATGAACAAAATATTTGACTTTTGTGAATTGCCCTATTGTAAGGTTGGAAAGTAACACATTTATTAGATCTAATGCATACTTTTCAAAATATATTTGTCAAATATTATGATTTTGTAAGATTTTTTAAAATTCAACAAGCATGTTTTTATTTTTATTTTTAAGACACAATTATTATAATTGCTAGTGACCCATGTGATGATCCAAGGCTGACCTATATCACGACTTTGTATAGACATATTGAATGACCCAATTTCAATCTCATATTCAAATTTAAATTATATGTATTCTGTAAATATGGTAAAAAATATTTAATATTAATAAAAGGTCAAAATGAAGATAAAATTATAACCTAAACAAACAGATAAAAAAATCTTGTCAAAACTAAGGTTAGAAGAATCAACTCATGTTGTAATGACTCAAGCTACTAATGTGAGCTCTCTCACGTGGAGGAAGAAATATAAATCATCCACCCTCTCATGATATTATCTCAAATTTAAGAACACCTTATTTTAAGAACTCCAATATTTAAGAACACCTTATTTTAAGAACTCCTATATTTAAGAACACCTTATTTTAAGAACTCCTATATTTAAGAACACCTTATTTTAAGAACTCCTATATTTAAGAACACCTTATTTTAAGAACTCCTATATTTAAGAACACCTTACTTGATGTCAAGGATCATATTAACAATAACGCACCCTTGTTTATTTGGTTGGTTGCAAAAATACTATGTCATGATAGGGAAAATAGTTCTCTCACTCAGCTTTTGTTGAAAGGTTTCTGATTACATGATCAAAGCTTGATCGACTTTCTCTTTGCAGGGAGGAAATGATGAGAGTAATTATTGACATTGTTAATTATATCCTCTTAATAGGCATGTATTGTCAATTAATTACATGTAAAATATATCCTCTTTGCATGCTCGTACTTGGGAACAACTTTCCCTTTACTAATGAGAGTCATTATTGACATTGTTAAATATATTCTCTTAATCTGCATGCATTGCTCACTAATTATGTGTTTTTTTTGCATGCACATATTATGTAGTTTGCATTTGCATAACCTTGTCCATCAAATGCTTATGCTCATTATTGTAATTCTATTGATATTGGCTACTAAGGAGCGTACATGACAAGCTTTTGGTAGTGTGCTATTGTATGTCTCTTCATTCTTTACTTTGTGCATACCAAAACCATGTGTGCTAATATGAGTAAGGTGTAATGGTGAAGGTAAATATATACTATGTTTAAAGCCATGGAGGATATGCTTACACATCAATGCTAAATGTTATTTGTTAAATGTTATTTATGTGTTGGTTTTATAACTTTATATAATATTAAAAAAACAAAGAAAAACAAAAAAAACACATAACCATTTACAAATATAAAAAGAGATTGTAACAAATGCTATGTGGAATGAAACCTCTATAGATGAACACAAACATATATAACCATCACTAGGATGGGAATTCTAACTACCCAACTTACACAAAGTCATTGAATATAAAATGATAACATGTAATAGAACACTTCCATAAATACCAAAATTTTAATAGGGGAAAATGAATCTGCCACATTATTTTTCTTCTCTACAATGGTTGATGTCAAGTGCAAGTTATGGATGACCTTGGTGAAATAAATACCTTATTTATGTCGTATTCAAAGAGCAACATAATCAAATTAAGTTAATATATCCCTTGTAATGCTAAAATCTAATTACAACAATTCAAAGAGAGGGCAAATGATGGATGAATTTGATAAAATAGACAAACTACACACAATTATTTAATCAAATTACATTAAGTTAATAATTTTTTGTTCATTAAAAAGAATTTAAACAAAAAATTACAATAAAAAAAAGTTCAACATCAATAATTTTTTTTTAAATTAGGTTAAGCATAAGTCGGGACTAACTCCAACATTAAATGAAAAAAAGAAGAAATAAATTATTTTAACGTTCATGAGGCTAAATATAACCTATGGGATGTTATGTATAATTTATTAATTATTATTAAATATAATTGTCTTAGGTTTATTAAGAGAAAGGGCATGATCCTTCACCAATGGAAACCGTAAGGCTATATTTCAAGCCTTGGTCATTCCCCATTGTAATCATCTCATCTTTTATCAATAATATATATATACATATTTCAGTTGTCTGGGTTTTTATACTCCATTGGTATCAGAGCGAGTTACAATCCTCGGGCCAAACTATGTAGACTCCGTCACCATCCTCATCAACCATCATTCTACTGTCTCATATTACCACCCCCACATCATTAACGTGCCTCAGACTCCGTTGATCGATCCACTACCATCGTTGTTCACTGCGGGTGTCCCTGTGCTCCTCGTCGTGTCGACCCTCCACACACTGCGTCAACCCTCCACATCCACGTTGTCTTCCGTAGCCGCCTGCGCTGTCTTCTACCCAACATCGACCCCCCGCATCTTGACCAATTGTCTCCCCTTCACCAGTCATCATCCCAAACCCTCGCACTTCGTTCACCACGCCATCAACCTAACTTCCACACTCCTTTAAGGAACCTCTTTCTTCTAGACCAACACACCGCATCGTCGTTCCACATCGTCCATCACCATTCCACACCGCAACTGTCCACGTCGTCCCCTCTTTGTTGTTGAGTTCTATTGTCGTAACCATATATCACCATTGAACCCCAGCCACATCTTGCTCTTTCTCCCTAGTCGTGAATCTGTTTGTCAGTCTGCCTTGGCTGCAATCTCTGTCTTTTGTAGCGTCGAATTCTAAGTCCCGACAACCAAGTATTTTCACAGTCAAACCACTGCTCGATGTTCTCGACCAGTGCCCGTCGTCTACCACTCCGACCACACCGTCTCGGTCAATTCTTTGCGTCCACATCTTCCGCCATTGAACTGTCCAAACCTGGCTCTAGAACCGAGCCTTAAGCCCACCGTTTAATCGTTGTCCTTGATTTACCCTCCAACCGCTATTTTCTTCGAAATCATACCATTCTCTTAGCTTTTGTGAAAGGTTAAGGAGTGGGTCACATACATAGTAATTAATATATATAATAATATATATAACTATATAAACCATAGTTATAATATAATTTAAAGAAATTTAATTAACCTTTTATATTAAATTTAATTAATCTTAATTAATTTTTATATAAGATTCAATTATATATATATATATATATATATATATATATATATATATATATATATATATATATATATATATATATATATATATATATATATATATATATATATATATATATATATATATATATATATTATTTAAAAAGAAAAAAGAAAAAAAAGGGGGAAATTGGCAAATAAATATACACCACCTTAGAGTTGCTCGATGTCTTCATCAATGTCGATGGCCGATTTCAACAAAAGTTTGATCGATCTTGAGAGTAAGATCAATAATCTCGATGAATTCACTAAATGAGTAATCGATCTTGAGGATAAGGTTAAGGGACATTCCAAATACATCAAAAAACTTAAAGACACGACAAATTGGATAGAAAGACAAATTTGGCAAAACCACAACGAGTCCACAGATAATCATAACAAAGCAATGTTGAAGCTAACCGCCATTTGCGACAAGATAAATACACAAGAACAAATATTCCCAAATAGTGGACATAATCAACAGAACAATTCAGCCGATTCAGGGAATTCAGAAGATCATCATGAAAAACAACCCTCACAAAACATCATCCCCACGCCATCAAGAAGATAGTAATGCGAATTTTCAAAATAAGCAGCTCGGGAATGCATTCAACAATCAAAATCCTCTTTTTCATTCCGCCGTTAGCAGCATATCAACAAAGAGCAAAAATCTAGCTACCTAAGTTCGATGGTAACGAAAAAGGTAGTGTTGCATGGCTTAATAAAGCCGAAGAATATTTTGAGATTTATGACATTGACAGTGATGACGAAAAAATTAAGCACGCTTCCATGAAAATGGAAGGAGAAGCATATAATTGGTATATGTGGTGGACAAAGACGATGCTTGCTATTAGTTGGAGGAAATTTAAGGATGCGTTCTTTAAAAGATTCCAAGGTATCAAGGAAGAAGAGTTCTTCTCAACATTCATCAAATTGCGCCAAAAAGGAGATGTGGATGAGTACCTGGATTGTCATAATCTCGTTTAGTCTAATCTTTCATTTCGGGACTTAAAACCCATATAAAAGTAGAGCTCAAACTTCACGACATTACGACGATAGAACTAGCAAGACAAAGCAAAAGCCGCTGAAAAGAAATTCTAAACGTTATTTTTGTTAAAGACGGAAAGAGTATATTCGAGACGAAGATTTCCTCAATCTGAAACTATAGATAACACAAAATATGTTCCACCCTATCTTCGTGAAGGAGAAAAATCTAACGTGGAAATACAAAGGATGAGAGAGGGCAAGTGCAAACGTTGCGGCGAAAAGTGGGACCCTAAGCATAGGTGCACTAAAGGAAAAGAGACAAAGAATCTGTATAACTGTGAAGCAACTAATGACTCTAACAATGATGATTCAGATGTAGAAGGAATGGAAGACTCCCTAGAGTTCTCTCCAGAACTAGATGATGAAAGCATTCTGCATGTGTCATTATCAACTATGATGGGTATATCACAACCTCAGACACTAATACTAAAAGGACATATTAAGAAGAACAACGTAATGGTTCTCCTTGACACCAGCAACACCCACAATTTTTTAGATTCAACCATGGCCAAAAGACTCAACATCTTTACGTTTCCCATGCCAAATATGAAGGTAATGGTGGTCGATGGTAAGAAGATTGAGAAGGTAGGGAAATGCCATAAGGTCAAATTGCAGATTCAAGACTTTAATCTAGAATCTCCATTCTACGCCGTACCATTAAGAGGAGTAGATGTGGTCTTAGGAATTCAATGGCTACAAACCTTAGGTACTTATTCTGCCAACCATCAAAAGCAGTTTATAAGCTTTAAGTGGGAAGGGCAAAAACACAGGTTATATGGATTCCAAGCACTAGAAAATCAAATCGTATCGTCATTCCAGATGATGAAAATGATTCGAACAAGAGCGCCAACCTATATAGTACAATGCCATCAGTTAGAAATGTTATCTGCAAAAATGACCAGTAAAGGGTCACCAGTAGTACAAGGGGTAATTCAGAAGCACGGAAAAGTATTCCAAGACCTGCCCCTGAAAATGCCTCCTAATAGGGAAATTGAACATACAATAGAAGTCAAAGCAGGATCAGACCTTGTCAACATCAAGCTATCGCTATTCGCATCACCAAAAGACTGAAATTGAGAAGATAATCCAAGATCTTTTAAAATGTGGGGTCATCTCAAACAACGAGAGCCCGTCTTTTGGGGAACCAAAGCATTTCGTCAACAACATCCATCTTTACGTATGCTTTGAGGACAAAGCATATTTTGAGAGAGAGGCAATGCTATGTATAATTTATTAATTATTATTAAATATAATTATCTTAGGTTTATTAAGTGAATCATGCCCTTTCACCAAGGTACACCGTAAGCCTGTATTTAAAGCCTTGGTCATTCCCCATTGTAATCATCTCAACTTTTATCAATAATATATATATATACATATTTCTATTGTCTGGGTTTTTGTACTCCATGGGATAGACTGCTTCACCATCTGATTCTTGTATTCAACCCTTTTCCTATGAAGCCTCATAATAAACACTCTCAACTTCTCGACAAACCCCTCGCTGAATAAATTATCCCAAGACCTAGCTGCCAAAATATCTGTATAACTTTCCCTGTTGTCTTTGAAGACCTCACATTCTAAAAAGTTCAAAAGAAAAAGTTCGGTTCCCTATGAGATAATGTTGAGTGAAAGAGGGGCAACTCCCATCGAAGCAATTTCCATGGTGTGTCTTATAAGGTATCTAAAAAGAATTGAACAAATGGGAGGAGGTAGATGGCCGAAAGTTATCTTCAATAAGGTATGAGTGAAAGAAAGAAATAATGGATGAGACAAAACAACAAATGGATGCAAAAATGGAATATTTACCTGAATGCATGTCCCACAAATAGCAAGGAATTAAAAATTTTTGTGTTGAAGAAGTTCCGTAAGTGTATATGGGGAAAAGAGTTGGGTTGAAAGAAGAAGTATTATGTTTAGGAATTCAACCCCACTTGTGATCTCCAACAAAAAGAATACATTGGAGCTAGCATTCTGTGGAGAGCAAAGGTTCTTATTGCTCAATTAAGAACTAACTCACATCAAATTTCGTGTGAAACGAGACGGTGAAAGAGATCTAAAGAAGTTTGGGAAGAAAGGGTATGTACTTTTTGCACTTCTGGGGCAGTGGAATCAGAAAAAACATTTCATTTTGTAATGTGACTCTTTCAGAGACATCATGGACAATTACCGCAGTATGTTAGCATCAATTCCGTGGCATTGTCTTTTTAGTGAGGGAACTGTTAGAAGGTTGGGTCAGCTCATCATCAATTTGAGTAAGAAAATGATTGAATTATAGAAGACAAAAAACAAGGAAGCTGGGGGTCCCATTGACTATTTTTAGTCTCGTGGACCTTAAAATATCATTTATTCATTCATTTTCTGTTTCCACTTTTTCAGAAGAACAAAAAATACATACTCTTTCTTTCCACACTTCTTTTGGCCTTTCCTTGTTTCACAATGGAATTGATGAGAATTAGTCCTTAACTGAGCAATACGAATTTTGGCTCTCCAAGAAATATTGGCCCCTATGTACGCTTTTTGTTAATGATTATGAGTGGGATTAAACTCTTCAATATAATACTTTGTCTTTCTCCTTAGCTCTTTATGCCAAGTATGCTTGTGGAACTTATCCATAACAAAAGCTTTTATCTCTTTATTGTTTGTAGGACATATGTTCAAACAAATACCCCATTTACTAAACCATTTGTTATTTTTCGGCATCCAAGTCTTATTTCTTTTGCACAATATGTCATTAAAGACAACCTTAGTCCATGTGCCCTCTTCCATTTGCTCATTTTTTTTTTTAAATACGTTATGATTCACACCATAGCAATTGTTCCTTAGGAGCAACCTCAGTTTCACTTAACAAGATAGCATAAAGAACTACACTTTTAATTTTGAATTTGTTTATAATGAAACGTTTATGCATTTTCTCAATTTGTTTCAAGTGCATGTCCAATGCACCACTAACCCACAATTTACAACTGTAAAAAATCAAATACACTATTAACCCACAATTCACAACCATAAAAAATCACGGTAAAAACTTACCAATCTTGCCATAAAGGCCAACTATAATATTTAAATTAATAAAAAATAAACCCCTACATAAACCGTTAATCAGTTCACAATTATTCAAACGAACGAGTAGAAATTGATAACATCACCAGTAGTGCCATTTATTGCAGAGCAGCATACAAAAATTAAAATTATACGCAACTTTCTCCCCGCCATTACCACAAGTACCCTCATTCCTACCTCAAAATCAAATCGACGCCTGTGCCAACATTCAATTTTAAATCCATTTGCAGGCTCCGAGTATGGAAGTTGAAACGAGTATCCACAGATAGACGATGTCATCCCGGGATCAATCCATTTCGAGGCTCTCTTCTTCGGCACAGGAACCTCCAGCTCCAGCGGAAGTCCCGGACAGTGCTTCCGATTCGTCAGATGGCGAACCTACCCAATACCGAAGGCTTTCGGCGAGATTTTTGCTCGATTATTCAAGAGGGAAGTCTATTATGGAAGTTGGGTCCTCATCTACCATTAACTCGAGCTCTCTAGCAGGATGCAGCAACTACATCCCAAGGACCCCTTCTCCAAATGTTCTTCCTGTGCTGGGTTTAGAAGTTGGAGGTGCCGCAATAAACCTCGGAATTCCAGCTATTGAGGCGAATGATCAAAATTATAGCTTTGCGGATGCCCAAACATCCAATTTAAGGGAGCCCCAGTTGGCTGATATGGAGGTTGTCGACGAAACCATGCCAAACCCTGAGATTGTGTTTTCTTCGGGGCGTCCGGAGGCTCCTGTTGCTGCATTTGAGGGTTCTGAAGGAGATTTTGTGTACGCAGTTGAGGATGGCAATTTGGAAGAGGAGTTTATGGTGTTTTCATCGCCGGGGAATGCAACAGACATAGGGAAAAGAGATAAAGGCAAGAGTGGAAGCGAAGGGAAAGGAGTCGTGGAAACTCAAGTAGTTGATGTACATGACACAGACGCGACTTCAAGCTGCTCGATTTGTATGGAACCATGGACCTCAGGTGGAAATCATCGCATCAGGTCTGTTCAGAAGCCTCTCAGTATATTCTATTTTCATTATTTTTTGGTATAATTAAAAAAAATCTGCTGTCTGCGAATCATATGATGGCGTGATGAAGCTTCCAATGGCGGCCTTTGGAATCCTTCTCATACCATATTCATGATCTGCACAAATACAAATTCAATCACCAAGCACAAATTCTAGGGCAATTTAGAAGTTCCACCCATTATCAGTTTGGTGGACACTTCCCTCACTTCAGGCTGGTTTTTGTTCAGCACATGAGAGGTTTTTCTAATAGCAGATTTGGTCAAATAAAACTCTAATATATTAAATAAATAGGTGATGGTGGATTAAAGTAGACGAGTGTCGTACCCATTGGGCAAAGGAGTCCATGATAACTCTGGGGAATGGAAACTTGATTATGAAGCATATTAAATCAACAAGCATGACATAAACAACAGTATTTCCAGCTGTAACAGATTTGCCAAGTGCACTTTCAACTAATGTATTAAGCGCAGAAAGATACTACAACATTTGCATTAAGTACTTGCCTCAAGATATAACATCGAAGCTGAATGTATGAAGTAGAAAGACAATCTTCTATTGAATAATCATTTCTATACATTGCATAGTTCAGATGTGATATTAATATACTATCAAGCCTCAAGAAGACAAAAACGTTACTCCTTTCAGGCCTCCTACTCTGGCTAACAAACATTATAATAACAGAAATATTTTCAAGCAAGGAAAAGATAGACAAGGGATATAATATCCATTTTACAATGCAAGATGACAGCCATGAATATGCCCAATGTTAGCCTTTCAAGAACCCAACTCTTCGTATTTGGCAGTGATGCGAACATCGACATCGGGATAAAATCGGCAAGGGTCCGGAAAACCAAAAAACGTAAAAATTGGGAAAATATCGGTAAAAATTGGCAAACATCGGCAAAATCAAGGCACCATCAAAATATTAGTAAAAATTGACAAACATCGGCTAGGCCAAAAAATCATGATTTCGAGATAAAATCGGGATGTTATCGAGATGTTCGCAACATTGGTATTCGCTTCCCAACAATTAATTACTGAAAGAATACATGGTCAAATTCCTAACACAAAAAATATAATGGAAGCAAAAAAAATTATTCGATTTGAATCAGATTTTTGCCCAATCAACAATTCTTCATTAATAAATTAATCACAAAACTTACTTGGGCTCTCATACCAAGGATAATGACCCAATTGAGAAAATACAAAACTGATCACCAGCCTCACTGCACTGTCTCAGACCTAGCACATGCTCACTAAGAAGGCTCTCTCAATCTTGTGCTGCTGTTGTGTCTTCTCCTCACCTTAGCCTCACCTTTATAACTTTACATTGAGCCAAAACCATAATCCTAACCCTAACTGTAATTAACAACTAAGATTAAAATTTAATTACTAAAGTAAATAATTTACTTTATCTAAGTTTTTATTTTAACTCAATAAGCTAACATATAATTATGTGCTTTTTACTAAGTCTAACTTAGGCTAAGTTACATTAGCAAATATTCAAAAGTGAGATGTGGGCGACTTCTACACGCCTAGACACAAGGCCTATGCAAAAGTACCTGCCCAAGCTACAAACTTCAACATTCACTCTTAGCGAGGGAGGTACTTATGGAAGAACCTCCTCCACTTGGATTTGTCTCCAAGCCCATTTCAGTATCTGTAGCTGCTCCCTCTGACGTTGAAGCCTGTCCTGCTACTTGGTTTGAAACCTGAGCTTAGAACCTATCATATCCAACCATGCTTCGAGGATCTTGCTCCTGAGCATCCATCAATGTCATATCATACCAGCTGAGGCTCTTGACACTACTTGAAGAATTACTCTTCCCCGCCACTTGCTCCCTCTCAACAACTGACACTGTTCCTGTATCTAAGATCTCCTCGTATATATTCATAAGTTGTCCCAACAATTTGTACGACTGCCCTTATATGATGCCAAGCACTACAATTGCATCCAAGGTCGTCCCTTTGAATATAGAAGCACCTGTCCATCCCAAAACAAAACTCTATATCCAACATCCTTTAATGTTGATACCGAGGGCACGTGTACCATCAAATTTGGAACAAACAACACCCCTATCACCTCTAGAAATCCTCTTGACTCTAGCTGGAATCTAACACATCCAACCACCTTTACTGCATGCATGGTACTAGTCCCACTAAACACATTGTAGTTTGAATCTGTCTCTGAAATACTACGGAACATTGACCTCATCCTCGTCATGTGACTAGACGCTTTACTATCCACTAGCCATAACCCACTGTCCTCATACACAATAGTACTACTATCATAAACACAAGTAACTAGAGAAAATTCCTTCTCGAATTTCTTTGTAAAGTCATCAATCTCAGTTGATGCTGATGCAACCACTTGATCCTCCTCCTCCTTCTTGTATGGACACTGGCTCGTACAGTGACCAATGTTGTAACTGTTGAAGATGGCAACAAGAAACAGTGAAGGAGGCATCCTGAAACATCTTTCCTGATCCTAGTTGGAAAGTGATCACCTAAACTAGGTGGGGGGGCCACACAGGTGATTTTTGTCGCAAAGTCTATTTTTAGACATATGGATCATGGTATGAGTTGGGATGCCTATTTTATGGATGATTGGTCGAGTTGGTAAAAATAGATGGACCTCTCTTTTTAGACATTGGGCGGAATCTATTTTTAGACTGCCGGGCTAAAAATAGAACAGTCAAATATTATTAACCCTTAATAATATTTAGACTATAAACATTATCTTATCCTCTTGGAGCACTTCAATTTGATGCTTGGATGTGGCACATGCAGCTGACAGAAGGAAATACGCTTTTCCTAGGGGTTAGTTGAGCTATTGCATGGTTGACTTCAGTTAGAACTCATGTGGCAGAGTTTGGTGGAGTTGATGAGACAGTTGGTGGAGTTGTGTTCGGTTCAACTTAGTTGAACTAGTTGTATTTAGTCTAACTGATAAATACACTAGTGATGAGTGGTGTGAATTAATTATTAATTAATTCACTAATTAATAACTCATAAATCAACTAAAGAACACATCAGTTAACTGCAATGCATGGACAGTTCAGTGGAGACCAGTGTTAGAGGTGGGTGAAAGGGTGAGTCTACTATCAGTTGTGACTATAGCTGTGCATGAGATTTGCACACACATTGATTGAGATTGCCAATGAGGATTGTGCAGTACAAGCCAGTGGGATTCGAACTTGGATCTCATCATTATTCATCTTGGATTGCGCAGTAGAGGCAGGCAAACAGTGGAGGAGATTTGAACCTGTGACTTGTTCAGATCTGAGCTAGTTTGTGTGTTGCATGTGAGATAGTGCTGAGAGCTGTGAGGAGCTTTGTGCTATGTATTGTTACATGTTCTCTATCATTATAATATACAGATAGTTGGGGGTTTTCAGCTGTAAGCTTTCCCCATTACATACTGTGTTGATATGTGTGCTTGATTATGTTTTTAATGTGCGCATGCGACTGCTTCTAATTCCGCAAATTGATGATCAATGGTAGAAGAGGTTATGTATTATGCATGAAGCTCAAATAGTGTGTAATCAGGATAATCTCAGTGAATAATTCAGCTATTATTCAAATTCTACAGTAACATGCAAAACACTTCACTTTGCTCATGTCCTTCATGGAAGCAGATCCTCCACTTCCCTTTACTTACTTTTGCCCTTTACAACAAGAGCCAAATTCTCCTCATCACCCTATTCATCATGTTGGCTTGCAATTTTGGAACATCTCACTATCTCATCCTGTACGAAGTCATCCCATAATCTATCTCAACTGTGCAGATTTTCTCGTGTGACGATCCCATCAACAAAGACACCCCATTTTGGAGAAAAACCACTCAAGGCTGATTAGACGAACTCTTCATTAACAATGCCTTAATTAGATTAATTATCCAATTATTAAATATTTTCCTGAGTCTAAAGGAAAACTGGTTAGTTAAATTAGATTAATTGACGTAAATCGATTTTGCTCTAGAGACTTTTGGAAAAATCACTTGATGGGGTGAAAATAATTTTAGCCATCGATTGTGATTAGATCATGGACGTTGATTCGTCAACAAGAGATTATAAGAGCAAATTGATGGGTCAGTTGGAGATACATCAAGGAGTTCGAATTATCTTGTTGAAGTGATTAGCAAGGGCACAGTTTGAGCAAGGGAGACACCAGTAGAAGGGTTTCAGCAGAGGAGATTGGGGAGAAGATTTATGGAGGAATTTTCTCAGTGATTTCCAATTTCCACTAAGGAAGGAGATCGATTTCATCAACAAAAGAGGAGGTCTAATACACCTGCAGAGGGAGATTTTTGTGTTTCCAGATCATTTTTGCAAAGAGAAAAATATTTGCTAGAGATTTTGCCAATGAGAGGCAATTAGATTGTAATTCTCAATTTTTGTTGAAGAATTAATATTAAAACCCTCATTTGCAGAATTGGTTTTCCTCACACTAGTGTTTTTCTAGGGACATTTCTCCAAAAATATTGGCATCATCTATTTTGTGTGTGCGCATTATTTCTCAGTTCTTGTAATTATTTTTGAAGATTGCAGTATTGATTTAATCGTTATTTGCAGTAATTAATTTCCGAAGACAAATAATCTCTAGTAGATAGAATATTAAATTCCAGCTGTTCCAATTAAGGAAATTGCACATGGTATTAGAGCAGATCAACACAGAGGGTTTGTCGGAGTAAATGAATGTAGAGCACAGGAGGAGAAATATCGAGGGTTTATAACCCAATTTATCTTTGGTTTCATTATATTTTCAGATTACGAGAGATTGCCGCAACGGGTTTGAGAGATTAGGATAAATTTGATGGAGTCTCCAACTTTGGCGCGTGGAAGGCTATAATGACATTCCTAGTGGATGAGTATGGACTGAAAGAGTATGTGGAGAACACTATTGCAGTAACGACAAATACACAACAATTGACAACCTATAAAAAGGAGAATGCCAAAGCTAAGAGGATTATCCTTGATAGAGTCAAAGACCATATTATTCCACATATCACAGAGAAGGATACAACGAAGCAGATGTGGGACGCGATTGTCAATATGTACTAGAATTCTACAGAGAATAGGAAATTGATTCTTTGAGAGAAGCCGAGGACCATTAAGATACAGAAGGGTGAAGATGTAGTATTTTGATTCCTATCTCACTAGGGTTCGACTTGGCAGAGATGAATTGGCCGCAGTTGGAGATAAGCCAAGCGATGATGAGTTGGTGTGAATAACAATGAATGGGTTTTCCAAGGAGTGGAATGTGTTCATAAAAGCGATCAATGGGCGAGATACACTACCAGGTTGGGATTTCCTATGGAGTGACTTCAGTCAGGAAGAGCTGAGGCTCAGCTTAGTTAATGGCAGTAACATTAGTAATGACAAAACATTGAAAGTTGAGAGGGAGCAGGAGAATGTAGCCCTAGTAAGAAAAAGGAATGCGAAGAAGGGTTCCAGTAAGGGATTAGGCCATAAAGGAGATAAGAAGAAGGACTCGAGTAAAATCAAGTGCTTTGGTTGTGGTAAGCTAGGACACTATGTTAGCCGATGTCCTGATTGGAAGAAGGAAAAGAAGGGGAAGCAGGCAACAACTTCAACGAACATTGAGTAATTGTCTTTTAGGCTGGAGGACAAATTCGCTCCCATAGCTTGTTTCTCTAGCTCTACATCCACAAGTGTGTGGTATATTTTTAGTGGAGCATCGACACATATGACGGGAGTTAGAGAATTTTTCTCCATTTATAAGGAAGAGGAGATGGACTTCCAAATACAGATGGGAAATAAGACTAAATGTACTCCAATTGGGAGAGGTACCATGAACATCTAGAGGGAGTTAGGAAAGAGCAGCAGTGTTACAGATTTGCTGCATGTGCTATGTTTAGGTATGAACCTGATTTTCGTTTCTGCACTACAGGATAAGGGTTATTATCTTTTGTTAATTTTAGTTAACAATGATATGGTCTATGCTTAGCACAATTTACTTCAATGTTCCTTAGTAGACCAATATCAATTTCCAATTATTTTCAGTAGCAATCACATTGACCATTAATAACATTGACAATAAATGCAGATAGAACATAAAAAAAATGCAGAAGACAAGCCAAGACAAGAGGACACAATATTTGGCGGATGCCAGGGAAAAACCCCAATGTAGGGAAAACCCTTTGAAGAAGCTCAACCAGACAGAATGGAGGTGATGTAGACGATTTTGATTCACTTGTTGATATGGATGTTTCTTATGATTGTGAAATGAATTTTCGACAGATTTCGAACCAACTTCCTTCAAAGAAGTCGCTTCTTATGATGAATGGAAAGAGGTGATGCAAAAAGAATATGATGCTTTGATAAAGAATGACACCTGGACGCTGGTTGATCCTCCATTGGGAACACGACCAATAGGCTGCAAGTGGGTCTTCAAGAACAAGTATAAAGCAGATGGCTCCCTTGACAAGCACAAAGCCAAGCTTGTGGCAAAAGGTTTTGCACAAAATGAAGGGGTCGATTATGAGGAGACTTTTGCCCCCGCAACAAAATGGGCTACCATCCAGACACTCTTTGCCTTGGCAGCTTAGAGTGGTTGGAAATTCCATCAAATGGATGTAAAAACTGCTTTCTTGAATGGAGATCTGAAAGAGAATGTTTTTATGTCCTAACTAGAAGGATTTGTTGTGAAGGGTTAGGAACATAAAGTATGCAAGCAAAATCCTTGTATGGCCTCAAGCAAGCACTGCGAGCTTGGTACGAGAAGTTAACTAAGCATCTTCTGAAGTTCAATTCAAACATTATGATCTTGATGATGCAACTTTGTTTGTCAAGAAAGTTGGCAAAACAATTGTATATCTTGTGGTGTATGTAGATGATCTTCTAATAACAGGGAATAATGAGAGCTACATTGCATCCATAAAGAAAGAACTGAGGAAAGGTTTTGAAATGACAGATTTGGGCTATGTTCAGTACTATTTTGGTATTGAAGTAACCCAACATCCAAAGTTTATATTCCTCTCCCAGAAGAAGTACATTGGAGATTTGTTTAACAGGTTTGGCATGGCTGAGTGCAATCCTTTGACTACTCCAATGGAACAAATCTTAAAGCTCACATCCATTGAAGGAAAATAATTTGAGGATGCAACGAAGTATAGAGAACTCGTAGGAAGTCCCAACTACCTCACTACTACCAGACCAAACATTTCATTTGTTGTTGGAATCCTCTCTAGGTTTATGCAAAAGCCTTGTGAGGGTCACTGGTCTGCTGCAAGAAGAGTTCTAAAGTACTTGAAGGGAACTCAAGATTTTGGACTCAAGTATGCACAGGTGGATGGCTTCAACTTGATTGGATACTCTGATTCAAACTTTGATGGATATAAAGAAACTCGAGTATCTACTTCAGGTTATGTTATGAGTATTGGATCAAGAGCTGTCTCTTGGAGGTCAGACAAACAATCAGTTCTAGCAGATTCCACAACTGGGGCAGAATATGTGGCAGCTGCTGAAGCAATTAAGGAAATTGTGTGGCTTAGGAAAATTCTGGAAGATTTGTAGGAGAAACAAGTGCATTCAAATCCTCTTTTGATTGGCAACACTTCTGCAATAAAGTTGGCCAAGAACCCAAAGTTCCATGATCGAACCAAGCACATCAACACAAAATACCATTTGATTCGACATCATGTTGAGGCTAAAACAATCCACATACGACATTGTTCCACAAATGAGCAGACTGCAGACATCTTCACGAAAGCTCTTGGAAGGGAAAAGTTTGAAAGATTCAGAATGATGCTTGGACTCACCAATATCCTTTCAGATTAAGGGGGGAATGTTGACACCTAATCTTTGAGATTAGGTAAATCCATGTAAATATTGTAAATAACAAAATAAAGAGAATTGGAAGACGAAGAGACATTGGGAGATGAAACCCAATAGTCTCCCTCTCCATGTATATATCCATGTTCTATCTTAATGCAAAAATCAATCAGATTCGTGGAGTTACTCCTGGCTTGATAATCAAAACCCTTGTCGAGGAACCTCTAGGATATGGCCCAAGAAGGAGAATTATGCTCACCTGACACCAACACGAGAGAAGTGAGACAATTTAACCTGGATGTCTCCCTCTAAGTGACAAAGTTGCCCTTCAATGGATCAATGTTGATATCCTTGTAGTGGTCTTTAATTAACACAAAATTACCTTTGAAAAATGTGTAGAATAACCACGAAAAAAAGACTTCAAAGTTGACACCAAAGCTACATGAAAATATTACATTATGGCAAAAATGATCTCAACAATTCACAATGATTTGGGAGGAGAGTAAGTAAATTTATTAATGTCTAATTGATGACCGCAAAAGTAGGTCAATGAGACTAAAGAAGAGTATAGTCAATATGGCTACAATGTGGGAGCGTAAGTGAATCTCCTAAAAAATGCTAAAATTAACATATAGAGAGAATGAAAATAGTGGTAGTGCTATCGTGACATATATATAAGAGACCATGTTATAATACAAAATACTCAAAATTTGTAGTACGATACAAATAGTAATGGCTTGCTAAGAAGGAACGAGTGAGAGAGATGGTAAGGTCTGACAATGGAGCTAGAGATGTTAAGGGCTCCTAAGTCTGATGATCGATGGTGAGGGAGGCGAATTGGGTACAGGTTCAATGTTGAAGTCCCCTGGGGCAAGCAGTGGATCTGATCGTATGATCCTAGGGTGGATGTATGAGCGAGGGATACTCCTAGCATTCGAGATTGAAAGGAAGAAACGCTAAATAGCTCCTTGGCTGCTCTTATGGGACTTGGAGGTAGTCAGATGTGTCATGAGAGCTTTGCTCTAGATCATTCTGGAGCTAAGTCACCTGATACGGGGATACGGGGATACGGGGATTCGATGAATCGGATACGGGTACGGTGACCCCCAGACAAGATACTTCTGGGATACGATACGTTATATATTATTTTATTATATATATATATATATATATGTATGTGTGTATGTATATATTAAAAATTAGATATTTTTTGCACAAATTCATACAAAATTCATTGATTCAAACATAGATACTCACGAGTCATACATCATCATTGATACTATAATACAATTGATACACCATACATGATACAATTGTCAAATTTACTCAGAAAGACAAGATTGAAGATAGTAAGATACTGTAGTTTTCTCATTAAGTCATCAGAATCAAAATGTGTTACATAAGAACACTGCCAATGGCAAATAGAAATAGAAAATACAAAAACAACTACAGTCTACAAGACTACAAGCCTGAAGCCTCTATGAGTCAAAGTCATCAATCCTCATAATCAGCATCACTGTCCTCATCCTGATCATCATGCTCACCATTGCTCTCCTCTGGCTCTAATGCATCCTCCTCTATCATCTCTGCATCTGCTGGTGTGGAGGATGACGCCTCTACTCCATCATCAAATGTGACAGGCTCTAGCACTGGCGCATTGAGATCCAAGTTGGCCAATGCCAACTCAACACTGTTGTCCAAACCCATATCATCAGGAAAGACATCCCACATCTTTGTCTTTCCCTTCAACCAATCCTCCCTCTGCCTGTAGATGAGACGAAGGTTGGTGTGCACATACACCATTGTCTTTGCCCTGGACTGCTCAAGCCTGCTCCTCTTCACACTATACAAATTCCCATATGTGCTCCAATTCCTCTCGCAACAAGAGGATGAAGTCACCTGAGAGAGGAGCCTCATGGCTAACTGCTGTAGAGGAGGGCTTGCTGCCCCATGAGTTGCCCACCAAGAATGGGGCTTCTTAGCCCCCCTGTCTCGAATCAAATCATAGCCTCCAAATCGCCCCCTACCAATGGAAAACTCTGCAAAGGCATCCTCCACCTCATCAAGGGATGCCCTATCCTGAAAAATCCTCCTCAATGCATCTTTCCTCCCCTGTGAGATTTTAGCATCCATGTGAGGAGGGAATCTGCAGGAAGGTCCACCATTCAGCCACTCATGGCTGTAGTATTTTGGGTTCAAGGAGTGAGCCAAACAATGTAAAGGTGTGCAATTCTTGTCCCATCCGCCGACAAGAATATCCTATATGACGGTGAAGAAGGCCTCAGGTGATGTCTCATACTCTGGGCACTGACTCTGTAAAATAATGGTCCTCACAGACTCAATCATGGAATCCCATCCCTCATAAACCTCTCCTAGGATGGGTTGGTTTGTATCTGCAAATCGGAGCAAGGAAATGATAGGCTCCATGATCTGAATAATTAGATCTACCTTCTCCCACCATATATCATCCAACACTATGTCCTTCACCTTCTTTGAGGCTGCTTGATCCGTCTTTCTCCAAAAAGACCAAAACTCTGAAATAACCATAGACCCAAGAGCGGTCTTGACCTCCCTCAACCTCTTCAACATGATGAATGAAGAGGCAAATCGTGTATCTGCAATCTTCAACAATGATAGATTGTTGTACTCCTTGTAGATAGTGAGGGCATTTGTATGGTTTGTTACAAAGTTGCGGATATGTCGTGCATCCTCAATAATGGCTCCAATCCAAAGCACATCAGAAGCAATAGATTTCAGTGCCAAGTTCAATGAATGGACAATGCAAGGTGTCCAAAATACTTGTGGATATTTTGCTTCCACAATCATGCCAGCAGCCTTGCAAACAAGTGCATTATTTATAATGATTTGCACACAACAATCTACACCTACACTTTCAATAACTTTGAGAAATAACTCACCCATATATTGTGCATCCTTGTACTGTCCAAGTGCATCCACTGATTTCAAGAAAACTGCACCATTCGTGGATGACAACATGAAGTTAATGAGTGGGTGGCGTGCTGGATCTATCCATCCATCAGAAACAATGCTAACCCCAGATGTTGGCCATGCTGATTTAATAGGCTCAAGCATTTTGTCCACCTCTTTCTTTGCCTTTGTCAACAATGTGGTTCTGAGCTTCTCTGACCCAGGGGGCACATACCCTGATGGAGCCCCATGACAAAGAGCTCGACACATATCAATAAATAGAGGTGATCGTGCAACATTAAAGGATATGAAGTTCTGATAGAAGAAAAATGCAATGGTGAGATCAAGCTCTTCCCTCTTCTCTTTTTGGAAAATCTTGTCCATTGGACCAACTGCAGTTGCCTTTCTCTTTGCTAATTCTCCCCTACTAGAAGTCTCAAAAGGGAACTTGCTGCTGCTTTTCCTCAAGAATGGAAGGGGGTCATCATTCTTGGATTTTTTTGATTTTGCTGCCACATTTGTCTCACCAATACTCTGCTCTTTCTCCAATTCCTTCCTATCTGGCGATTCAATTGCTGTACAACATTTAATGCCACAACTTGGAATACCCAACAAATGAGCTTTCACACGGAAATATGTGCAAGTGAAATGGCCATTGCAAAAATTGCATTTCCATGAACAATTTCCTCCTCCTCCCTTTTTTGTTGCCCCTTCCTCTCTTGTCACATATTTCCACAATGGGTATTTGGGGTCAACAATTTGTTTTCCCTGCACATTTGAAGCTACTGTTGCAGCCCCACTTCCAATGGATGGAATACTTGCAGACCCTGATGAAAGAGGGACATGAGGGGCATCTCCAATGGAGACATTCTTCCCCTTTCTTTGCCCCTGTCTTGCTGCCTTTGATTGAGCCATGAATACTGTAAAAAATAAACAAAAACAACTAAATATATAAAACATATGCACATGCAAACACTAACAACAAACTAAATGCAAAATATAGAGGGACAATGCACTTACCGGATGCTCGAATCTCTTCGAAAGAACTCCCTTTCTCCTTGGTCACACTAGCTCTTCTTCTCACTTCACAAATGAAATGGGTGAAAAAAGAGTGAGGAAAAACCGAACTTTAAAGCAAAAATCGCGCGATTTTCATTGTCGTGGGCCCGACCGTATCCGGCTGTACGGGATACGGAGTATCCGAACAGGGTACGGTCGGGATACGTCTGTTCGGATACGCCGTATCCGTTGAATTGGGGCAGAATCCCGTACGTACACGTATCCGGTACGGGGATTCAGGATTTGTGGCCCTTTTAGGCGAATCCGGTGACTTAGTTCTGGAGTTGGTCCCTCTGGTGCTTTGAGAAGCTGTGAACTGATGTATGGTTTGACATTATCGAATTGGTCTTAATGGTATCTGTTGATCTCCCCGATGGGAAGGCTGAGAAGAGACCTGAGTTCACACCCTTCTAATGTCTGGACCATTTTGAGCCTCTTCCTGCCGCTTGTGGCTTTAGTTTGATGAATCCACATGAGCGTATGAGGTGATTGTCCTGTTCATCCTAGGGCGGGGCACGGTATGTAGGTGCAGAGATCCGTAGCTGAAAATATTACTAATGAAGGGTGCCAAGCATCATTGGTCGTAGTACTTGAAGAAGATAAGAGAGGGACTCCCAAATCCCAATATAGGCAATGATAGTGTCCTTTGGTCTCTTATAGGGGACACCAAAAAATGAGGTGCACTTATAAATAGATAGTGATCTCTATATTTATAGAAGAGGCTTTCTGCATCTCTCCCCCATTTACTCCTTAGAAAAAGTCTAAGAAAGCTCATTAGGGACTTCACTTATCATTTACAATTGTCTCGGGGATTAATTCATTGCAAAAATTGAATTTACATTGGTTAAAACCCTCCCAAAGAGGTGATATCCCCTTGAGAGAGGCTTGATTTACTTAGAAAGGAGGTTGATTTGCACCAAAAGTCCAACATTCCCCTCAAAACTTTATCTGGAGAGTATGGGATTGTGTGATAACAAGGAGCAAGCAACAAGCAAAAGTGCTATGAGTAGGTCTTCAGGTCTGCATCGAAAATGATGGTAGTGCAAGGTTTGCCTTGGGGCTTGTGTGGTGGTGCAAGAGTAAAGATTGTTTTGAAGGGAGGAGAGGACATAGAAGTGATATTAAAAAAGTAATGTATTTAAGGAAGAAAATCTTCGTGGGCTAGGACATAATCTAGTACACTACACTAGCGCCCTTGTTGTTAGGAAAAAGCATGATATTTTAGGAACCCATGAAGTAGGGAAAGCAATTTAGGGGTAATAACTCGTGATTAGTGAAGATGTAGAAGGTACATGTGATACGTTGTGAGGGGCCACAAAGCATCATCCAATTTCCTATGGAGAGCCACTAATACTAGATTAACCTCTTGGTCATAGAGAGCTTCCTTGGACCTATTATGAAGTGGAGTCTATTGAGCTTTGCGATGGTTAGTGGAGTCTGCTATGAGGATGATATCCCCCAAAGCTGAGTATTGAATGATATTTACACAGAAGATATTGTAAATTTCCATGTTTGAGCTGTTATCGATGGCAAAGTTTGAGGATTTTAGAAGGAAGTAGTAGATTACTTTTTAATGTATCAGGGAAGATGGTGCATGTCCCTAACACGAATCCACATGAACTGAGCAAATTCGTTTAAAGAAACCAAGGTGACTCTATCTTGGAGAGCTTCCCATGTTAGACAAACAACACCTCCTAAACCTCCAATATTGCTTGAGGTTTGGGTCTCTTGTTTATAAATTGATAAGCAATAGAAACCTTGGAAGTGTCTAGAATATCTAATGGTCTGTGTGCATCGTAAAGTGAGCTGAAGGAAGACTAGAAAGCTCCATTACTATTCCAACACCCAACTAAAATTCGTAGGACACCCCCCCCGCCCCCCTTGGAGTGGTTGTTATTTGGGAAGTCTAGGATGGTCAATCCCTAGGAGGCGGTCTTGCAGGTGGAATCTCAAATAACCACTTTGAAATCCTTAATGACAACCCATATGGCATCCTTATGTGTTGCTACAACTTATTCCTTGGAGTGATTGAGCTCTGTGTCGCGGGATTGTATAAGAACTGCATCTAGTAATATCCTGTGAGGGAGGTACAAGGAGTCTCTGCTTAGCCTAGAGGGTTTCTAATCAATCTTCCAAGCTTCGGAAATGGAGGAAGAGAGTTGTACTGAAGCCAAACCATGCACTCTCTATCAAGGTCAGGAAGGTTTAAAATATATGGAAGAAAGGAAACATCTGCTTGCATTGGTTCCTTGGAAGATGTCGAAGGTGCTGCAGTTGAAATCCCTCCATCGTCCTAGCCTGCTTGGTTGGCTTCTTTGTGAGTTTGGTCTGAGTGACTTCCTTATCCTCCACAATTGCGTGGATGGGGGGGGGGGGTAGGTTTCACTGTCTTTAACAACCTGGCTCCAAGAATTGAGAGGTTGCTAATGAGTCTTTGTCTCTTGTTTGAATAATATCTTTTGGAAGCAAAATTCTTACTCGTTGTTTTTAATATCCATAATTTCAGCATGTAGGGAATCCCAAAGAGGGTGGAGGGTTTCTTGTGTTTTGATGTTATTTATCAGTAGTGTACATGTTGATTTTCGTAGCATCGCATGTGCTCTAGCCTCGAGATTTTGCAGAGAGTCTAGGACACATGCATTCTACAATACCCAGAAATCGTTTTGGGAAATTCCTCTTGGAGAAGATTTAATTAAAATAATTAATTATTTTTAATGGTTTCTTAAGTCTAAACTTAGGAAAAGAAAATAATTATTAGGTATTTAATTAGATCGGGCGTCAGTCTTCTAGATGAAGACGAGGATAGACTCCTAGTTAATTGTTAAATTTGGACAACTAGGTCCAAACTCCATGTTATGATGCTCAGATTAAGAGGCTAATATTTTTGTTGGAATCCTCTTTCGGAGAGGTGTAAAATCCATATATAATATGTCTTAATCCGATGAGCAGAACATTTATTTTGAATTTATTATTCTTAAAAAATTATATGTGCAGGTCGGCCTTAAGGTTGCACGCCCCCAGCAGATGTGTCACACGCCCCAATGATGGATATAAATACAGGAAAAGTTGGAGAGCATTTTAAACACAACACAACTCACATCTTCCTCTCTCATCCGAAATAGTACGAGCTACCTGGAGGACGAGTTTCAGCCACACGTGGGAAGGAGAAGGAGGACAAATCGTACGGCTGAGTTGAAGTACGATTTTTCTGCAGCTAGGGTTTCGCAGAAAGTTTGACCAGCGTTGACTTTGGTCAACGCATGGTCCAATCAAGCTGAAAACTTGTGGGAAGTTCGATTTATGAAGGCCGTACTACTTGGCACAGAAATCGAGGTCAAAGGGTTGACCGTTTTGCTGCTGCGTTGACTTTTAGCTTGCTGCCCTGCGTTGACTTTTTCAGGACAGCGTTGACTTTTGTGGAGTTGACTTGGGTTGACTCATTTGCTGATTGGAGGTCTGTTGTGACACATGCTGGGCTGGCTGACCAAGGAGACTTTGCTGGTTGAAGCATCCTGTTGACCGCCGTAACGAACACACACATTTTCCTATTTCTGATTTGTCTTCTGTAAGATCTACTTATATGTTCTATCTGCATTTTGCTTAACTATTTGTATGATTGCTGTAAGAAAAGTAAAATTGCTCTTAGCATAGAACATCTACAAAAATCAACATGGTATCAAAGCTGAGGTGAAGACAAACTCTATCTTTAGCAATCATCACCGGAAGAAATGGGTTCCACTAGTCTTGAATTCAAGGAGAATGACAAGCTGACTGGAAGTAATGACTTCCATGCTTGGAAGATGATATTAGATCTCAAATTGGAAGATCATGATCTCTTGGATCATGTGACGGGGAAGATTCAAGAACCTCCATCCAATGCCTCTGCAGCTGTTAGAAACAAGTATAAGAAGGGAGAAATCAGAGCAAAGCTGCTGATCAGGGAATCCATAAATAAGAGTCTGGTTGCCTACATATCCGAACTAGGCACATCCAAGGAGATGTATGACAAATTGATACTTATGTTCCAAGTAAACAATGTGAACCAAGTGCTATTCCTCAAGAACAAGTTGAAGAATATGAAGAAGGGCCGAGACGAGTCTATTCAAACTTTCTTTATGAAGTTGACCGGAACCAGGAACAATCTGCTAGCTATTGGGGAGACAATAGCTGATCGTGAGATGGTTCTCACCGCACTTGGAGGACTTCCATATGAATGGCAAGTATTCACAACTACCGTTCTCAACAATAATACCATTCCTAACTTTGATGAGCTTCTGTCAAGATGTATGCAAGAAGAAACAAGGATGAAGGAATTTGATAATGAAAGAAATGCTGCCTATGGTGCTCATTCCCGAAAGAAGAACTCTGGTGGTTCTAAGGACAAAGGAAGGACAAAGACTCAAGAGAAGAAGGGTAAATGTTTCACCTGCCATAGGCCTGGACACTATGCTAGAGAATGCCCCTTCAAGAAGGACTCTCCCGATGGTGACGATAACAACAACAACCGAAGGAATGGGAATCGAAGAAATGACAAATCCAAAGGAAAGAGGAAGGCTCACTTTGGTGGAAACAATCAACCTTCAAAAAGGTCCAGAAATACCAGGTATGAGGAGTCTAATGTTGTTGATAAAAGAGATGAGTATATTCTTATATCTGCTCTCTCAGCTGCATCTCCGCCCGACACTATGGATGTCTGGCTAATCGATAGTGGTGCCTCAAGACACATCACCGGATTCAAGGAAGCACTATCTGACATGGTTGAAAGGGATACTAATCTCGAAATTATCCTTGGGGATAATGCCACTTATCCTGTGAAAGGGACAGGGACTGTGACCCTCCACTTGTCTCAAGGACAAGTCCTTCGTTTGCAAGATGTACTCTATGTACCTAAATTGAAGAAGAACCTTGTGTCTGTATCTGCCATGGAAGACAAAGGATTCAATGTAACTTTCTCTAATGGAAAGGTGCTCATGTGGAAGGAGAGCTTCAATGAAGCTATCTCAATTGGTTTTAGAGTTGGTACACTCTACCAGGTTGGAGGGAGTCCGTTGGGAGCTATGACTTGTGATACTATCCGACAAATCGAACTATGGCACCGAAGATTTGGACACCTTCATTACAAAGCCCTTCCCGAAGCAAGGAAGGTGGTGATAGGGATGCCTGATTTTGGAAATAATCATGAAGGTGTATGTAAGGGCTGTGCTGAAGGGAAACATACAAGGGGACCTTTCCCCTCAAGTGTCACAAAGACATCTGATATATTGCAACCGGTCCATTCTGATCTTTCTGGTATGTTACCCGTAACATCCCTGGGGGGATGTTCTTACTATATGACATTTACTGATGACTTCTCTCGCAAAACCTGGATATACTTCCTGAAGAAGAAGGATGAGGCTTTCATGTGGTTCCGTACCTTCAAAGCCTTGGTGGAAAACATGACCGGAAAGAAGATCAAGATTTTGAGGACTGACAATGGCACTGAATATGAGTCAAATGAGTTCAAAGACTTTTGCAGAGAAGCTGGCATTAAGAGGGAGACTACCACTGCATATACTCCTGAGCAGAATGGTGTTGCTGAACGCAAGAATAGGACTATTGTGGAAGCTGCCCGTGCCATGCCATGTGACCAGGGTCTACCGAAGTTTCTGTGGGGAGAAGCTGCAAATACTGCTGTGTACATTCAAAACCGATGCCCTCATTCCGCTCTGGACTCCAAAACTCCCGAAGAGGTTTTCTCTGGTAAGAAACCCGATGTCTCACATTTTAGAATTTTTGGATGTCCTGTCTATTTTCATGTGCCGAAAGAAAAGAGAAGTAAGCTGGATGCTACTGGGAAGAAATGAATGTTTGTGGGCTACAGTGAGACTTCTAAGGCATATAGAGTCTATGTACCTGGTCAAAGGGAAGTAGAGATAAGCCATGATGTCACTTTTGACGAAGATGCTTCCCCGAAGAAAGTAGTAGATCTTCCTAGATCTGAAGAAAATCATGAAGAAAGACCTGGAAATCTGGAAGAACCCCAGGATGAGACTATGCCTGATATTGAAGGGCCAATGGACCCTATTGATCCACCCCCTTCACTAGGAAAGAGACCATCATGGCTCAGGGACACCCTCGAAGATGTTGAGGGTCATGCTGCCCCAAGGGGGACATTCCGAGAAAGCAAGAAGCCGTGTAGATACCAAGGGTATCTAGCTGCCATGAGTACTATTGTACAATCTGAACCTGGATCTTTTGAGGAAGCCGTAAAGCATCAAGTTTTGAAGGATGCTATGCACGAAGAATATGAGTCCATAATGAAGAATGATGTCTGGGATGTGGTCCCGAGACCGAAGGACAAATCTGTTGTCACCGCGAAATGGCTCTACAAGATCAAACATGGATCTGATGGGAGTGCTGAAAAGTTCAAGGCAAGGTTTGGTGCCCGTGGCTTCTCTCAAAAGGAAGGAATTGACTATGATGACATATTTGCACCTGTGGCACGATATACCACCATTCGATCAATGATAGCCCTTGTCGGCTATCGTTGCTGGATGGAGTCTTCATCGATGTGATGTCAAGACCGTTTCCGCATGGTGCAATAAAGGAAGAGGTGTATGTGGAACAACCTCTGGGATTTGAAGTTCGTGATCGAGACACTAATGTCTCAGCAGTTGAAGAAGACCCTCTATGGGCTGAAGCAAGCACCCGCAGCTTGGTACGAGAGGATGGATAGTTACTTGATGAAGCCGGGCAAGTTGGGCTTCACCGAAGTAATGTCGATCCGAACCTTTACTTCGAAGTTTGTGCAGAGAGCCTCTCATTCTGGTACCGTATGTGGATGACCTCTTCCTCGACAGGTGATGACCCTCTCATTCATCAATGTAAGAGGGAGAGCTTGCCGTCGAGTTCGAGATGAAGGACCCAGGGACCGATAATTATTTCCTAGGCTCAGAGGTCCGCAGACCGGGAGAGATTTTCTCAAGGAAAATATATTGTGAAGCTTCTGGAAAGATTTGGTATGGTGGACCGTAAGTCCGTGTCGACACCGATGGAGCTCAACTTTAAGAAGTTGAGTGGTAGCGCTGCTAGGCCCGTGTTAGAAAATCCTACTAAGTATCGTCAACTCATAGGGGCCCTGATGTTCTTAGTGAAAATCCGTCCGGACATATGTTTTGCAGTGAACACTTTGAGCCGGGCCGCATGGTTGAGCCTCATCATTTTCATCGGGTTGGTGCCAAGAATCTTTGAGACATTCTGTGGGCACGACAAACCGTTGGCCGGATGCGGCTAATCACGGTGAGTGTGATACCCGTGATATACCGATGCCGATTGGCTGGCGTTGTGGTGGATCGTAAGAGCAATATCCGGATGTCGTTCATCTTGGTTCTCGTCTGGGTCTCATGGATGAGCAGAGGCGTGCTTCCGTGGCTTTGAGCACGTGGGGCCGAACACATTGCCGCTAGTATATCTTGTTGGAAGCAACACAAGTAAAGCTCTTTAGTGAGCCGTTTGGACATGTGCTAGATACCACTGTGATACTCTGTGATAACCAGAGTGGGATTCGTATGACTGAGAATCCTGTGTTCCACGACCGATCCAAGCATATTGATATCAGGTACCACTTTATCCGGGATATGGTACAGCGAGGCGCCGTAAGGCTCGATCATATAGGAACTGATGAGCAGGTCGCGGATATTCTCACTAAGCCCCCGGGGAAGGTCAAGTTCCTAACCTTCCGTGAGAGTCTTGGTATCGTGGAACGACCCTATGATGTGGGTCTCTATGGATGAGGGTCCTTGTTGGACGATGAGCCTGAGCTCGGGCTTGGGGATAGCTTCTGAGCAGGCACCAGATGTTTCGCTCCCCACCTTGTGATTATTGAGTCGGTTCACCACTCACTTATCTCGTGCCCCGTATGCATCCTACCCATTGAGTTTAGGGCTCATGGGAAGTACCTCTGATTTGGCCAGTGAGGTGGGAAAAGTTAGTGACTAGTAGCAAAGACTGATGGATGCATCGGAGATTGCCGTACTCTCTATCTGATGGCACGGTCCAACCGCTTGATCTGGGATCAAGTTTTGTGAGGTCTGGGACCTCTGCCTGACTTTGGGTCAGATGAACCAACTTTGGGTTGGTTGGATACTCTTCATGAGTTTGATAGAGGTTTGGAACCTTCCGGACTCGACATGTCACTGGGATCAACTCTTTGTGGATCGACCCACTATCTAGGTAAGTTGTAAGAGGCCAAGAAAGCAAGACGCGGATGACGCACGATGTCTGGATCGCACCGATGGATGTTGGTGCCCTCCTCTGGCTGAGAGGGAGTGTTAAATTATCAACTAGGTCCAAACTCCATGTTATGATGCTCGATTAAGAGGCTAATATTTTTGTTGGAATCCTCGATCTGAGAGGTAAATCCATATATAATATGTCTTAATCCGATGAGCAGAACATTTATTTTGAATTTATTATTCTTAATAAATTATATGTGCAAGTCGGCCTTAAGGTTGCACGCCCCCAGCAGATGTGTCACACGCCCCAATGATGGATATAAATACAGGAAAAGTTGGAAAGCATTTCATCACAACACAACTCACATCTTCCTCTCTCATCTGAAATAGTACGAGCTACCTGGAGGACGAGTTTCAGCCACACGTGTGAAGGAGAAAGAGGACAGACCGTACGGCTGAGTTGAAGGACGATTTTTCTGCTGCTAGGGTTTCGCAGAAAGTTTGACCAGCGTTGACTTTGGTCAACGCATGGTCCAATCAAGCTAAAAACTTGTGGGAAGTTCGATTTATGAAGGCCGTACTACTTGGCACAGAAATCGAGGTCAAAGGGTTGACCATTTTGCTGCTGCGTTGACTTTTAGCTTGCTGCCCTGCGTTGACTTTTTCAGGACAGCGTTGACTTTTGTGGAGTTGACTTGGGTTGACTCATTTGCTGATTGGAGGTCTGTTGTGACACATGCTGGGCTGGCTGACCAAGGAGACTTTGCTGGTTGAAGCATCCTGTTGACCGCCGTAACGAACACACACATTTTCCTATTTCTGATTTGTCTTCTGTAAGATCTACTTATATGTTCTATCTGCATTTTGCTTAACTATTTGTATGATTGCTGTAAGAAAAGTAAAATTGCTCTTAGCATAGAACATCTACAAAAATTTACATTAATCTTAGCCTTTGATTATGTTTTAATCTTGGCCGTTGGTATGTCAACGAGAGATTATAAGGAGCTCGATGGGCATTTGGAAAATACATCGAGTGAGAGAGCTCAGAAGCAGAACTGAAGAAGGATTTCGAAGAACTGCGTAGGCAACAAATCGAAACCCCAAAAGGGCTACGCAGTCCATAATAGCCAGGAGGGCAAAATTTCATGGAAAATTCTTTCTCTGAGGGAGTCGACAGAGAAGAAGATTTTCCGGATCGAGATTTGTCAGAGGCAGAGGGAGCTGCGCAGAGAAGATCTTCAACGCGGAGCAGATCTTCAGTTGGGACGCAATTTTTTTGCAGCATTTTGCTGGTACAGAAAAGTGTCAGAAGAGGAAAGAAGAGCACATACTGAGGGAATTTCTTCCTCAGAGAATTCCTGGCCAAGGAATTCGATTTCTCACTGCAAAGCAGCAGTAGCCAGGAGCAGATCTACTTACTCCAGCAGGGATTGCGTAGAGCCAGTCAGCGGTTGCGCAAAGTAGAGAGTGTAGAAATTTCTGAATCTTAATTCTTATGCAGAAATTATTTCTGTTAATCCGGTTAAGCTTCTCCTACTTATACAAGTTATCAACTGAATAAATTCAAGTCAGCATCAAAGCAAAACACATAACAGATCTCTACCAATTAAGATCTAGAATAAGCACATTCACACATAGACAAAGTGATAGTTATTTCTAGACAAACTGTCCCCGGAAAAACCCAATGTGGGAAAACCGGCCTCTGGCTGCTGGAGGGCTCTATTATTAAGAATATTTCTGAATACACAACTCTAGGTTCTAGATCTGGAAAACCCTGTAGAGAAAATTCTAGATATGCAGCACCAGGCTGATCTAAGACCAACAATACTGACTGATCCACACCCTCAAACGGGATTTACAGAACTCAGCCAGATCTGCCCCTGAAAGACACCGCGTTAGCCTCTGAAGGCCTCCAAATGCTCAGTGCTGTCACTGGAAGGGACTGGGTTACCCCAGACTGGGTGACGCAATCACTACGCTGCCCCTAAGGGTCTCTACGTAACTCCTGAAGGGTTTCCTGAAAATCATGCTATCCTTGTTGCTGCTGAAGCTGCTGCCGTCTGCTACTGCTGCTGCTGCCTTCCTTTGCGCTGTCTTTCCTGATCTCTTCTCTGCTTCTTGTGTATTCTAGACCCGGGGATCAGATCATCCCCTTGGTCTAAATTTCCCTCTCTGCAATTGAAACACTTGAGAATTCTTAGCAACTCCGCCCTAGAATCTCAGCTTAGCTTCAGTGCTCTGCCTCTATGTGTCTTACAAATGACCCCAAGCCTTTCCTTTATACTTTTCTCGTTGATAAATGAACGACTAAGATTAAATCTTTAATCAATGGCTAAGATTAAAAGAAAGCTTGATTCGTGTGACTTAAGACATTTTCATCACATGTTTAATTAAATTCACTTTAATTATTTTATTTTCCTAAGTTTTAACTTAGGAAATACATTAAAATAATTAATTAATTTAATATCTCCTAAACCAGATGAGATTTTCCATTTCTGGGTCTTGTAGATCAGGTGAATTCTAGTCCTTCCTCAAAATTTGGGACCTAGAGCACAACTGATGCTACCCCAAATACACAAAATCTCAACATTCCCTCTTAGCATCAAGGGTGTGCTCTAGCAATACATCACACTTATGCATTACATGATTTTGGGCACTGGTTCTGTGCTGCTGAAGCTTGGCTTCCTGCCACTCAACTGTGCACTACTGCTGCCCATGACTCTGCCACTGCCACTGCAACCACTTGACTGCAGCTCCCTCTCAATATGCTGCATCTGTGCTGCTCATAGCACTGCCACTGTTGATCTGTTGCACTGCAACTTTAGTTGTTGAGAGAAACCACTGAATCTCCTGCTCAATCTTTGACAAACAAGTCAGATGGGCTGCATCCTCATCACTGAAGCTCCATATGCTACAGATCTGTGCTGGCATCTAAAGAACAATGCAGAGCTACAGCTCTGCCAGTGTAATCAGACTCCCTCTGCACTACTGAAGTCACATCAGCTCCTTGTGCTGAAATATATCACGCTGCTGCTGCACTGCGCTGTCCCTCTGAAGCTCTCTGCGCTGCTGCAGCTCTGCACTGCGTAAGCAGCACTGCTCTGCGCTGCTGAAGTCACATTAGCCTCTGCGCTGCTATTGCTTCTACGCTGCTGATGCTATGCTCTGCGCTGCTCCTCCTAGCCTCCAGATCTGCCTCTACCTTTGCCTCTGCCTCATTTGTGATCTATGCACCCACTTCTCCACTTGTCTCACTACTGTCTTAAGGCTGCCGTAGCTCGCTTGTGATCCAAGAGATGAGCTGCTCAAGGATCCCGCCTTACTTCCATGTAGCTCCTCTACATGTCCATGTCACCCCACCTCCGTGGTTCATGAGCGCTCATGGCCACATCATCTCCTGGCCCATCATCTCCCACTGCTGCTTTGGAGGAAGATGCTTCCTTGTCCTTCTTCTTTTCTGGACAATGGCTGGCAAAATGTCCCATTTCGCCACACTGGAAGCACTTGATCTTAGAAAGATCCTTCTTCTTCTTCGACTGCTTCTTTGATGCCAAGGCTGCATCTTTCTCCTCTTCCTTCTTAACCTTGCTCAACGCAGGGCTGTGCTACTTCTTAGTGAACCTTCGTAGTTCTTCTTGCCACAGGATCGACCACAAGCTGTCCCAATCTGGGAGGTCCGCTCTACCCAAGATACTTTGGACAAAGGTTTCCCACTCATCCGTGACTGCATCGAGGGCAGTCCTGACTATCACTGCATCATCAACGGTTGCACCCGTTGTAGTCAGTTGATCCCTGATTGACTGTAATTTGAAGAGGAAATGCTCAATGTCTTCTCCCTTGGTCATCATGAATGACCTCATTTGGGCCTCCAACAACATCTTTCTTTGGACTGATTTTCCCTCATATAGGGAATTCAAGGCCTTCCACATCTCATTCGCTGTCCTCTTCTCAGCTATGTGTGGCACAATATGATCCTTGATATTGTCCATTATCAACCGCTTGGCATGCCCAACAACTTCTCTATGCTTCCTTAGGAGATCCGCATCTGTCGGCGTGGCCAGGGTCTGCTCTACATGATCTCTTAGACCATATGCCTCTAGGACAATCAAGATCCTAGCTTTCCATACGGAAAAGTTTGAAAGGCCCTCTAGCCTATCCTAATCATGCAGTCCATGAGGAGCCATTTGCTCAGAATGTGTCGGAGCTCCTCTTCTCTATGCTAGAGATCTTGGATCTAGGGTCCTTTTCGAACTGGGAGCCCTCTGCTCCCTCTGACACTTGATTTCCCTCCTTGGAAATCTACCAAATCAACTAGATTCAACTTCCTCTTTGATCCTCTGACAAAACTGCAAGTTTCCTTTGGAAATAAACTCTCTGAGAAACTGACCTCTTCCCAAACTTTGTCACTTGTGCTAAGGTTAAAAGTCTAAAAACTTCAGAAGTTTAACCCCACCAGCTCTTCTGAATTTCTGCAACTTTTCTGCAGACTTTTTTTGGATCTGATAGATTCAGATCTGAATCACACTGGCTGGCTTCAGACCTAACCAGCGCTGTTTCTGAGTTGCCTCTGCGCAGTAATTTTGTGGGCTTGCTAGGACACAGTGCTAGACAGCGTCACCCTTCCCTTTGCGTGAATCTCCTCCTGAAAACTACGCTGTCCCTTCAGATCTGCTTTTCTGCTGCCTTTCCAGCTGCTTTCTGCAGCTAGATCCTTCAGATGCTTCAGCTGGTGAGCCTTCAAGATCTGCAATTGCTCCGATACCATGTAGAAATTTCTGAATCTTAATTCTTATGCAGAAATTATTTCTGTTAATCCGGTTAAGCTTCTCCTACTTATACAAGTTATAAACTGAATAAATTCAAGTCAACATCAAAGCAAAGCACATAACAGATCTCTACCAATTCAGATCTAGAATAAGCACATGCACACATAGACAAAGTGACAGTTATTTTTGGACAAACTGTCCCCGGAAAACCCAATGTGGGAAATCGGTCTCTGGTTGCTGGAGGGCTCTATTATTAAGAATATTCTGAATACACAACTCTGGGTTCCAGATTTGGAAAACCCTACAGAGAAAACTCTAGATCTGCAACACCTGGCTAATCTAAGACCAACAATACTGACTGATCCACACCCTCAAACGGGATTTACAAAACTCAGCCAGATCTAGGCCTAGAAACCCTAGATCTGCCCATGAAAGACATTGCGTCAACCTCTGAAGGCCTCCAAATGCTCAGCGTTGTCACTGGAAGGGACTGCGTTACCCCAGACTGGGTGACGTAGTCACTACGCTGCCCCTAAGGGTCTCTGCGTAACCCCTGAAGGGTTTCCTGAAAATCACTTTGTCCTTGTTGCTGTCGCTGCCGTCTATTGCTGTTGCTGCCTTCCTCTGTGCTGTCTTTCTTGATCTCTTCTCTGCTTCTTGTGTATTCTAGACCCCGGGATCAGATCATCCCCTTGGTCTAAATTCCCCTCTCTGCAACTGAAACAGTTGAGAATTCTTAGCAACCCGGCCCTAGAATCTTAGGTTAGCTTCAGTGCTCTGCCTTTGCGTGTCTTACAAATGACCCCAAGCCTTTCCTTTATACTTTTCTCGTTGACAAATCAACGGCCAAGATTAAATCTTTAATCAATGGCTAAGATTAAAAGAAAGCTTGATCCGTGTGACTTAAGACAATTTCATCACATGTTTAATTAAATTCACTTTAATTGTTTTATTTTCCTAAGTTTTAACTTAGGAAATACATTAAAATAATTAATTAATTTAATATCTCCTAAACCAGATGAAATTTCCCAAATCCTTTTCTGGGTCTTGTAGATCAGGTGAACTCTAGTCCTTCCTCAAAATTTGGGACATAGAGCACAATTGATGCTACCCCAAATACACAAAATCTCAACAGAGAGGAGGCAGTTCAACATTTGTTTGACGAGATGGCATCAACTTGGTTGCGAGATCAAGATCGATTGGAGGGTGCCTCCAACTATGTTATCTGGAAGGCAAGGGCCCCCTTCCTTCTAGATGAGCATGATCTTAAAACTTACATCATTAGTTTGGTAGCTGAGCCCATAGATGCAAATCAACTTAAGGCATACAAGAAGGAGATGGCGAAGGCCAAGAGGCTGATCCTCGATGGAGTGAGAGATCACATTGTATCTCACATAGCAAGTAAATACACAGCCAAAGAGATGTGGGATGCATTGGCGACGTTATAACAGGGATCTTCCGAGTAGTGGAAGATGTACTTGGAGGAGAAGATGAGATGCACAAGGATGCAGAAGGGGGAGCACACAGACCCCTTCCTAACGAGACTTCAGGATACCCGAGATCAGCTAGCTGCTGTGGGAGTAGCGCCTCAGGGTATTGAGTTTGTATGGCTGGCCCTTAACAGTGTTTCCGAGGACTGGCAAGTCTTTGTCCAGAGTATCCTGGGCAGAGAGAAGTTCCCTGATTGGGAGAGAGTTTGGGCGGATCTACAACAAGAGGATATGAGGCGTGATTTGGTGAAGTGCACCATAAGTGGCAGCAACAGCAGTGGGGTGAAGATCGAGAAGGTAGAGGAGAATGCAACCCTCACATCAAAGGGGCAACAGGATCAACGTAAGCGAAAGAAGGATATCTCAAAGATCAAGTGTTTCCGTTGTGGTGAGATGGGCCACTTTAGTTCTTAGTGTCCTCTTCAGAAGAAGGACAAGGAGGAGCAAGATCAGCAAGCTGCTACTGCAGAGATCGACAGGCTGTCCTCCAGATTGGAGGAGTTTGCCATGATTGCCCATATACCTCCAAGGGAGAGGTGGGGTGATATGGTTTTGTAGCCTTAGAGAGCTACATGATGGGCAAGATCCTTGAGGAGTCCACCTCTTGGATCAATTCCTTGCTACGGGAGCCCATAACAGTAGTAGCAGGATGGACCAGTGACAGATGGTGCAGTCAGGTGCTAGAGTGATAGATGTAGTGGTTAGTAGCATTAGGAATTGAGAAGCGCAAAGCAGAGTTGGCAGCAGTGCAGTTGGCACAGTGCAAAGTCAACAATAATGCAAATGCTTCAGTGACAACACAGAGGCTAGTAGCAGTTAAAACTTGGTTGACAAATGCATCAATCTGAACATAATTGTTTCAGTTGATGGACATATTTCAATTGCAGCAGTAGCAGATGAGACACAGTTGCAAATGTTGCAGTGGCAACAACAACAGAGTTGCAGTGCAGATGCTGTAGTTGACAGCAGTATGCAGGGTTAGCTGCAGCATGGATGTAACACAGAGAAAGAAACGCAGTAGTTGGTGGGCAACGACAGCTAGACATCAACAACGTAACTGGGATGGTGCAGAAGTCAGAGTGATGCTTCAGGAGGTTGCAACACTTGAGCACGTTCCTTGCTAAGAGGGAGTGTTGATTTTTGTAGCATCGGATGTGCTCTAGCCTCGAGATTTTGCAGAGAGGCTAGGACACATGCATTCTACAATACCCAACAATCGTTTTGGGAAATTCCACCCAGAGAAGATTTAATTAAAATAATTAATTATTTTTAATGGATTCTTAAGTCTAAACTTAGGAAAAGGAAATAATTATTAGGTATTAATTAGATTGGGTGTGAATCTTCTAGATGAAGACGAGGATCGACTCCTAGTTAATCTTAGCCTTTGATTATGTTTTAATCTTGGCCGTTGGTTATAAGAAGGAGCTCGATGGGCATTTAGAAAATACATCGAGTGAGAGATCTAGAGATTGAATTCTCAAGAGAGTTGCGCAACAATTGTCGGAGAGAGATAGAGGATATTTCTTGCAATGAGGGGCAGGGATAGTTTGCCGGAGGAAGTTTTCCTGATCCGGTGAATACATTGTAGAGGAGGTATTGAGAGGTTTAGAGAGGCTGCTCAGTGCCACACTGAGCAGCAGAGCTACGCTGAGGCAGCGCAGAGCCTCTGAGGAGATCCAAAGTTTTGCTGAGGAGTAATCCAGATCTAGTGCCGGGAGTTGGGGTGTGAGATTGGAGGGCTAGAGATCTGAGTTTCCAGTTAGCAGATCGATCAACTAGAGGGGTGACGCAGTCCCTAAACGCTGTGACATAGAGACAACTTAGTGACTACGCAGAGGTAGCGTGGGGCTAGCCATTCAGAGGCTAGATCAATGTCGGATCGCTAGGGACAATGTGAGATAATTTCTCACTATCTCTTTGCCAGTTTATTCTCTGTATCGGATTGCTAGTTTGGGCATCCAAAGATTTGTATTCAGAAACTACTGCAAAATAATTAAAACCCTCAGCTACTGCACTGGTTTTCCCACATTTGGTTTTTCCGGGGACATTGTCCAAAAACAACGGTGTTCATTGTGTGTGTTTATTTCTTTCCTGCTCATTATTTTGTTTCCGCAGTATTTTTATGTTGTGAAGGCTGCAATAGAATTTATTTCAATGTTTACTGTGTAACACCGTAAATAACTTGATTCAAAATTAACAAGTAGAAGAAATAACATCAATTGCTGCAGTAGGGATTCCGATTAAGGAATTTTCGCAGTACATATCTCTTATGAAATGTTGGCAAATAGTGTTGTTGGAAGTCTAGCAAAATGATTCCAGACACATTTAGAAACTCAATTGTTTTTATAATATAAATTCTAATGGCATAAAATAAACTGAACTTGCTTTTTCTCAGCGAGTACTGAAATGAGGGAACATATTTGATATGAAATTTGGGTAGAGTAGAATAGGAGAACTCCAATGAAATAATTTCCCATTTAGAAATGAAGATGTATGTATTGGTCCCAACAACGAATGAACTTTCTTGATTCCATATGGTGGAGTTTGAAATATGACTGTCTGGACTTTGTGCTAAGCAATGGAGTGAAAAATGTCAGTGATTAGTTAGAGCTTCTGAAAATTTGTACAATCACTTGAAATTCTAGACCTTCTGTGTCTAGCCATCAATGTTTATAAGATAATTCATGGAAGGTTAATTAAGGATGTATGTCTATACGTTTGAAGAGCAATGTATAGATTTTGCAAAATTCTCCTCCTCCAGTGGCCTCGCTTGAGGTTGCTGTTGATTTTTGGGGTAGCATCGGATGTGCTCTAGCTCCAAAACTTTGTGGAGGGGCTAGAACACATGAGATCTCCAAGACCCAGAAATCATTTGGAGAAAGTCCATCTGGAGCTTAAGTTATTCAAATAATTAATTATTACAATGGAGACCCTAAGTCTAACTTAGGGAAATTAAATAATTAAAGTGAATTAATTTAAACATGTGGGTGAGAATGTTCTAAGTGACGAGGATCAAGTCTTTTCTAATCTTAGCCCTCGATTAGAGATTAGATCACGACCGTTGAATGTTCAACAAGAAAAGTATTAAAGGAAGGCTTGGGGTCAGTTGGAGAACACACACAAAGTGGCAACACTTGAGCTAAGTCGAAATTCTGGGGTGCGGTTTGCTAAGAATTTTTGAGTGAGCTTGATGTGCAGCGAGGGGTAGTTCGGCAGTGGGACTTTTGAGTCCAAGGTCGAGAATACAATAACAGATTGGAAAATCCGTACCACAGAGCAGCGCAATCCTAGGAGGGGTGACGCAGAGGCAGCGTAAGCCCAGGAGGGGTGATGCAGAGGCAGTGTAAGCCCAAGAGGGGTGACACAGAGGCAGCGTAAGCCCAGTAGGGGTGACGCAGAGCCAGAAGGGCTCACGCAGAGGGTTGCAAAACCAGAAGTGGCTCACATAGTCACTCAGAGAGCTACGCTGGGGTTTCATTGGGCCAGATAGGGTTTGTATTCAACAAATATGAAAGGTTGACGCAGCCACACTGAGGGGTGACGCAGTGACTGCGTAGGCACCTGTGGGGTTCTTCATCCTTAGCTGAATCAATCATATTATCTGTCTTCGGAGATAGAGTTACTTTTGCCGAGATTTTCTCTGTTGGGTAAACCACTACTGGTACCCTAGTTTGTATTCAGAATTCTGCATAATAATAAAACCCTTAAGAACTACTGCACCGGTTTTCCCGCATTGGGTTTTTTGGGGACATTTGTCCGAAAAATCTTGTGTCCTTTGTCAAATGTGCCGAAGTCTTCAGTACTTGATCTGTATATTTGTGTAGGCTGCATTGTGTTTACTTCTATGTTTTCTGAATATTTCTGAAAATAACTTGTTAATTCAAATACACAAGTAGGAGAAGTAAACCAGATTTCTGCAGTAGAATTTCTGTTAAGTGAATTCAAAAATTTTCACATGGTATCAGAGCGATTGTAGATTAGGGAGAGCTTAAGCCATTAACGAAGTGACAAAGTTTTTTGTTGCAAGTAGAGGGCTATACCAGAGGGACAACACAAACCCTAGAGAGGTGACGCAGAGCCAGCCTAGCTCACACAGAGCTGATGCAAAGGCTCACGCAGTCTGAGAAGGGTGACATAGAGCCTGTCTAGCTCATGCAAAGGCTCACGCAGGCTTTGGAGGGTGACACAGTCCAAGAGGAGGTGACGCTGAGCCAGTTGCCATGAATCGAAGTGCAGTTTGGTTCTTCGGAAGTTGCTGGTGGGGCATTGTTTCTTCCAGTGCAGAACAGTGTCTAGCAGGGTTGACAAAATAGGGGAAGTAGTTCCTCGACAGACTTTTTCACCACGAAGTTGAAATCTGATCAGCGGAGTGATAGGAGAGGGTTGATTCGATAGGAGCTGGTGGAATATTTCCATGAGGGAAACCACTTGTCAGAGGGAGCGTATTCTCTAGAGGGTTTCTAGTGCCAAAAAACCCATATACGTGTTTTTTGCTGAGGGTAGCAGCAGAAGTAGGGAGAGGAGTTTTTCAGGTTCGACATCTCTTGAGCAGAGTTTGCTACACATGGATTGAGGGATCATGACAAGTTGGATGGAGTATCCAACTTCGTCGTTTGCAAGGCCAGAATCCTGTCAGTCCTTGATGAGTATCGCATCAAAGATCATGTCGAGAAGGTTGTAGTTGTTCCTGTTGACGCTGATCCGATGAAGAAGTATGAGGAAAATCAAATAAGGGCCAAGTGCTTGATTATGGACGGGGTCAAGGATCATGTGGTCCGGTCCCACACATTGTCGAGAAGAATACGACAAATGAGATGTGGATGACATTAACCACAATGTATGAAGGAACTTCTGTCCAAAGGAGAATGCTTTTGGAGAATCAGCTTTGACTATTTCAGATGCATGAAGAGTGGGAGACCTTTGTCCAAGGCATCTTGGGCAGAGCTACACTTCCAAATTGGGAAGACATGTGGGCAGCTTTTCGACAAGAAGAGATCCGAAGGATGACCAAGGCACGCAACACCAACAACGGAATGAAGATTAAGGAGGAGGAAGAAGAAATGGCTCTCGCATCTAAGGGACAACAGGGGCAGCGAGGGAAGAAGAAGAGAGACCTTTCAAAGGTCAGGTGTTTCAGATGTGGTGAACTAGGACATTTCGCCACTACTTGTCCTCAGAAGAAGAAGGGCAAGGAAGATTATGATTCAAAGGCTGCAACAACTAAGGGTGATGATGGGAGTGATGACGATGTGGCTATGAGTGCTCATGTGCCTTGAGAGAAGAGGTGGGGCGACATAGATCTGTAGATTGAGCTACAGATGGTGGTAGGGCAGGATCCTTGAGGTGCCCAAACTCTTGGATCACATATGAGCTACGGGAGCCCTTAATGACAGTGCATGATGACTGGAGTCAATTGGTGCAGAGGATTATGGAGGCACATTGGCAGTGCTAGGACGCTGAAGACTGGAGCAGCATAGAGTAGACACAACAACAACGTAGAAGCAACACTGCAGAGGCTGATGGGATTTCAACAGCGCAGAGGTAGTGCTTATGTTGTGCAGAGCAGCAGCATCGCAAAGGCACTAAAGGGTCAGCGCAGATAAGCAACAGAGGGTGTTTCAGTATCGAGATGCATCCAGAATGACTTGTCTGTCAAGGTTTTGGGTGATGTCCTTCTGTTGCTTAACTCTCAACAACTGAGTTGTAGTGCAGCAGTTAGCAGTGGCAGTGCTATGGGCAACATGATGCAACATTTGAGAGGGAGATGTAGTATAGATGAGGCAGTGACTGTGGCAGAGTCATGGGCAGCAGCACAGAGGATGAGTGGCAACAGGCCAAACATCAGCAGCGCAGGGGACCGATGCCGTGGATCAGGGTGAGGCTTTAGGATGAAGTATTGCTAGAGCACATTCCTCGTTAAGAGGGAGTGTTGATTTTTGGGGTAGCTTCGAATGTGCTCTAGCTCCAAAACTTTGTGGACGGGCTAGAACACATGAGATCTACAAGACCCAGAAAACGTTTGGAGAAATTCCACCTGGAGCTTAAGTTATTCAAATAATTAATTATTTTAATGGAGACCCTACGTCTAACTTAGGGAAATTAAATAATTCAAGTGAATTAATTTAAACATGTGGGTGAGAATGTTCTAAGTGATGAGGATCGAGTCTTTTCTAATCTTAGCCGTCGATCAGAGATTAGATCACGGCCGTTGAATGTTCAACAGGAAAAGTATTAAAGGAAGGCTTGAGGTCAGTTGGAGAACACACACAGAGTGGCAACACTTGAGCTAAGTCGAAATTCTGGGGTGCGGTTTGCTGAGAATTTTCGAGTGAGCTTGCAGTGCAGCGAGGGGTAGTTCGGCAGTGGGACTTCTGAGTCCAAGGCCGAGAATACAATAGTAGAGAGGCAGATCTGTACCATAGAGCAGCGCAGGCCCAGCAGGACGCAGAGCCAGAAGGGCTAACGCAGAGGGACACAGAGCCGAAAGAGGTTGACTAAGTCACTTAGAGAGCTGCTATGGGGTTTCAGTGTTATTCAGCAGATCTGAAAGGGTGACGCAACCACACTGAAGGGCGACGCAGTGATTGCATAGCCACCTGTGGGGTTCTCCATCCTCAGCTGAATCAACCATATTATCTGTCTTCGGAGATAGAGGTACTTTTGCCTGGATTTTCTTTGTTGGGTAAACCACTACTGGTACCCTAGTTTGTATTCAGAGTTCTGCATAATAATAAAACCCTCAAGAGCTGTTGCACCGGTTTTCCCGCATTGGGTTTTTCTGGGGACATTTGTCCGAAAAATCTTGTGTGTCCTTTGTCGAATGTGCTTAATTCTTCAGTACTTGATCTGTATATTTGTGTAGGCTGCAGTGTGTTTACTTCAATGTTTTTTGTATATTTCTGAACATAACTTGTTAATTCAAATACACAAGTAGGAGAATTAAACCAGATTTCTGCTGTAGAATTTCTGTTAAGTGAATTCAGAAATTTTCACAGTGGCTGTTGGCATTCATAATTTATGGTGTTGGTTCTCTTACAGCATACCTTGTGCTCTTCTTCTGCATCTCCCTGCAGTTGTAGCTGTGGTATCTTCATGATTATTTTATGCCCAGTTCTTGCTGCAGTTGTGAGATCAGGCTTATCACAGAGCCAGATCCATCTATTGTTGTGCAATTGTATCATACTCGCACTCTTTTTTTGTATAACATGTTTAAATTCATCTGTCATTTCTACTTAGTATCTTCGTAGACTTGGATATTCACATGCAGTTATCATTTTAATTCTTGCATTTTCTATATTATTTATAGTGCTATGTACTTTTACTTCAAATATCTTGCAAAATTTCTAACGTGTAACGACACATTTCATGGATAACTTTATAAAATGGAGCAGAATTAAAACACCATGTAGGAATGACAGATGAACTTAAACACAAATGATATTCTTCAGTTTCCTTTTCTTCTATTATTTTTAATCCATATCGAATAATTCCTTGGACAAAATTTTCCAAATTGTTGGTGTCATTATCTGCTGTTTTATTGTTTTGAATAGTTGCTGAGACATCTTGAACTGTGGGAATGCAGCTGTCTTCCTTGTGGACATTTATTTGGCAGGTCCTGTATAAGGAAATGGATTCGGCAAAGTGGTAGGAATATTGGCAAGGTAAATTAAATGTCAACACTTTGACTGCAGCAGTTTGTAAATCTTTTTCACTAAATTAGCAAAGACATGAAACCATTGAATTTGGTTTTCATGTTTGTTATATTTGTATGCAGTGTCCTCAGTGTAATAAGATGTGTAAACTCAAGGATATAAGGACACTATATGTATCACGTATAGCTGTTGTTGATGGGGAGATGCTTCAGGTCAGTTGCTTGAGATATTTTCCTTTATTTTTGTTGGCATTACTTGTAGATTAAAAATAGAGATACTGTTAACTGGTTTGACTTTCTTCTACTGTATTAAGTTTGTTAGCCTGCACTTACTATACCAATTACTTGTTTTTTATGATCTATGAACATTATTATACCATTCAAATTTTAATGCTTATTTTGTGCTGACTATTTAATAACTATAAAGTATTTCTGTTGTCTATCATGTTCTGATTTAGACACCCTGTTCGATGAGCAGGAGTTGACATCACTGCGCACAGAAAATGAAAAGCTTATGTTGGAGGTAATATGACTAGCTTGAAAGCTCAATAGTACCATTGTACTAAAGCATCTTCTGTATTCAAAGATGGTGGGAAGATCCTAGATTAGTTTTTTCTTTTGACCAATGATGCTCTTACTCTGGTTTGAGTTGCCCATGGAAGGGGGCTCATTCTGATTTATTACTAACTGGTGTGAGGGTTGTGTTAATGCTGTTTTTTCTGCTCATATGTTACTGAATTACTTAAAGCTGTTGCCCATGCTTTTTCTAATATGTTACACAAATTATTTTCAACAAAGAATGATATGTGATTAGTTTATCTACTTAGTATTGTTATTTTTGAGATACATCGGGAGTAGCATTATGTTTCAACATTCCAATATATGCTAACTGCTTGCCTACTCAGCTGTTAATATTTTCCTGGATTTACAAGGTATAATCTCTTCTCCTTCTTTTGTGTGCTGCGTAATGTTAATGCTTTAGCTTTGTTGGTGCAGAACAAAAATCTGAAGGATGAAAGGCGCCAAAAAAAGGTATTCAGAGATGTAACTTATTTTGGTTTCTTTGAAATTTATGGCTGAAGAGTAGATGCTTCACCGAGTGATAATGCATCTATGATGTATGTATCATTTGACTCTAAGTTTTTCTAACTCTATTTATGTGTTTTTTCATAAATCACTAGTCACAATTCCTGTTTCCTTTGTAAACATGCTCACGTTAATGCAAATTCTGAACCTCATATACATCATGTAGGAGGGAAGGGAACATCTTATGGAAATTGAACATCTTAAGTTTCAGGTAACTTGTTTCTCAGATCTCTTCAAAGATACATGCAAACATTGCATTTAATGATGTCATTTTTTATGTGGTTATTCGAAGGACATTTGAAACTTTTTTGCTTGTAGTTGGGAACTTTTTATTGTATTGGAGAGTGACAGATTGCTATTTGTTGAAGGCAAAAGAAATTTATTCTGATTCCAGAATTTGGTTTAGTTGGTTGGCAGGACTTTAAAGAATAATCTTAGTAGTCAAACACTCTTTTTTATCAACCCACACCTGAGTTCATGTTCTTATGGTTTGCAACTTTGCAGAAACAAAAACTGCTTGAAGAAATTCGAACACTCCGTGGACAAAAGGTCTAATTTTACAAATACCATAACTGCCTTTCCATGATATTTTTGAATCTGATTGCTAAAATTTTCAAGGTTGTTGTCTATTTTGGACAGTAGCGATTGATAGTTATTTATATATTTATTTTGTGAACTTTTTTATTGTGTTTTATCAAGCTTTATAGCTTAATGATATTACAGGCATTGTTGGCAGCAACTAGGCCCGGACAATTTGGGTCTCCAATCGGATTTCAGAAACAATTTGTAGCTGAGGAAAGCAGAGAATATTATTTGCAGTCAAGGGTACCATATGGTTCTTGCAATGGAAGGCACACTAATTTATCAAATGACTTCATTCATCCAGCTAACCCTGGTGAGCTTTGTTTTGTATTCACAATGATACAACCATT
>CM076578.1:1448431457-1448687060 GCA_034641835.2 Pinus albicaulis | reverse complement strand
GTATGTAACCACAATTCCACTATACATGTATGTAACGACGCCTTGGTATGTAACCACAATTCCACTATACAGGTATGTAACGACTGGTAGGTATGTAACCGCAATTCCACTATACATTCTTCTGCCCGACTTTGCCTATGCCTCTTTATTCATTAGCCACCCCTTTGCATTACCTTATCGCATACATGACTGCAACTTTATACAAACCCCGCAGACTTATGGTTTACAAGCCCACACATGACCTAACCAATCAGAAGAAATCGCACTTCGCAACTTATTTGATATCACACACCGACAACTATAACAAATAGCTTAAATGGTAAACAATAATAATGTCATGTGTGAAACCACTTTGGTTGCGATTTAACCTCCATAGTTGATCTGCACCCCAATCCAACGGTCTCACTGTATTGTCTCACACCGCCATCTCCCGTTTGTCGCATCCCAACCAAAATAATTTACCTTGTGAAGACTTAATGCTAAAATATAAACTCGCTAATGTGCAATATGCATTGAATCATTGTGCCAACATGTGGCTCCTCCCTTTATCACATCGCAAGTTTCACTTCTTACCATATTGCAAGTTATTTTGTTTAACTTGTGAAGTCCTTAATGCATAAAATAAATAATCGCCGATGAAAAATCACTCTATGCCAACATGTTTCCACTTCGCAACCTTTCAAACTTAACTTTGCGATGCAACCTACTCCATCCATCTCTCACTTTAATTCTTTGATTTAATCCTTGCCGTCAGATCAACTACTTTGGAAATCTTCTAAAGGTTTTTTGCCTTAACCAATTTCTCTGTTTCTTTAGTTGTCGCCGCTCTATAGCTCCATCTTCTCCATGCCACTCCCTGATATAGTTCATTCAATGAACTCGTGCAACTCCATCTTTCTCCACAGTCTTAAAATCCTCCTGAGCTTTATTCTGGTTATACAATCCTTCGACCTACGTTCACATCTCATCATGAAATGTTAATGTACCAACATATAAATCAAAATTCTTCTTTGACATACAAAATTTTACATTTTATAACATATATGATTTTTTAGTGTTTTGAAAAATATTTCAAAGGTAAATGCAAATGAGCCACAACATCTAGCTCCACCTGGGGATAGTAATTTTTTCCACGGAAGCGCTAAGAACTGCAGATTAGTGCCTTATCCATTGGGCATGGAGTTAAATATTGCTTGGTGACATATGAACAATGAGCAATCCAGTATTTACAATGGAATAATGCTGACTTTTAATGCTGGAAATAATACTTTAGAAACTTCCCGTTCACAGGCAGTTGTACTGGCTCTCCATCTAGATCTTCCAGAATGAATGGGTTATTTGACCTTGCCTCAGAGATTCTGTATACATCATACCAAAGAGGGTCAAATTTACCATGCTTCCCCTTTTCTTCTCATCTGGTGTCCCATCTTAGTACAAAATATCCTGCTTGAAAGATAACTTCTTTTGATTTTCTGTCAAATATAGACTTCATATTTTCCTAATAAGTAATTAAGCTATCCCTGACTTTGTTTCTATTTTCACTTGATTAAATTATCTTATTCAATATTCTTACCAAAGCATTAGGTTCTCCCTGATCTTCAAGGAAAGAAATCACTGGTTTGGCCAACTGAGTAGGAAATGGTGCTTGAGTCCCATAAACCAATTCATAGGGAGACTTCCCAGTAGATCTCCTGGGGGTGACTTGAACTGCCCAGAGGGAAAACTTCAACTTCATATCCCAATCCTTCTAATTCTCAGTGATTGTCTTCTTCAAGATTCTGACCAATGTATTATTTGAGGACTCTACCAATCAGTTCCCTTGGGGATGATATGTTGTGGAATGTGATAAAGTTACATTATATGTTTGACAAAAATTAATGAAATGAGAAGAGTTGAATATCTGAGCATTATCAGTCACAATTTTGACTGGACATTCGAATCTGTTGAAAATGTTTTCCTCCAGAAACTTCATCACTACTTGATCATTCACCATATTACTGGGTATTGCTTCAACCCATTTTGTAAAGTAATCAGTGGCAGTCAGAATCCACTTGAACTGTCCACTTGATGGTGTATTGATCTCTCCAATAAAATCTAATCCCCATTACCTAAAAGGTTCTTTAATAAGTACTGGGATGAGAGGTAATGGAGCAAGTTTTCTCTTTTCAGCAAACAACTCACACTTCTGACAACTTCTGACCAGTCTATAAACATCTACAAACAGGTTTGGCCAATAGAAGCCTAACTTGAGAATTTTATGAGTAGTGACCTTCAAGCTATAATTTCCTCCACACAGACTTTCATGATATTGTTTGGTGACTTCAATAGATTCTCCTTCGGTCAAACATAATAGAAAAATACTAGTAAGAACTTTCCGATATAGCTTTGCTTCTATGATAACATATGGCTGAGACTTGAGCTTGAGAGCTCTGTATTTTTTTCTATTTAGTGAAGTTGGACAAGAGAATAAACACAGGTAGCGCACAATATCTTTATACGAATTAGAGAACAAAATTTTGTATTGAATACCTGTTTTTGAATTTTTTTGACCTTATTCATTCACAATTCCATCCACTGGTGCCAACAAGTTGATTCCCAAGGCTTGAAAATTTGTTTCTATCAACAACTTCGCCCTTTTTCTCCCTTGACCAACTTGGTGGGTTTGATGTTTGAATCATACTCTTGGATTTTTTCTATCCACTTCCCCCTTTTTCCTTCAACATCGCTTTGGACCAGCACATCTTTTACAACAGAATTAGGAAAATAAGAAATTATTTGGGACTGTAACACATAAGTCTGAAGGCTTTCAGTGCTTCGACCAAAGTATATACTTTTTTCTCCATAATATTTTATTTGAGCTTAGCATATATGAGTACTTTATTGAAAAATGCAACTGGCTGCTCCTTACTATCTTCATTTTTCTGCAACAACACATCAACAATAGTAGTGGGGGATGTAAATGAGAATAACTGAAAGGCCTTTTGATAGTCTGGACTAATCAGAACTGGAGCTTCCTACAGTGCTTCTTTTATTCTAGTAAATGCTTCTCGCGCTCCCTTGTCCCATTTCACTTCTGCATTTTTCTTCAACATATCTGTTATACTTCTCAAATATCAACATAATTGGGCACAAATATCCTCAGAAAGTTTATTTTTCCTAGGAATCTCTGGATATATTTCTTGCTTCTGGGTAAAGGAATAGCCTGAATGGCTTCCACCCTTGCTGGTTCAATCTTTAATCCTTTTTTAGAAACTATGTGAACCAATAATCTACCTCCTTCTAAGGAAAATAAATATTTCTTGGTATTTAATGACAAACCAAACTTTCTGCACTTTTGAAATATTTTTTGCAAATTCCCCAAGTGTTCATCATCTAACCCTAAGAAAACAATTACATCATCCATATATATAACTACAAACCTGTCACCAATGAAGGCTATGTCCATGGCCCTCTGAAATGTTGCACTTGCATTCATAAGGCCAAATGGCACCCTTGTGTACATTAAGGTGCCCCAAGGTGTAGTGAAAGCCATCTTCTTCTGATCTTCTTTTTCTACTGCTACCTGATTATACCCAGAAAATTCGTCAACCATAGATAGCTTGTGAGCTCCTGTCACCTTTTGTAAGACATAATCCATTTTAGGAAAAGGATAATTATCTTTTAGAGATGCTTAGTTCAAGTTCCTGAAGTCTACACACATGCTTATCTCTCCATTCTTATTTCTTACAGGGACCATATTAGAAACCCAGTCTAAATATCTAAGAGGGACTATAATTTTCTCCTGCAACAGTTTTTTCACTTCTTTTTCAATTGGAGCTAACAACAATGGATTGATCTGTCCGATATTCTATCTGTGTGGTTTGAGTCATTCCTTCAATGGAATCTTGTGATGAATAATTATTTTGTCATATGTTTTTAGGTCTTCATATGACCAGGAAAATACATCCATATATTTCTTAAAAGGATCAATGTATCTTTCTTTGTAGTTTTTGGGAACACCTTTGAACAATTTCACTATTTTGGGTGTAGAAATTATATAAATTATGTGTTATATGTCCAAGATTCTCTTGATATCAGACTATTTTAACTTCATGAAAAATAGATAATCGATTCCACCATTGATAATCACATGCGGAAATTAAATCAATTGCAATGCACACATGAAACAATAAAAATTCACACATATGAACACAGTGTTTAATGGGAAAGCCTGAAGCTGAAAACCCCAACTATCTGTATATAATATATTTCATAGATATCATGTAACAATCCTCATGAAAATCTGATCATATCAAGCTCTCAGTATAATACAAGCGCTACACACTAATCAGGCCCGATGTTGCAAATCCATGCACCAATCTTTGCCACCTGCTAGCCTGCCTCTACTGCGCAATCCCTACTGAAGAATGGCTCTGAATGAACTCAAATTTCTCCAGCCTTGCTCATGAAATCCTCATAGGCATCTCCACTGAGTGTTGGATGCAATCAATGCATCACTATAGTCACAACTGATAGTCACACTTGCTCTTTCACCTATCTCTCCACTGGTCTCCACTGAAACTACCATCAACTGTAGTTAACTGATGTATTGTTCAGTTGATTAATGAGTTATTAGTTAGTGAATTAATTAACTAATTAACTCACTCCACTCTCACTAGTGTATCAATCAGTTATACTAGATACAACTAGCTCAACTGTGTCTAACTGAGTTAAACTGAATACAACTCCACCAACTACTTCTCCAACTCCACCAAACTCTGTCACATGAGTTCTAACTGAAGTCCTCCATGCAATAGCTCCAGTAAAACCTCAGGAATAGTGTAATTCCTTTTGTTAGCTCCTGTGCCACATCTGTGCACTTAACTGAAGTGCTTGAAGAGAATAAGATAATGTTTAGAGTCCAAATATTATTAAGAACTAATAATATTTGACATATCTATTTTTAGACTGGAAATCTAAAAATAGATTCTGTCCAATATGTCTAAAAATAGAAGCACATCTATTTTTCCAACTTGACCAACCATCCACAAATAGATGTTGGGAAAAATACTGAGAGGGGGGGGGTGAATTAGTATTTACTGCATAATCAAATGTTTTTACTTTTTCATTCCTTAAAAACCATACGCTACTTTCCTTCAGTAAACTAGCGTATATACGCGGATCCCCTTTATGAAACTAGCGTATACACAGAGATTTAGATCTGTCATTAAATCTTCACTTATATTATTCCATCATTCATTCATCGGATGTTCAATAAACAGTAAACATGTGCAGTAAGAACAAAATAAACCATCACACAAAGCATCACACATGAACACCAGGATTTTTAGGTGGAAACCCAAATCGGGAGAAAACCACCGCTGCAGTTGCTCAGCCTTCAATATTTTATTATAGAAAAAACATCTTACAACATATGTGCTGGCGCAGACTTGACCAGCACGCAGGCACCCACCTGCGCTCGTTTACCAGCCTCTCCTGGAAGGGAGCTCCAACCCCCTGACTCGTTTACCAGCCTCTCCTGGAAGGGAGCTACGACCCCCTGCTCTCGTTTACCAGCCTCACCTGGAAGGGAGCTACAACCCCATGACTGAAGGCTACAACCCTCAGCACCTCTATGGACCACGTTTCATCAATTTTCACACTGGATCCAACAACTTCAATAGAACACAACTTGCAGGCCACATTTCATCATATTTTCAGACTGGACCCTTTCCATACTTTTAAGCACAAACATACATCACCAACAGATGCTTATCAACACAGATCAGATAGCAGAAACACAGCAGAACAGATCAGATATTTCATACCCTTTGCTTCAGCAAACCCTAGTTTGCATACGCGCTTTCTCTTTACTGATGTCGCGTATATACGCGCTTCCGTCCACACAAACCAGCGTATACCTCAGTGTATATTTCATTGCGCATACGCGCTTTCACTTCATCGAAGCCGCGTATATACGCGCTTCCTCCGCGGCGAAGTAGCGTATAGATCTTCAATCATTATAGAGCAGCATACTTCTTCAGATCAGATATTCAGTTCAGATTTACCCTTTCACTTCAGACAGATGTTCGCCTAGATGTTCGCCTCATCACAGATCTAAGCCTTCCATAATCAGATCTAGCAAATACAGGAGCAATTCAGATCTAGATCCCCTTCTTCATCATTGGTGCATCATACATTCAGATTTATCCTTCAAGTGTAACCCTTTCCAATCAGATATACTTCAGAGAGAAGTATTCATTCAAGCTCAGACATCTTGCACCCACACTCATGATTTGCACAATGAATTTCTTCTCCTTATATAGGTTTTCCTTTTTCAATACCATGAGCCCCTTTTTCAATACCATGGGCCAAAACAATACCATGAGCCCAAAACTACCTGGACGGGGTAAATTAGGCGGATCATTACCCAATACAATGGGTCAATACCATGAGTTAATATAGGTGGGTTACCTTGGTTTGTACTGGCCTTTTTCACTCAACGGCTCTTAGCCATTCTTCCGCGTGCATCCCGACTTCTAGGTAATCCATGTCTGAAGACATATACTACATCACCTTTGGCTGCATTACGAATTCTTTCTTGTTGCCTTCTGTACACCTTTGTAGAAACATCATATTTTCTTCATCGGGAACATATTCACTATAAAATGTGACTTCATCAAAGTATGTCATCAAGAGGGTTGCCTTTCAGAGTACAACACTGAAATACGCTATTATTATTAAACATCATATCTCATCAGATTTACATCATTTACCAAGTCCATCAAGTCAAGAATAACTTCATCAGGTGGATTGCCATCAAGGACAACACATGTCAACAGTCGCATGTCTTCATCTTCATTCAGTGGGTTGCCATCAAGGACAACACTCTGCATCATATTTCCAACAATAGCATCCTGCAACTCATAGAATATGATCGACATGTCTAAAAATAGACTTTGTGCCAAATATCACTTGTGTGGGCCCCACCTAGTTTAGGTGATTATTTTCCAACTAGGATCAAGGATGATGTTTCAGGATGCCTCCTTCACTGTTTCTTGTTGCAATATTCAACATTGGGTTCCTGCTGAGTTCCCAAATTAAAATATTCCATCTCTTCTTCTTGATGTGTTTTCATTGACTCAATAAAAACATCATTGACATCAAATAATATTTCAAGGGGAACCAACCGTTTGGAGACCATATTATCTTTCAATTGGATAATCTTTTGTTCACTTATTAACTGCTTAAGGTTTCTTATTTCTGATTTCTACTCTGTTTGTTCTTCCTCTTGGTCTATCTCAACATATTCAAAGTTTTCAATCATGGTCAGGAACTGATTTATCTGTTCATCATCATCAAACACCTACCAATGTTTCACATTGTCAGGGATAGAAGGTCTATGTCTAATTTCAATTTCATACCTTAACTTTGGATTGATTGGAGGTTTGAAGGCAGTGGTTACAACTACTAAATAATCATCCAATCTATTCTCCTCCCTCGGAATATACTGAAGTTTTAAGGCTTCAAAATAGTTTTCTATCAGATCCCAAACTTCATTCCTATACGATCTCAATATCGTATGCTTGGTTTGAAAATGATTTGTAATCTACTTTATTATCAATTCAGAGTCACAAAAAATTGAAATAAATTGAAATCCCATCTGTTTATCAACTTGAAGGCTTGAGATTAAGGCCTCATACTTAGCCACATTGTTTGTTGAATAAAATTTTTGTTTAAAAGAGAAAGGCATGAGGTTACCTTCTGGTGATATCGGCAAGAATCCAACACCTGCGCCCTCCTTGGAGTAGGCACCATCAACGTAGAACTTCAAAATATTCCTTGAGTGAAGATCATTATTTACAACTGATGAAGAGAGTTTCTTCCCTGTGTCTTCATCAAATTATGCATCTTCATGCAACATGAAACAAGAAAGATCTTCTGTTTCTTGACTATAAATGGGGGAATTTTTTGCATCTTTCTTGGAGGTAGTCTTCACAAACCTTGTTTCCCTATACAATATCCTTTCTTCCCCATTAAAAACCAGAATGATAGCCAAGTGAAATATAATTTTAGTACACCTCCAAACTTTTCTCCCCAACATCTTAACAGTAGCATTCCAAACTTGGCTGGGATGTCAGCAACCACTACATCCATGACTATACTCTTTGCTGGGATTTGTGCTAATGAAACTGCTACATCTTTAATTAACCCAACACATTTCACCCTTTTGGACTCAAATGAATATAGATCCCTATAAGGTTTGGTAATCTGCAAGTTAAGTTCTTTCATAACAGACAATGGCATGAGATTATGGGGTGCTCCTAAGTCCAACATGCAATTATGTAGAGTAAAATCATGAAGTAACAGAGAAATATGGAAGGGTGGAATAGAAGGATCTACTTTTTCTACATGAGGACCAAAGTGACTATTGGATTTTCTTCTTGTAAGTTCACTGTGTCACTTATATCTTCCACTTGTGTGAGATTAATAAATTCTGAAATTTATTTCTTGTAAGCTAGTATTTTAGCTAATTCTAGAAGAGGTATCTGGATTTTAACCTTCTCCAACTCTTTTTCCAGAATAAAAGCATGAGTTTGATTAACGTTCTTTTCAGGTTCCTCTTAAATCTTTCAAGAATTTTCCGCTTGTTCGGGTACAGGAACAACTTTATCCAAAATATTAGTATCAACTGATTTGTTCTGGGAAGATTCAGCCTACTGCACATTTGTTCTATTAAGTGAATTTATAGGTTGTTTCCCCTTATTGACATGTTTCATAGGGTCCTTTTGTTATGGAGTCACCATTGGAGGAGGAACGGAACCTTGTTGTTCACCTTCATTATCCTACACTCTATATCTCTTTCTAGACCTTAAATCATACTTTTTATGTAGCTAAGCTTGCATGAAATTTGTGAATTTCTATATTATTCATCCATTTCATATTGATCAAAAGATGCTTCAACTTCTGCATATTCTCCCTCACAATATTCCTCTTCATCCTCTTCTATTGCATACATAGCAGATACCTCATCCTCAGCCTCCTTTGGTCATCTTCTATGGATTCTGCAGGTGTTGCTTCTATATGAAACAATGCTTGAATTTGGTCTTGATCTCTTCTTTCCCTTTGCAAAATTTGCAGGGGATGTCTTCTGAATTGAGTGTTAAAGGCGTCGTTGCACAGTTATGTAGCGACGCCTTGGTATGTAACCACAATTCCACTATACAGGTATGTAACGACGCCTTGGTATGTAACCACAATTCCACTATACAGGTATGTAACGACTTGCAGGTATGTAACCACAATTCCACTATACATTCTTCTGCCCGACTCTGCCTATGCCTCTTTATTCATTAGCCACCCCTTTGCATTACCTTATCGCATACACGACTGCAACTTTATACAAACCACGCAGACCTGTGGTTTACGGGCCCACGCACGACCTAACCAATAAGAAGAAATCGCACTTCACAACTTATTTGATATCACACACCGACAACTATAACAAATAGCTTAAATGGCAAACAATAATAATGTCATGTGTGAAACCGCTCTGTTTGCGATTTAACCTCCATAGTTGATCTGCACCCCAATCCAACGGTCTCACTGTATTGTCTCACACCGCCATCTCCTGTTTGTCGCATCCCAACCAAAATACTTTACCTTGTGAAGACTTAATGCTAAAATATAAACTCGCTAATGTGCAATATGCGTTGAATCATTGTGCCAACATGTGGCTCCTCCCTTTATCACATCACAAGTTTCACTTCTTACCATATTACAAGTTATTTTGTTTAACTTGTGAAGTCCTTAACGCATAAAATAAATAATCGTCGATGAAAAATCACTCTATGCCGACATGTTTCCACTTCGCAACTTTTCAAACTTAAATTTGCGATGCAACCTGCTCCATCCATCTCTCTCTTTAATTCTTCGATTTAATCCTTGCCGTCAGATCAACTACTTTGGAAATCTTCTAAAGGTTTTTTGCCTTAACCGATTTCTCTGTTTCTTTAGTTGTCGCCACTCTATAGCTCCATCTTCTCCATGCCACTCCCTGATATAGTTCATTCAATGAACTCGTGCAACTCCATCTTTCTCCACAGTCTTAAAATCCTCCTGAGCTTTATTCTGGTTATACAATCCTTCGACCTACGTTCACATCTCATCATGAAATGTTAATGTACCAACATATAAATCAAAATTCTTCTTTGACATACAAAATTTTACATTTTATAACATATATGATTTTTTAGTGTTTTGAAAAATATTTCAAAGGTAAATGAAAATGAGCCACAACATCTAGCTCCACCTGGGGATAGTAATTTTTTCCACGGAAGCGCTAAGAACTGCAGATTAGTGCCTTATCCATTGGGCATAGAGTCAAATATTTCTTGGTGACATATGAACAATGAGCAATCCAGTATTTACAATGGCATAATGCTGAATTTTAATGCTGGATATAATAGTTTAAAAACTTCCTGTTCACTGGCAGTTGCACTGACTCTCCATCTAGATCTTCCAGAATGAATGGGTTATTTGACCTTGCCTCAGAGATTCTGTATACATCATACCAAAGAGGGTCAAATTTACCATGCTTCCCCTTTTCTTCTCATCTGGTGTCCCATCTTAGTACAAAATATCCTGCTTGAAAGATAACTTCTTTCGATTTTCTGTCAAATATAGACTTCATATTTTCCTAATAAGTAATTAAGCCCTCCCTGACTTTGTTTCTATTTTCACTTGATTCAATTATCTTATTCAATATTCTTACCAAAGCATTAGGTTCTCCCTGATCTTCTTGAAGGAAAGAAATCACTGGTTTGGCCAACTGAGTAGGAAATGGTGCTTGAGTCCCATAAACCAATTCATAGGAAGACTTCCCAGTAGATCTCCTGGGGGTGACTTGAACTGCCCAGAGGGAAATCTTCAACTTCATATCCCAATCCTTCTAATTCTCAATGATTGTCTTCTTTAAGATTCTGACCAATGTATTATTTGAGGACTCTACCAATCAGTTCCCTTGGGGATGATATGTTGTGGAATGTGATAAAGTTACACTATATGTTTGACAAAAATTAATTAAATGAGCAGAGTTGAATATCTGAGCATTATCAATCACAATTTTGACTGGACATTCGAATCTGTTGAAAATGTTTTCCTCCAGAAACTTCATCACTACTTGATCATTCACCATATTACTGCGTATTGTTTCAACCCATTTTGTAAAGTAATCAGTGGCAGTCAGAATCCACTTGAACTGTGCAATTGATGGTGTATTGATATCTCCAATAAAATCTAATCACCATTACCTGAAAGGTTCTTTAATAGGTACTGGGATGAGAGGTAACGAAGCAAGTTTTCTCTTTTCAGCAAACAACTGACACTTTTGACAACTTCTGACCAGTCTATAAACATCTACAAATAGGTTTGGCCAATAGAAGCCTAACTTGAGAATTTTATGAGTAGTGACCTTCAAGCTATAATTTCCTCCACACAGACTTTCATGATATTGTTTGGTGACTTCAATAGATTCTCCTTCGGTCAAACATAATAGAAAAATACTAGTAAGAACTTTCCAATATAGCTTTGCTTCTATGATAACATATGGTTGAGACTTGTGCTTGAGAGCTCTGTATTTTTTTCTATTTAGTGAAGTTGGACAAGAGAATAAACACAGGTAACACACAATATCTTTATACGAATTAGAGAACAAAATTTTGTATTGAATACCTGTTTTTGAATACCTGTTTTTGACCTTATTCATTCACAATTCCATCCACTGGTGCCAACAAGTTGATTCCCAAGGCTTGAAAATTTGTTTCTGTCAACAAATTCGCTAACCCCTGTCCCTTGACCAACTTGGTGGGTTTGATGTTCAAATCATACTCTTGGATTTTTTCTATCCACTTCCCCCTTTTTCCTTCAACATCGCTTTGGACCAGCACATCTTTTACAACAGAATTAGGAAAATAAGAAATTATTTGGGACTGTAACACATAAGTCCTGAAGGCTTTCAGTGCTTTGACCAAAGTATATACTTTTTTCTCCATAATATCTTATTTGAGCTTAGCATATATGAGTACTTTACTGAAAAATGCAACTGGCTGCTCCTTACTATCTTCATTTTTCTACAACAACACATCGACAATAGTAGTGGGGGATGTAAATGAGAATAACTGAAAGGCCTTTTGATAGTCTGGACTAATTAGAACTGGAGCTTCCTACAGTGCTTCTTTTATTCTAGTAAATGCTTCTCGCGCTCACTTGTCCCATTTCACTTCTGCATTTTTCTTCAACATATCTGTTATACTTCTCACAATATCAACATAATTGGGCACAAATATCCTCAGAAAGTTTATTTTTCCCAAGAATCTCTGGATATATTTCTTGCTTCCGGGTAAAGGAATAGCCTGAATGGCTTCCACCCTTGTTGGTTCAATCTTTAATCCTTTTTTAGAAACTATGTGAACCAATAATCTACCTCCTTCTAAGGAAAACAAATATTTCTTGGTATTTAATGGCAGACCAAACTTTCTGCACTTTTGAAAAGTTTTTTGCACATTCCCCAAGTGTTCATCATCTAACCCTAAGAAAACAGTTACATCATCCAGATATATAACTACAAACCTATCACCAATGAAGGCTATGTCCATGGCCCTCTGAAATGTTGCACTTGCATTCATAAGGCCAAATGGCACCCTTGTGTACATGAAGGTGCCCCAAGGTGTACTGAAAGCCATCTTCTTCTGATCTTCTTTTTCTACTGCTACCTGATTATACCCAGAAAATCCATCAACCATAGATAGCTTGTGAGATCCTGTCACCTTTTGTAAGACATAATCCATTTTACGAAAAGGATAATTATCTTTTAGAGATGCTTAGTTCAAGTTCTTGAAGTCTACACACATTCTTATCTCTCCATTCTTATTTCTTACAGGGACCATATTAGAAACCCATTCTAAATATCTAAGAGGGACTATAATTTTCTCCTGCAACAGTTTTTTCACTTCTTTTTCAATTGGAGCTAGCAACAATGGATTGATCTGTCCGATATTCTGTCTATGTGGTTTGAGTCATTCCTTCAGTGAAATCTTGTGATGAATAATTCTTTTGTCATATGTTTTTAGGTCTTCATATGACCAGGAAAATACATCCATATATTTCTTAAAAGGATCAATGTATCTTTCTTTGTAGTTTTTTGGAACACCTTTGAACAATTTCACAATTTTGGGTGTAGAAATTATATAAATTATGTGTTATATGTCCAATATTCTCTTGATCTCAGACTATTTTAACTTCATGCAAAATAGATAATCTATTCCACCATTGATCATCACATGCGGAAATTAAATCAATTGCAATGCACACATGAAACAATAAAAATTCACACATATGAACACAATGTTTAATGGGAAAGCCTGAAGCTGAAAACGCCAACTATCTGTATATAATATATGTCATAGATATCGTGTAACAATCGTCATGCAAATCTGATCATATCAAGCTCTCAGTACAATACAATCGCTACACACTAATCAGGCCTGATCTTGCAAATCCATGCACCAATCTTTGCCACCTGCTAGCCTGCCTCTACTGCGCAATCCCTACTGAAGAATGGCTCTGAAAGAACTCGAATTTCTCCAGCCTTGCTCATGCAATCCTCATAGGCATCTCCACTGAGTGTTGGATGCAATCAATGCATCACTATAGTCACAACTGATAGTCACACTTGCTCTTTCACCTATCTCTCCACTGGTCTCCACTGAAACTACCATCAACTATAGTTAACTGATGTATTGTTCAGTTTATTAATGAGTTATTAGTTAGTGAATTAATTAACTAATTAACTCACTCCACTCTCACTAGTGTATCAATCAGTTATACTAGATACAACTAGCTCAACTGAGTCTAATTGAGTTAAACTAAATACAACTCCACCAACTACTTCTCCAACTCCACCAACCTCTGTGACATGAGTTCTAACTGAAGTCCTCCATGCATTAGCTCCAGTAAACCCTTAGGAATAACATAATTCCTTCTGTCAGTTGATGTGCCACATCTATGCACTTAACTGAAGTGCTCCAAGAGAATAAGATAATGTTTAGAGTCCAAATATTATTAAGAGCTAATAATATTCGACATATCTATTTTTAGACTGGCAATATAAAAATAGATTCCGCCCAATATGTCTAAAAATCGAAGTACATATATTTTTCCAACTTGACCAACCATCCACAAATAGCATCTTGCAACTCATAGAATATGATCGACATGTCTAAAAATAGACTTTGTGCCAAAAATCACTTGTGTGGGCCCCACCTAGTTTAGGTGATTATTTTCCAACTAGGATCAAGGATGATGTTTCAGGATGCCTCCTTCACTGTTTCTTGTTGCAATATTCAACATTGGGTTCCTGCTGAGTTCCCAAATTACAATATTCCATCTCTTCTTCTTGATGTGTTTTCATTGACTCAATGAAAACATCATTGACATCAAATAATATTTCAAGGGGAACCAACCGTTTGGAGACCATATTATCTTTCAATTGGATAATATTTTTTTCACCTATTAACTGCTTAAGGTTTCTTATTTCTGATTTCTACTCTATTTGTTCTTCCTCTTGGTCTATCTCAACATATTCAAAGTTTTCAATCATGGTCAGGAACTGATTTATCTGTTCATCATCATCAAACACCTACCAATGTTTCACATTGTCAGGGATAGAAGGTCTATGTCTAATTTCAATTTCATACCTTAACTTTGGATTGATTGGAGGTTTGAAGGCATTGGTTACAACTTCTAAAGAATCATCCAATATAATCTCCTCCCTCGAAATATACTGAAGTTTTAAGGCTTCAAAATAGTTTTCTATCAGATTACAAACTTCATTCCTATACGATCTCAATCTCGTATGCTTGGTTTGAAAATGATTTTTAATCTACTTTATTATCAATTCAGAGTCACAAAAAATTGAAATACATTGAAATCCCATCTGTTTATCAACTTGAAGGCTTGAGATTAAGGCCTCATACTTAGCCACATTGTTTGTTGAATAAAATTTGGTTTAAAAGAGAAAGGCATGAGGTTACCTTCCGGTGATATCAACAAGAATCCAACACCTGCACGCTCCTTGGAGTAGGCACCATCAAAGTAGAACTTCAAAATATTCCTTGAGTGCAGATCATTATTTACAACTGATGAAGAGAGTTTCTTCCCTGTGTCTTCATCAAATTATGCATCTTCATGCAACATGAAACAAGAAAGATCTTCTGTTTCTTGACTATAAATGGGGGAATTTTTTGCATCTTTCTTGGAGGTAGTCTTCACAAACCTTGTTTCCCTATACAATATCCTTTCTTCCCCATTAAAAACCAGAATGATAGCTAAGTGAAATATAATTTTAGTACACCTCCAAAATTTTCTCCCTAAGATCTTAACAGTAGCATTCCAAACTTGGTTGGGATGTCAGCAACCACTACATCCATGACTATACTCTTTGCTGGGATTTGTGCCAATGAAACTGCTACATCTTTAATTAAGCCAACAAATTTCACCCTTTTGGAATCAAATGAATATAGATCCCTATAAGGTTTGGTAATCTGCAAGTTAAGTTCTTTCATAACAGACAATGGCATGAGATTATGGGATGCTTCTGAGTCCAACATGCAATTATGTAAAGTAAAATCATGAAGTAACAGAGAAATATAGAAGGGTGGAATAGAAGGATCTAATTTTTCTACATGAGGACCAAAGTGACTACTGGATTTTCTTCTTGTAAGTTCACTGTGTCACTTATATCTTCCACCTGTTTGAGATTAATAAATTCTGAAATTTATTTCTTGTAAGCTAGAATTTTAGCTAATTCTAGAAGAGGTATCTGGATTTTAACCTTCTCCAACTCTTTTTCCAGGCTAAAAGCATGAGTTTGATTAACGTTCTTTTCAGGTTCCTCTTCACTCTTTCAAGAGTTTTCCGCTTTTTTGGGTACAGGAACAAATTTATGCAAAATATTAGTGTCAACTGATTTGTTCTGGGAAGATTCAGCCTACTGCACATTTGTTCTATTAAGTGAATTTACAGGTTGTTTCCCCTTATTGACATGTTTCAGAGGGTCCTTTTGTTATGGAGTCACCATTGGAGGAGGAACGGAACCTTGTTGTTCACCTTCATTATCCTACACTCTATATCTCTTTCTAGACCTTAAATCATACTTTTTATGTAGCTAAGCTTGCATGAAATCTGTGACTTTCTATATTATTCATCCATTTCATATTGATCAAAAGATACTTCAGCTTCTGCATATTCTCCCTCACAATATTCCTCTTCCTCCTCTTCTATTGCATACATAGCAGGTACCTCATCCTCAACCTCCTTTGGTCATCTTCTATCGACTCTGCGGGTGTTGCTTCTATATGAAACGATGCTTGAATTTGGTCTTGATCTCTTCTTTCCCTTTGCAAAATTTTCAGGGGATGTCTTCTGAATTGAGTGTTAAAGGCGTCGTTGCACAGTTATGTAACGACGCCTCGATACAGGTATGTAACGACTTGCAGGTATGTAACCACAATTCCACTATACATTCTTCTGCCCGACTCTGCCTATGCCTCTTTATTCATTAGCCACCCCTTTGCATTACCTTATCGCATACATGACTGCAACTTTATGCAAACCCCACAGACCTATGGTTTACGGGCCCACACACGACCTAACCAACATCGCACTTCGCAACTTATTTGATATCACACACCGACAACTATAACAAATAGCTTAAATGGCAAACAATAATAATGTCATGTGTGAAACCGCTTTGTTTGCGATTTAACCTCCATAGTTGATCTGCACCCCAATCCAACGGTCTCACTGTATTGTCTCACACTGCCATCTCCCGTTTGTCGCATCCCAACCAAAATACTTTACCTTGTGAAGACTTAATGCTAAAATATAAACTCGCTAATGTGCAATATGCGTTGAATCATTGTGCCAACATGTGGCTCCTCCCTTTATCACATCGCAAGTTTCACTTCTTACCATATTGCAAGTTATTTTGTTTAACTTGTGAAGTCCTTAACGCATAAAATAAATAATCGCCGATGAAAAATCACTCTATGCCGACATGTTTCCACTTCGCAACTTTTCAAACTTAACTTTACGATGCAACCTGCTCCATCCATCTCTCACTTTAATTCTTCGATTTAATCCTTGCCGTCAGATCAACTACTTTGGAAATCTTCTAAAGGTTTTTTGCCTTAACCAATTTCTCTGTTTCTTTAGTTGTCGCCGCTCTATAGCTCCATCTTCTCCATGCCACTCCCTGATATAGTTCATTCAATGAACTCGTGCAACTCCATCTTTCTCCACAGTCTTAAAATCCTCCTGAGATTTATTCTGGTTATACAATCCTTCGACCTACGTTCACATCTTATCATGAAATGTTAATGTACCAACATATAAATCAAAATTCTTCTTTGACATACAAAATTTTACATTTTATAACATATATGATTTTTTAGTGTTTTGAAAAATATTTCAAAGGTAAATGCAAATGAGCCACAACATCTAGCTCCACCTGGGGATTGTAATTTTTTCCACGGAAGCGCTAAGAACTGCAGATTAGTGCCTTATCCATTGGGCATGGAGTCAAATATTGCTTGGTGACATATGAACAATGAGAAATCCAGTATTTACAATGGCATAATGCTGACTTTTAATGCTAGATATAATACTTTAGAAACTTCCCGTTCATAGGCATGTGTACTGACTCTCCATCTAGATCTTCCAGAATGAATGGGTTATTTGACCTTGCCTCAGAGATTCTGTATACATCATACCAAAGAGGGTCAAATTTACCATGCTTCCCCTTTTCTTCTCATCTGGTGTCCCATCTTAGTACAAAATATCCTGCTTGAAAGATAACTTCTTTCGATTTTCTGTCAAATATAGACTTCATATTTTCCTAATAAGTAATTAAGCTATCCCTGACTTTGTTTCTATTTTCACTTGATTCAATTATCTTATTCAATATTCTTACCAAAGCATTAGGTTCTCCCTGATCTTCTTGAAGGAAAGAAATCACTGGTTTAGCCAGCTGAGTAGGAAATGGTGCTTGAGTCCCATAAACCAATTCATAGGGAGACTTCCCAGTAGATCTCCTGGGGGTGACTTGAACTGCCCAGAGGGAAAACTTCAACTTCATATCCCAATCCTTCTAATTCTCAGTGATTGTCTTCTTCAAGATTCTGACCAATGTATTATTTGAGGACTCTACCAATCAGTTCCCTTGGGGATGATATGTTGTGGAATGTGATAAAGTTACATTATATGTTTGACAAAAATTAATGAAATGAGCAGAGTTGAATATCTGAGCATTATCAGTCAAAATTTTAACTGGACATTCGAATCTGTTGAAAAAATTTTCCTCCAGAAAGTTCATCACTACTTGATAATTCACCATATTACTGGGTATTGCTTCAACCCATTTTGTAAAGTAATCAGTGGTAGTCAGAATCCACTTGAACTGTCCACTTGATGGTGTATTGATCTCTCCAATAAAATCTAATCCCCATTACCTGAAAGGTTCTTTAATAAGTACTGGGATGAGAGGTAACGGAGCAAGTTTTCTCTTTTCAGCAAACAACTGACACTTTTGACAACTTCTGACCAGTCTATAAACATCTACAAATAGGTTTGGCCAACAGAAGCCTAACTTGAGAATTTTATGAGTAGTGACCTTCAAGCTATAATTTCCTCCACATAGACTTTCATGATATTGTTTGGTGACTTCAATAGATTCTCCTTCGGTCAAACATAATAGAAAAATACTAGTAAGAACTTTCCAATATAGCTTTGCTTCTATGATAACATATGGCTGAGACTTGAGCTTGAGAGCTCTGTATTTTTTTCTATTTAGTGAAGTTGGACAAGAGAATAAACACAGGTAACGCACAATATCTTTATACGAATTAGAGAACAAAATTTTGTATTGAATACCTATTTTTGAAATTTTTTGACCTTATTCATTCACAATTCCATCCACTGGTGCCAACAAGTTGATTCCCAAGGCTTGAAAATTTGTTTCTGTCAACAACTTCGCTAACCCCTGTCCCTTGACCAACTTGGTGGGTTTGATGTTCAAATCATACTCTTGGATTTTTTCTATCCACTTCCCCCGTTTTCCTTCAACATCGCTTTGGACCAACACATCTTTTACAACAGAATTAGGAAAATAAGAAATTATTTGGGACTGTAACACATAAGTCCTGAAGGCTTTTAGTGCTTTGACCAAAGTATATACTTTTTTCTCCATAATATTTTATTTGAGCTTAGCATATATGAGTACTTGACTGAAAAATGCAACTGGCTGCTCCTTACTATCTTCATTTTTCTGCAACAACACATCGACAATAGTAGTGGGGGATGTAAATGAGAATAACTGAAAGGCCTTTTGATAGTCTGGACTAATTAGAACTGGAGCTTCCTACAGTGCTTCTTTTATTCTAGTAAATGCTTCTCGCGCTCCCTTGTCCCATTTCACTTCTGCATTTTTCTTCAACATATCTGTTATACTTCTCACAATATCAACATAATTGGGCACAAATATCCTCAGAAAGTTTATTTTTCCCAGGAATCTCTGGCTATATTTCTTGCTTCTGGGTAAAGGAATAGCCTGAATGGCTTCCACCCTTGCTGGTTCAATCTTTAATCCTTTTTTAGAAACTATATGAACCAATAATCTACCTCCTTCTAAGGAAAACAAATATTTCTTGGTATTTAATGACAGACCAAACTTTCTGCACTTTTGAAAAGTTTTTTGCAAATTCCCCAAGTGTTCATCATCTAACCCTAAGAAAATAGTTACATTATCCAGATATATAACTACAAACTTGTCACCAATGAAGGCTATGTCCATGGCCCTCTGAAATGTTGCACTTGCATTCATAAGGCCAAATGGCACCCTTGTGTACATGAAGGTGCCCCAAGGTGTAGTGAAAGCCATCTTCTTCTGATCTTATTTTTCTACTGCTACCTGATTATACCCAGAAAATCCATCAACCATAGATAGCTTGTGAGCTCCTGTCAACTTTTGTAAGACATAATCCATTTTAGGAAAAGGATAATTATATTTTAGAGATGCTTAGTTCAAGTTCCTGAAGTCTACACACATGCTTATCTCTCCATTCTTATTTCTTACAGGGACCATATTAGAAACCCAGTCTAAATATCTAAGAGGGACTATAATTTTATCCTGCAATAGTTTTTTCACTTCTTTTTCAATTGGAGCTAACAACAATGGATTGATCTGTCCGATATTCTGTCTGTGTGGTTTGAGTCATTCCTTCAATGGAATCTTGTGATGAATAATTCTTTTGTCATATGTTTTTAGGTCTTCATATGACCAGGAAAATACATCCATATATTTCTTAAAAGGATCAATGTATCTTTCTTTGTAGTTTTTGGGAACACCTTTGAACAATTTCACTATTTTGGGTGTATAAATTATATAAATTATGTGTTATATTTCCAAGATTCTCTTGATCTCATACTATTTTAACTTCATGCAAAATAGATAATCTATTCCACCATTGATCATCACATGCGGAAATTAAATCAATTGCAATGCACACATGAAACAATAAAAATTCACACATATGAACACAGTGTTTAATGGGAAAGCCCGAAGCTGAAAACGCCAACTATCTGTATATAATATATGTCATAGATATCGTGTAAAAATCCTCATGCAAATCTGATCATATCAAGCTCTCAGTACAATACAATCGCTACACACTAATCAGGCCCGATCTTGCAAATCCATGCACCAATATTTGCCACCTACTAGCCTGCCTCTACTGCGCAATCCCTACTGAAGAATGGCTCTGAATGAACTCGAATTTCTCCAGAATTGCTCATGCAATCCTCATAGGCATCTCCAATGAGTGTTGGATGCAATCAATGCATCACTATAGTCACAACTGATAGTCACACTTGCTCTTTCACCTATCTCTCCACTGGTCTCCACTAAAACTACCATCAACTGTAGTTAACTCATGTATTGTACAGTTGAATAATGAGTTACTAGTTAGTGAATTAATTAACTAATTAACTCACTCCACTCTCACTAGTGTATCAATCAGTTATACTAGATACAACTAGCTCAACTGAGTCTAACTGAGTTAAACTAAATACAACTCCACCAACTACTTCTCCAACTCCACCAACCTCTGTGACATGAGTTCTAATTGAAGTCCTCCATGCATTAGCTCCAGTAAAACCTTAGGAATAACATAATTCCTTATGTCAGTTGATGTGCCACATCTGTGCACTTAACTGAAGTGCTCCAAGAGAATAAGATAATGTTTAGAGTCCAAATATTATTAAGAGCTAATAATATTCGACATATCTATTTTAGGTTGGAAATCTAAAAATAGATTCTGCCCAATATGTCTAAAAATAGAAGTACATCTATTTTTCCAACTGGACCAACCATCCACAAATAGCATCCTGCAACTCATAGAATATGATCGACATGTCTAAAAATAGACTTTGTGCCAAAAATCACTTGTGTGGGCCCCACCTAGTTTAGGTGATTATTTTCCAACTAGGATCAAGGATGATGTTTCAGGATGCCTCCTTCACTGTTTCTTGTTGCAATATTCAACATTGGGTCCCTTCTGAGTTCCCAAATTACAATATTCCATCTCTTCTTCTTGATGTGTTTTCATTGACTCAATAAAAACATCATTGACATCAAATAATATTTCAAGGGGAACCAACCGTTTGGAGACCATATTATCTTTCAATTGGATAATCTTTTGTTCACCTATTAACTGCTTTAGGTTTCTTATTTCTGATTTCTACTCTATTTGTTCTTCCTCTTGGTCTATCTCAACATATTCAAAGTTTGCAATCATGGTCAGGAACTGATTTATCTGTTCATCATCATCAAACACCTACCAATGTTTCACATTGTCAGGGATAGAAGGTCTATGTCTAATTTCAATTTCATACCTTAACTTTGGATTGATTGGAGGTTTGAAGGCATTGGTTACAACTACTAAAGAATCATCCAATCTATTCTCCTCCCTCGGAATATACTGAAGTTTTAAGGCTTCAAAATAGTTTTCTATCAGATCCCAAACTTCATTCCTATACGATCTCAATCTCGTATGCTTGGTTTGAAAATGATTTTTAATCTACTTTATTATCAATTCAGAGTCACAAAAAATTGAAATACATTGAAATCCCATCTGTTTATCAACTTGAAGGCTTGAGATTAAGGCCTCATACTTAGCCACATTGTTTGTTGAATCAAATTTTGGTTTAAAAGAGAAAGGCATGAGGTTACCTTCTGGTGATATCAGCAAGAATCCAACACCTGCGCCCTCCTTGGAGTAGGCACCATCAAAGTAGAACTTCCAAATATTCCTTGAGTGCAGATCATTATTTACAACTGATGAAGAGAGTTTCTTCCCTGTGTCTTCATCAAATTATGCATCTTCATGCAACATGAAACAAGAAAGATCTTCTGTTTCTTGACTATAAATGGGGGAATTTTTTGCATCTTTCTTGGAGGTAGTCTTCACAAACCTTGTTTCCCTATAAAATATCCTTTCTTCCCCATTAAAAACCAGAATGATAGCTAAGTGAAATATAATTTTAGTACACCTCCAAACTTTTCTCCCCAAGATCTTAACAGTAGCATTCCAAACTTGGCTGGGATGTCAGCAACCACTACATCCATGACTATACTCTTTGCTGGGATTTGTGCCAATGAAACTACTACATATTTAATTAACCCAACACATTTCACCCTTTTGGAATCAAATGAATATAGATCCCTATAAGGTTTGGTAATCTGCAAGTTAAGTTCTTTCATAACAGACAATGGCATGAGATTATGGGATGCTCCTGAGTCCAACATGCAATTATGTAGAGTAAAATCATGAAGTAACAGAGAAATATAGAAGGGTGGAATAGAAGGATCTACTTTTTCTACATGAGGACCAAAGTGACTACTGTATTTTCTTCTTGTAAGTTCACTGTGTCACTTATATCTTCCACCTGTGTGAGATTAATAAATTCTGAAATTTATTTCTTGTAAGCTAGTATTTTAGCTAATTCTAGAAGAGGTATCTGGATTTTAACCTTCTCCAACTCTTTTTCCAGACTAAAAGCATGAGTTTGATTAACGTTCTTTTCAGGTTCCTCTTCACTGTTTCAAGAATTTTCCGCTTTTTCGGGTACAGGAACAACTTTATCCAAAATATTAGTGTCAACTGATTTGTTCTGGGAAGATTCAGCCTACTGCACATTTGTTCTATTAAGTGAATTTACAGGTTGTTTCCCCTTATTGACATGTTTCATGGGTCATTTTGTTATGGAGTCACCATTGGAGGAGGAACGGAACCTTGTTGTTCACCTTCATTATCCTACACTCTATATCTCTTTCTAGACCTTAAATCATACTTTTTATGTAGCTAAGCTTGCATGAAATCTATGAATTTCTATATTATTCATCCATTTCATATTGATCAAAAGATACTTCAGCTTCTGCATATTCTCCCTCTCATTATTCCTCTTCATCCTCTTCTATTGCATACATAGCAGATACCTCATCCTCAGCCTCCTTTGGTCATCTTCTATCGACTCTGCGGGTGTTGCTTCTATATGAAACGATGCTTGAATTTGGTCTTGATCTCTTCTTTCCCTTTGCAAAATTTGCAGGGGATGTCTTCTGAATTGAGTGTTAAAGGCGTCGTTGCACAGTTATGTAATGTCACCTCGGTATGTAACCACAATTCCACTATACAGGTATGTAACGACGCCTTGGTATGTAACCACAATTCCACTATACATGTATGTAACGACTTGCAGGTATGTAACCACAATTCCACTATACATTCTTCTGCCCGACTCTGCCTATGCCTATTTATTCATTAGCCACCCCTTTGCATTACCTTATCGCATACACGACTGCAACTTTATACAAACCCCGCAGACCTGTGGTTTACGGGCCCACACACGACCTAACCAATCAGAAGAAATCGCACTTCGCAACTTATTTGATATCACACACCGACAACTATAACAAATAGCTTAAATGGTAAACAATAATAATGTCATGTGTGAAACCGCTCTGTTTGCGATTTAACCTCCATAGTTGATCTGCACCCCAATCCAACGGTCTCACTGTATTGTCTCACACCGCCATCTCCCGTTTGTCACATCCCAACCAAAATACTTTACCTTGTGAAGACTTAATGCTAAAATATAAACTCGCTAATGTGCAATATGCGTTGAATCATTGTGCCAACATGTGGCTCCTCCCTTTATCACATCACAAGTTTCACTTCTTACCATATTGCAAGTTATTTTGTTTAACTTGTGAAGTCCTTAACGCATAAAATAAATAATCGCCGATGAAAAATCACTCTATGCCGACCTGTTTCCACTTCGCAACTTTTCAAACTTAACTTTGTGATGCAACCTGCTCCATCCATCTCTCACTTTAATTCTTCGATTTAATCCTTGTCGTCAGATCAACTACTTTGGAAATCTTCTAAAGGTTTTTTGCCTTAACCGATTTCTCTGTTTCTTTAGTTGTCGCCGCTCTATAGCTCCATCTTCTCCATGCCACTCCCTGATATAGTTCATTCAATGAACTCGTGCAACTCCATCTTTCTCCACAGTCTTAAAATCCTCCTGAGCTTTATTCTGGTTATACAATCCTTCGACCTACATTCACATCTCATCATGAAATGTTAATGTACCAACATATAAATCAAAATTCTTCTTTGACATACAAAATTTTACATTTTATAACATATATGATTTTTTAGTGTTTTGAAAAATATTTCAAAGGTAAATGCAAATGAGCCACAACATCTAGCTCCACCTGGGGATAGTAATTTTTTCCACGGAAGCACTAAGAACTGCAGATTAGTGCCTTATCCATTGGGCATGGAGTCAAATATTGCTTGGTGACATATGAACAATGAGCAATCCAGTATTTACAATGGCATAATGCTGACTTTTAATGCTGGAAATAATACTTTAGAAACTTCCCGTTCACAGGAAGTTGTACTGACTCTCCATCTAGATCTTCCAGAATGAATGGGTTATTTGACCTTGCCTCAGAGATTTTGTATACATCATACCAAAGAGGGTCAAATTTACCATGCTTCCCCTTTTCTTCTCATCTGGTGTCCCATCTTAGTACAAAATATCTTGCTTGAAAGATAACTTCTTTCGATTTTCTGTCAAATATAGACTTCATATTTTCCTAATAAGTAATTAAGCTATCCCTGACTTTGTTTCTATTTTCACTTGATTCAATTATCTTATTCAATATTCTTACCAAAGCATTAGGTTCTCCCTGATCTTCTTGAAGCAAAAGAAATCACTGGTTTGGCCAACTGAGTAGGAAATGGTGCTTGAGTCCCATAAACCAATTCATAGGGAGACTTCCCAGTAGATCTCTTGGGGGTGACTTGAACTGCCCAGAGGGAAAAATTCAACTTCATATCCCAATCCTTCTAATTCTCAGTGATTGTCTTCTTCAAGATTCTAACCAATGTATTATTTGAGGACTCTACCAATCAGTTCCCTTGGGGATGATATGTTGTGGAATGTGATAAAGTTACATTATATTTTGACAAAAATTAATGAAATGAGCAGAGTTGAATATCTGAGCATTATTAGTCACAATTTTGACTGGACATTCGAATCTATTGAAAATGTTTTCCTCCAGAAACTTCATCACTACTTGATCATTCACAATATTACTGGGTATTGCTTCAACCCATTTTGTAAAGTAATCAATGGCAGTCATAATCCACTTGAACTGTCCACTTGATGGTGTATTGATCTCTCCAATAAAATCTAATCCCCATTACCTGAAAGGTTCTTTAATAAGTACTGGGATGAGAGGTAACGGAGCAAGTTTTCTCTTTTCAGCAAACAACTGACACTTTTGACAACTTCTGACCAGTCTATAAACATCTACAAACAGGTTTGGCCAATAGAAGCCTAACTCGAGAATTTTATGAGTAGTGACCTTCAAGCTATAATTTCTTCCACACAGACTTTCATGATATTGTTTGGTGACTTCAATAGATTCTCCTTCGGTCAAACATAATAGAAAAATACTAGTAAGAACTTTCCAATATAGCTTTGCTTCTATGATAACATATGGTTGAGACTTGAGCTTGAGAGCTCTGTATTTTTTTCTATTTAGTGAAGTTGAACAAGAGAATAAACACAGGTAACGCACAATATCTTTATACGAATTAGAGAACAAAATTTTGTATTCAATACCTGTTTTTGATTTTTTTTGACCTTATTCATTCACAATTCCATCCACTGGTGCCAACAAGTTGATTCCCAAGGCTTGAAAATTTGTTTCTGTCAACAACTTTGCTAACCCTTGTCCCTTGACCAACTTGGTGGGTTTGATGTTCAAATCATACTCTTGGATTTTTTCTATCCACTTCCCCCTTTTTCCTTCAACATCGCTTTGGACCAACACATCTTTTACAACAGAATTAGGAAAATAAGAAATTATTTGGGACTGTAACACATAAGTCCTGAAGGCTTTCAATGCTTTGACCAAAGTATATACTTTTTTCTCCATAATATTTTATTTGAGCTTAGCATATATGAGTACTTTACTGAAAAATGCAACTGGTTGCTCCTTACTATCTTCATTTTTCTGCAACAACACATCGACAATAGTAGTGGGGGATGTAAATGAGAATAACTGAAAGGCCTTTTGATAGTCTGGACTAATCAGAATTGGAGCTTCCTACAGTGCTTCTTTTATTCTAGTAAATGCTTCTCGCGCTCCCTTGTCCCATTTCACTTCTGCATTTTTCTTCAACATATCTGTTATACTTCTCACAATATCAACATAATTGGGCACAAATATCCTCAGAAAGTTTATTTTTCCCAGGAATCTCTGGATATATTTCTTGCTTCTGGGTAAAGGAATATCCTGAATGGCTTCCACCCTTGCTGGTTCAATCTTTAATCCTTTTTTAGAAACTATGTGAACCAATAATCTACCACCTTCTAAGGAAAACAAATATTTCTTGGTATTTAATGACAGACCAAAATTTCTGCACTTTTGAAATTTTTTTTGTAAATTCCCCAAGTGTTCATCATCTAACCCTAAGAAAACAGTTACATCATCCAGATATATAACTACAAACCTGTCACCAATGAAGGCTATGTCCATGGCCCTCTGAAATGTTGCACTTGCATTCATAAGGCCAAATGGCACCCTTGTGTACATGAAGGTGCCCCAAGGTGTAGTGAAAGCCATATTCTTCTGATCTTCTTTTTCTACTGCTACCTGATTATACCCAGAAAATCCGTTAACCATAGATAGCTTGTGAGCTCCTGTCACCTTTTGTAAGACATAATCCATTTTAGGAAAAGGATAATTATCTTTTATAGATGCTTAGTTCAAGTTCTTGAAGTCTACACACATGCTTATCTCTCCATTCTTATTTCTTACAGGGACCATATTAGAAACCCATTCTAAATATCTAAGAGGGACTATAATTTTCTCCTGCAACAGTTTTTTCACTTCTTTTTCAATTGGAGCTAACAACAATGGATTGATCTGTCCAATATTCTGTCTGTGTGGTTTGAGTCATTCCTTCAATGGAATCTTGTGATGAATAATTCTTTTGTCATATGTTTTTAGGTCTTCATATGACTAGGAAAATACATCCATATATTTCTTAAAAGGATCAATGTATCTTTCTTTGTAGTTTTTGGGAACACCTTTGAACAATTTCACTATTTTGGGTGTAGAAATTATATAAATTATGTGCTATATGTCCAAGATTCTCTTGATCTCAGACTATTTTAAATTCATGCAAAATAGATAATCTATTCCACCATTGATCATCACATGCGGAAATTAAATCAATTGCAATGCACACATGAAACAATAAAAAATCACACATATGAACACAGTGTTTAATGGGAAAGCCTGAAGCTGAAAACCCCAACTATCTGTAAATAATATATGTCATAGATATCGTGTAACAATCCTCATGCAAATCTGATCATATCAAGCTCTCAGTACAATACAATCGCTACACACTAATCAGGCCCGATCTTGCAAATCCGTGCACCAATCTTTGCCACCTGCTAGCCTGCCTCTACTGCGCAATCCCTACTGAAGAATGGCTCTGAATGAACTCGAATTGCTCCAGCCTTGCTCATGCAATCCTCATAGGCATCTCCAATGAGTGTTGGATGCAATCAATGCATCACTATAGTCACAACTGATAGTCACACTTGCTCTTCACCTATCTCTCCATTGGTCTCCACTGAAACTACCATCAACTGTAGTTAACTGATGTATTGTTCAGTTGATTAATGAGTTATTAGTTAGTGAATTAATTAACTAATTAACTCACTCCACTCTCACTAGTGTATCAATCAGTTATACTAGATACAACTAGCTCAACTGAGTCTAACTGAGTTAAACTAAATACAACTCCACCAACTACTTCTCCAACTCCACCAACCTCTGTGACATGAGTTCTAACTGAAGTCCTCCATGCATTAGCTCCAGTAAACCCTTAGGAATAACATAATTCCTTCTGTCAGTTGATGTGCCACATCTATGCACTTAACTGAAGTGCTCCAAGAGAATAAGATAATGTTTAGAGTCCAAATATTATTAAGAGCTAATAATATTCGACATATCTATTTTAGGTTGGAAATCTAAAAATAGATTCTGCCCAATATGTCTAAAAATAGAAGTACATCTATTTTTCCAACTTGACCAACCATCCACAAATAACATCCTGCAACTCATAGAATATGATCGACATGTCTAAAAATAGACTTTGTGCCAAAAATCACTAGTGTGGGCCCCACCTAGTTTAGGTGATTATTTTCCAACTAGGATCAAGGATGATGTTTTAGGATGCCTCCTTCACTTTTTCTTGTTGCAATATTCAACATTGGGTTCCTGATGAGTTCCCAAATTAAAATATTCCATCTCTTCTTCTTGATGTGTTTTCATTGACTCAATAAAAACATCATTGACATCAAATAATATTTCAAGGGGAACCAACCGTTTGGAGACCATATTATCTTTCAATTGGATAATCTTTTGTTCACCTATTAACTGCTTAAGGTTTCTTATTTCTTCTTTCTACTCTATTTTTTCTTTCTCTTGGTCTATCTCAACATATTCAAAGTTTTCAATCATGGTCAGGAACTGATTTATCTGTTCATCATCATCAAACACCTACCAATGTTTCACATTGTCAGGGATAGAAGGTCTATGTCTAATTTCAATTTCATACCTTAACTTTGGATTGATTGGAGGTTTGAAGGCATTGGTTACAACTACTAAAGAATCATCCAATCTATTCTCCTTTCTCGGAATATACTGAAGTTTTAAGGCTTCAAAATATTTTTCTATCAGATCCCAAACTTCATTCCTATACGATCTCAATCTCGTATGCTTGGTTTGAAAATGATTTTTAATCTGCTTTATTATCAATTCAGAGTCACAAAAAATTGAAATACATTGAAATCCCATCTGTTTAGCAACTTTAAGGCTTGAGATTAAGGCCTCATACTTAGCCACATTGTTTGTTGAATAAAATTTTGGTTTAAAAGAGAAAGGCATGAGGTTACCTTCTGGTGATATCAGCAAGAATCCAACACATGTGCCCTCCTTGGAGTAGGCACCATCAAAGTAGAACTTCCAAATATTCCTTGAGTGCATATCATTATTTACAACTGATGAAGAGAGTTTCTTCCCCGTGTCTTCATCAAATTATGCATCTTCATGCAACATGAAACAAGAAATATCTTCTGTTTCTTGACTATAAATGGGAGAATTTTTTGCATCTTTCTTGGAGGTAGTCTTCACAAACCTTGTTTCCCTATACAATATCCTTTCTTCCCCATTAAAAACCAAAATGATAGCTAAGTGAAATATAATTTTTGTACACCTCCAAACTTTTCTCCCCAAGATCTTAACAGTAGCATTCCAAACTTGGCTGGGATGTCAGCAACCACTACATCCATGACTATACTCTTTGCTGGGATTTGTGCCAATGAAACTGCTACATCTTTAATTAACCCAACACATTTCACCCTTTTGGAATCAAATGAATATAGATCCCTATAAGGTTTGGTAATCTGCAAGTTAAGTTCTTTCATAACAGACAATGGCATGAGATTATGGGATGCTCCTGAGTCCAACATGGAATTATGTAGAGTAAAATCATGAAGTAACAGAGAAATATAGAAGGGTGGAATAGAAGGATCTACTTTTTCTACATGAGGACCAAAGTGAATATTGGATTTTCTTCTTGTAAGTTCACTGTGTCACTTATATCTTCCACCTGTGTGAGATTAATAAATTCTGAAATTTATTTCTTGTAAGCTAGTATTTTAGCTAATTCTAGAAGAGGTATCTGGATTTTAACCTTCTCCAACTCTTTTTCCAGACTAAAAGCATGAGTTTGATTAACGTTCTTTTCAGGTTCCTCTTCACTCTTTCAAGAATTTTCCACTTGTTCGGGTACAGGAACAACTTTATCCAAAATATTAGTGTCAACTGATTTGTTCTGGGAAGATTCAACCTACTGCACATTTGTTCTATTAAGTGAATTTACAGGTTGTTTCCCCTTATTGACATGTTTCATAGGGTCCTTTTGCTATGGAGTCACCATTGGAGGAGGAACGAAACCTTTTTGTTCACCTTCATTATCCTACACTCTATATCTCTTTCTAGACCTTAAATCATACTTTTTATGTAGCTAAGATTGCATGAAATCTGTGAATTTCTATATTATTCATCCATTTCATATTGATCAAAAGATACTTTAGCTTTGCATATTCTCCCTCACAATATTCCTCTTCATCCTCTTCTATTGCATACATAGTAGATACCTCATCCTCAGACTCCTTTGGTCATCTTCTATCGACTCTGCGGGTGTTGCTTCTATATGAAACGATGCTTGAATTTGGTTTTGATCTCTTCTTTCCCGTTGCAAAATTTGCAGGGGATGTCTTCTGAATTGAGTGTTAAAGCCCCCTCATTTGTTTTGTAATTGTCTTTGAGAGTTTTTATTTTCCAATTCCATCTTGGCTAGCTTATTGGCTAGATGCTTCATCACCTTTCTTATACCTTCAATTCTTAGATCTTGTGATAATTCTTCTTTTTCTTTCCCCTTCTCTTGGACCGAATTTTTCCTTTTCTCTTTTCCAGCTGCAGTCATATTAGCTTTGATCTCTAGATCATCTGTCTATATCTGCTCAAGGGTAGGGGCTCTTCTTTCTCTCAATGTAAAGCTAAAATCAACTTCAAAAGCCCCAGAAAAAACTACCTTTTATCCTACAGGGGGGGCTTCATCTCTATGGGTAAACTATTGTACAATTTGTTGAATCTTTTTACAAACTCAAAAATGCTTTCATTAGGCCTTATTTTAATTTCATTAAACTCTGTCAATGAGTAACCATGATCTCTCTTTCTCCCCATCTCTAAGTGAATTAAGTTTCTGACTCTTCCCAATTATTTATTGAACTATTTGGTAAACCTTTGAACCATTTTCTAGCCTCTCCATCTAGAGACTACACAAATAGTCACATCACAACATCAAGATGTTGTACGTTTAAATTCTTAACAAAAGTGAAAAACAAGGGTAAATGTTGTTCTGTAGTTACTTCATCTTCTCCAGTGAAACGATGAAGTAATTTGAGGTATTCTTGAGGCATGGAATTCATTGGTTGTGCAAGATTTAGTCGATCATGTCTGTTCAACAAAAATGTTGGTGCTACCATATTTACACCTTGGTTAACTGGTCCTTGGGTAGTTGAGGTTGATGAAACTACTGTGAAAGTGAATGAGGGTGGAGGAAAAAATGATATGGCAGTTGGTTAATGAACAATGGCATAAGAACCAACAACTATATTTGTTTGAGATTGAGTGAAGGTAAAAGAAAAAGACTCAAAAAAATGTTCTAACTTAGGTTCTTGAAAATGAATGGGTGTGGAAGGAGAATCTTGTTCCAATAAAGAGAGTTCCTCAAAATTATATTCAAACAAAGGGTTATAAGAACTATTGTCAAAAGGATACAATGTAGGATCAGGTATTGAAGGAATTTCACGTTTCTGAGCCTTTTTAGAAACCAATATTTCTGGGTTTGGAAAAGCAGGGACAATCTGCTGTGAGGTATCTGACTGCATGTGAAGCCTTTTGAAAGCTATAATTTTGAAAATAACAAACACAACTAAATATTTCCTCCTCACTCAACAACCAAAGGAAATAAAGTAAAAAAACCCATGGAAAAATAAACTTCGTTTCTTTGTCCCCAAAAATAGCGCCAGAAAATGTTGTATCTCAAGAAACAATCCCTTGGCTGTGGTAAGGAATCAGTGCTTAATACATTTTATAAATGTATGTCACAATTACGATATCAAATGGCCTTTGTTTAACACCTTTGGAATTTAATTAATTAATACCCTAAATAATTTGATATAATGAAAGCCTTCACAATGCCATAAATTGTTGATACTTGAATGAAATGAAAAGAAGAACTGTAAGAGAAACTCAAAATGATATGGTGAGAAATAAAATCTATCACTTTTAAGTTTCAGAGGAAATCATAGAGAGAGAGGAAAATTGAAATAATATGTTGTAAACACAGAAACTATTACTTTAAAGTTTCATCAGGATTTTGTGAAAAGAGAAGAGATGAAGTGAAGGAGTGCAAATTAAGGTGATTTAACTCTTACTCACAGATGTAATTAAGAGACCGGCTGCAACATTACTTCACTTCATTCAAAGAGGAATAAACACAAAGTGAAACTGGAAAGACATATCAACATCAACAGGTGCAGGAAACTTGATCTACTTTCATTAATTTCGCAGAAAATTCAGTACCAAATTAATAGTCATTCAGAGGTCCAAAACTTGGAACCCTTTTTCTTTATTTCTATCTACTTAAATACAACAAATTATTTTATAACTGTTGAACTTCTTGAAACTGTTCGACTACCTAAACTGTTAAGATTAATTATGCAATCATACAGAGAAAACAAATAAAAACTGGAAATATTGTTCTTTTTGTTGAATCTGATGTTGTTGATGCGTCCTCGCGAAGTGCCGAGGTGTCATTTCTGGTTATGATGCAGCAACTACACAGTTCTGTAACTATACCTTGGTGTCTGACTTGACCCAGCTATCGTGCTTCCCACAGTGCCACTATACATTCTTCTGCCCGATTCTACCTATGTCTCTTTATTCATTGGTCGTCCCTTCGCATTACCTTATCACATACACGGCTGCAAATTTATACAAACCCCACAGACCTATGGTTTACGGGCCCACACATGACCTGACCAATTAGAATAAATTTCACTTCGCAACTTATTCGATATCGCATGTCAACAACTATAACAAATAGCTTAAATGGTAAAAAATAATAATGCCAATGTGCGAAAGCACTCTGTTTGATATTTAAACTCCACCATTGATCTGTCCCCCAATCCAATGGTCCTGCTGTACTGTCTCACATCACCGTCTTCCATTTTTCGCATCACAACCAAAATACTTTACCTTGCGAAGACTTAATGCTAAAATCTAAACCTGCGGATGTGCGATATGCACAAAATCGTTGTGCCAACACGTGGCTCCTCCCTTTATCGCATCGCAAGTTATTTTGTTTAACTTTCAAAGTCCTTAATGCATAAAATAAATAATCGCCAATGCAAAATCGCATTATGACGACACGTGTCCACTTTGCAACTTTTCAAACTTAAATTTGGGATGAAACCTGGTCTGTCCATCTCTCACTTTAATTCTATGATTTAATCCTCACCGTTAGATCGCCTCCTTTCGTAATCTTCTAAAGTTTTTCTGCCTTAACCGATTTCTATGTTTCTTCGGCTGTCACCGCCCTACAGCTCCATATTATCCACGCTACTCCATACGATATTTCATTCAATGAACTCGTGCAACTCCATCTTTCTCCACGGTGTTAAAACCATCCTGAGCTTTATTCTGGTTATCCAATCCTTCAACCTACCTTCACATCTCATCACGAAATGTTAATGTACCAACATATAAATAAAAATTCTTCTTCAACATACAAAATTTTACATTTTCTAACATATATGATTTTTTTGTGTTTTGAAAAATATTTCAAAGGTAAATGAAAATGATCCACAACACAACCTCTACTATCCATGTCTCATGATTCCTTGTTTCATGATCTGCTTGATCAACCTACTTCAACTCTTAAGGATGCTCAACCTGTTTTTTCAAGCAGTGATGAGATACAAGGTCGTTTCATTTCATAGGTAGAGGAGAAAAGCATGAAGATATGTTTAATATTTCTTCCCCTTTTCAGGATGAAAATCTTGCATTTATGGCTTATCATTGATATCTCAATCTTGATAACCCGTCAAATGATTCCATATCCTTCATTTAGGTTGAAAATTTAGACAATTGTCACCACGACATCCATGTTTCCATTAACACATGTGGTGATGGATATCTGAGTTCATCGAACAATATATTTCCTTCCTTTGAGCAATTGGATTTGTATGATGTCGATTCAAAATTTGTTTCTCATAGTTTGCAGTCTTTATTTATTGTACGAGATTCTCTTTCAATTCAGATTTATTTTGAAATTTCTTCGAGTCATGCATATCTGGATATAATATTTGAAGAAATAAATTGTCAAGCTCTTGAATCTTTGGTATACCCTGTTAAGGAAAACCAAGATCAATTTGAATTTTACATTGGTATGCTTAGCTTCAATTATTATGATGATGAATATTTGTATAACCTCTTATGTTAATAATGGTAGCAAAGGAAAATACCTAAGGAAAATGACAACCAAGCGTATTTCCGGTTGGGGCTCCTATTACAAACGATGTGAGTTCTAATTGGGGCTTCATATTGGGGAGACCCCTTTGGTTGACAGATTTCCAGCAATTTCAACAGTTGTTGCTAGAAGGAGGGCCAGATGACAAGTTGTGCCTTTTGAATATGTCATCTTAAATGGCTCTTTCCCAAATCATAATCCCAGAATTTTTCTCTAACCTATATCTTGGTAAACTTTGCATCTCCACGGAACAATTTGATTGGTTGTCTCAATTCAGGTTTGATGGTAATGGTGGTACATTCATATCAAAATTATATATATATGATTTTCTTGGTTTTTGTAAGTCTCATGAAATTGATGATGATAGGATTATTATTATCAATATGTATGTGATAAAATTTATTTTCTTATAATGAAATCTAGTGAATCTATAGAGGATTCTCTTAATTAGTTTCTTCACCTTTGCTATGATTTTCATGCAAACGATTTTAATTGTAATTTTATCAATGAAAATTTTCATAGATTTATTATTATTTCCATGAAATCATTTGAATATAGAAGTTTAAATGATTCCCATCTTCCAACTAATGTTGATCATGAGGCACCACGAATTTGTGAGGAGGGACCTGCTATTCCTTCTGTTCCATGTCCTCCTCCTTTTCCAGTATCAATTTCGGTGTCTCTTGGTGAAGATGTTGAAGTTTGAAAATATGAAAATTGAATTGCTAATCCATACATCCAACCTCCCCCGTTTCCCATTATCTCAGTTTCCTATTGAGGAGAACTTGGAATGGCTCATTAATTTCATAGATCCTGAAGTGAAATTTGATCCCTTGGGTTTTCAAGATCATATTAGTGCATTTAGTCCAGTCTTAAATATGATCCAAATGAAAAATTTACTGCCTCAAGGGATACCTTTCAACCTCTACTATCCATGTCTCATGATTCCTTGTTTCATGATATGCTTTATCAACCTGCTTCAACTCTTAAGGATGTTAAAACCCTTGTTTAAAGCAGTGATCATACACAAGGTAGTTTCATTTCACAGGTAGATGAGCAAAGTGTGAAGATAATTTTCATCTTTCTTCCCTCTTCCAAGATGATGATCATGCATTTATTGACTATCATCGATCTCACAATATTGATAACTTGTCAAATGATTCCGTATAATTTATTCAAGCTGAAAATTTAGACAAACATCACCATGAAATCCCTCTTTCCATTAACACATGTGGTGATTGATATCCGAGTACATAGAATGATATATTTCCTTCCTCTAAGAACTTGGATTTGTACAGTATCAATTCATAATTTGCTTCTCATAGTTTTTAGTCTTCATTTATGGCACATGATTCTCTTTCAATTTGGAATGATTCTGAATTTTATTTGAGCCATTGATCTCTAGATATCAATTTGAAGAAATAAATTGTCGGGCTCTTGAATCTTTGGTATACCCAGTTGAGGAAAACGAAGATCATTCTGAATTTTACATTGTTATGCCTATCTTCAAGTATTATGATGATGAAAAAAATCTCATGGAGCATAACATGCATGTTGATCCATTGTTATTACAAGCTCAATCTGGTTTACTTACAACTAGTATTTCTCCTATCGAGTCTTTTCATCTTTCCTCGCCTCTACCACAATATTCACTATACCCGAATTTGTTCAATTTGTTATACCACCAATCTCTCTAAATCCTTTAGATATTTATCTGTATGGTCATGGTTGCAATCAGATACATGATGGCATAATTATAACATCATAGGATGAAAATATTAAATCTATTATTCATGATCTTTTTAATTGTAAATCTTTTATAAGTCTGGAGGAATGTGTTACAACTCTAAACGATCAAGGGAGTTTTATGATTGATGTACCTCAATGCTCTATCCAACAAGAATCTAATATGTTTAATATTAAGTATGATCAAACCAGTGGCATTAATATTATTTTCATTGACATATCTGATGATAGTGGTGCATATTTATGTGTTGATTTTTCTAACCACCCAAATTCAATGATCCACCATTAGGAAGTTGAGGCACTTAAACCTCTACTGATGGTTATGTCAGGCTCTCACAATCCTATTGAAATCTCTAAAATAAGTTTGCTCCATTTTTTCATGCATAAATATTTCCTCAATATTCATCCACTAGAAAGAAGCTCAATTTTTAAGGACTTTTAGTGTTTTCAAGCTAATCCCCTAAACCCTCAAGATATATTTTTTTGTCAGATAATATATTCTCATTTGGTTAATTCTACATCATGTGAGTTCCTTTCATCGCACTTAGAATTGGGGAGCATATCTTATACATATAGACATAGCTTGAAAGCCTATTATTCTGATTGTCAAGACAAAGGTCATTTTGGGTTGGAATATTCCTCCCTATCAAATGTTTCTAAGAATGATTTCTTTCTTACCCGTCTTGTGTATGTTATGAAGCTAATAATATTTTGGGTACAATATCTCTTCTTGAATGATGTAAAATACTTGAGTCATTCAATGAATCAAAACCCTTGTGTTGATATGAATACCTAGTTTGATTTGACCTTTGCTTCTAATATTTTGCTAGCGTTATATCTTAATTGGTTTCCTAAATTTGTGATGTCAATGATTATTTTAAATACCCTAAGCTTTCATATTGCTAGTATTATGTCTAATCATATCTAAAGGAAACCAATGGAGAATAAAGAATCTTATGGTCACCAATATGATCATGATACTAGTTCCAAAAACTATCTCTCAAATAATCATTTTCTCATTAACATACCTAATTATAGTTGTTTTACATTAATTATTTTTTTTGAACCCAATGATATTCATGGTTTATGCACAATTATGATGCTCGTCAGATAGTTGAGTAACTTCAGCATGAGTTGATGGTTATGTCAAGTTCTCACCATCTTGACAAGTCTTCTGAAAGAGATCAGATAAAATTCCCCTCATAATGTTCTCTTTTCAATTTAAATGTGTTAAATAAAAATTAATTTTCTCAGGAGCATCGACATTTTAAAATTTGTTGTTCTGGATATTATGATTCTATCTTTGAAATTTTAGAGAAATCCTACTGGGAAAACTCCATCACAAATAACAAGTTTCGATCTTTGTTGATGTTTTCTAAAACTGAAAACATGAATGAATGTACTTCCATGAACTGCCTTAATGGTTTGTATGATTTTCATTTAAAGCAACAAGGTAAAGCTCAAAATTGGTTAAATCTAGTTCGTATGTCACATCTTTCCGTTCATAAGAAAGACCTCCCATTCATTGTGCAAGCCTTTAAAATTGTTTTCTTTACTCTTGCACAATGCTTTATATTTATTTTAATGGCTTGTATCTTTTTGATTGCAGGTCAGGAGCAGTTACAGTGGCTACACTAGAAATTCCATTACACTTAGCCCACACCTTCTAGCCTATTAGGTTAGGAGTAGGGTTAGGTACATTTTAGCTCTCTAGTTGCATTACATGACTCATTTCACCCTGCACTATCCTTGCATTTAGTGTGTTTGATTTGTTTATCTCCAATGTTTCTTTTTAGTTAAGGTTTACTTACGTTGTCCTTTTTATTTTGTAATTTTGTTATGTCTTGTATTTATTTTGACTATGCATGTTAATTATTTCACTTGGCTCAAAATACAATGTGGAAAAACTTTAAAAGGTAAATTGTGATGATAGACAATTCTTGCCTTATCTTTTATCCTCTTCTCTATATTTGGTTTACATATATGTGAAGTCAATTGTTTTTTAATGAAAAATAAAATCCATTTTAATGGGAAACCTTTGGTTAAACCATAAAGCCTATATCTGTTTTAGGATCTTCATTCTTTGACTCAGTGTTGTAATTAAATGGTGTTCTTCTTGCCAATCCAATCAAGTAGAAGAAGGGAAAGGGTAAAATCAAAAGCGAGCAAACCAATCAATATCAAATGTATATATGAACTTATGTGATGGAAAAACGTATTTTTCTCTCAATAATTTGGGATACCTCGTCTGCCCCATTGAAATAAATAAGTGCTTAAGCATAGCCCTATAAATAAATAAATAAATGGAAAAATAAGAGAAAGGTTTCCTACACAGAGAGGTGAAGCAAGTAACTTTGTCTAGGTACTATTCAAGTTCGCTGACAGCGAATAAATACTTGTGTTCCTCTAGTGACTCCGTACTATCTAGGTCTGTTGGTAGCAAAGAAACACCAAACATGAAAACTTAGTCTAGTTACCTTAAACTCACAATTTTATATTACCCTTCTCCTGAATCAAAACAATTATGATTTGGAAAGCTTTGTGAATGTGTAAAGATGAGAAAAGGATATAGGAGACTATATCCATAACCGAGTCAAATGGGGGATCCCAGGTAATCCATGTTATGAATCAATAATTCCTAAAAGAATGATACCTTTCACTTAAGGATAAAACCTAAACATAGAATATGGAGCTCTACCAGTGTGTCACCAAGTGTTGACATTGTGATCAACACCCTCCAAAATTTTTCCTACACTTGGATTTTGGAGCCTGTTGAGGATCTAACGATTTTTCATTCCATAATCACTTCATGATCGATAAATATTATGCTAAGTGTTTAAGTCTTCTTCTTGGTTTCTAAGTGTTTAGGTCACTTGGTCTCACTTGTTTAGTATGTAATAATTTTATGAGTGCATTATTTTATGCAAGCTTGAACAAGAATAGCATTGTCCATCAAGATGATTCTTGTGCAATTTTCAACCTATGTCGACAGTCAATTTTCACTTTCATTGAGAGAATCTCACTTTTGGTTTTGTTTGTACCTCTATTTTGGTGAGTTTTTCCAACTGTCGCTTCTGCGCACCTTTTCTTTTACAAGTGTCGCTTTCATGTTAATGACTATTGATTTTTCTTGTTTTCACCTTAATAACTTTCTTTTTCATGTTATCTTCACCTTGAAATGTTTTTCTTTCAATGGCATTCACCTTTTCAAGTGTCGTTTACACTTTTCTCTTTTTGTCGCACTTGTTGTCTCTCGGGCATGGGAAGTCCCACACGATGTAAAAGAAGAGTCATGTTTCATTTCAGGAGGAAAATTTGGTGCCAATGGGTCCTATATATCATATATAAATGTATTAGACTCATTCCTAAAGTTCCATGCATTGTCGCACTAGTGGCGTCACTGTCTTCGTAAAGTACATCCTAAGTGTTGCACTTGGAGGATGTTGTTATATTTTCACCGCATTGAGGGGATCATGTTGATCTTGTGTGATGAATGTTCAATGTTGTGTCACCAATTGTTTTGAGTGTGCTCGATAATTCATAAGTTCAATTCTAGTCTCACTTCTACCTCACTAATCCCACACTTAGTCAAAATTCTGGAAATTTCCTCCCCGATCAATTTGACCTCACTCAACCTCCTAAAACTGCGCATTGTGTAGTGTCAACCCTCAAGTTGATCCCTTTCATCTTCGAACTATGTAATTCGTAGTTCCTACTTCCAAGGAATACACATTGCATAGTATTAGTGCTAAAAATTTCACTCTTGACCTCCACAACTATGTAGTTTACGCTTCCATTCAATATCCTTATGTGCTTTGCATAGTGGCAAACCTCAACTTGTATACTTTCCTCCCTGTGTTGCACAATTGCACAATCAATATGCCTCTCTCTCTCTCTCTCTTGTACCACACAGTATGTAACTTCAAGGTTCAAGACTACATCACTGAGCTCTTCAACTGTGAATCATCTTGCCTGAGCCTCCAAAACTACACATTGCATAGTCTCAAGCTTCAGTCCATCACTCCCAACCCAATATGTCATTTTCATTAAGTAAGTTACACTAGAATATTTACAAACTTATGTAGTTTTTCCATGAGTGGATTCCACTTGCAGGTACTACATCTTAACATGACAAGATGATTCTTAGAGAGGAAGAGAAGGATATCATATGAGAATACACTTGTGAAGCTGGAACCATGAATAATTCATCAAGAAAGAACATGAAGGGACACTGGCTTACCATAGAAGATAAAATATCTATATCAGATGAAGAATCCATATCAATCATCCCCTTGGAGGATGAAGATGAAACACATGTAAGATCCATCATGAAATTCAAAGAAAGCAGCAAAAGGAGCATCTTGGCAATGGCACATCATCATGAAGTTCCATGTCATCATTGTCAAGGGCCATTTGAAGAGTCACATGTGTCATAGTATCTCGCCACATAATTTTTGGAATGTAATTTTCCAAAAATGAGAAAATATGAATATGTGGAATATCAAGGGTCCCATATGGAATATGAAGAGTCACTATTGAGTTCTAATTTCATATAGAAAATTAAAGGTAATGTAAGAATTATAAAATTCATTATAGAATCTCTAGAGTCATGAGGGAGGTCAAGAGCCATGTGGGAGGTGGAGAGTCACCTCATTCATTATAAATACACCCTCATAACTCGAGAAAAAGGACTCTTGAGACTAGGACTTCCCACCTTGGCTTCTATATCATTGGTATAGGAGATAAGATATTTATTTGGAGGAGTAAGTGGTGACTTAATGTTCCACTATTGGGGCTAGTGTGAAAACATTGTACTTGTATATCTTGACACTTCCACTTAATATTGAAGCTCGATGATCCAAAACATTTTCATGCATGTATCATGATTTTTTTAAGACTATTCTTTAGATGTTTGTGATATATGATTTTTTGATATGTACTATGGAAATTGAACTATTTCGGTGGATTTAGTACTTATCTTATTGAAGGTGTGTTGTATTTTTTTTTATGGCCATGGTTGTCTTGTGAAATACCTTCCAGGTTAACTAATTATCTTATTATGCTCTTGTGTGTCTCTTTTAGGATAATAATGTTACTTTTATTCTAGAGGCTCACTCTCTTTCCCCTTTCTATGAAAGTACCTTGTATACATCGCAATTGTATGCCTCACAATGTCGACCGACTTGCTTGTTTCAAAGAACGTTTGTATAACCTCTTATGTTAATAATGGAAACCAAGTAAAATCCCTAAGGACAATGTAAATGATTTGTATTTATAGTTGGTTCTCCTACTCCAAATAGTGTGCGGTCTAATTGGGGCTTCACATTGGGGAGACCCCCTTGGTTGACGGATTTCCAACACCATCAACAGACACACTTTTCCTTTGAAACTCAGAATGGTTGGAAAGTCTAGAAAATGGATGTAAAAACTACTTTTATTGATTTGATATCTGAAAGAGAATGCTTTTATGTCTCAACTATAAGGATTTGTTATGAAGGGATAGGAGCACAAAGTATGCAAGATTTTCAAATCCTTGTATGGCCTCACGAAAGCACCATGAGCCTGGTATGAGAAATTGACTGAGCATCTTCTGAAACTAAATTTCAAACACTATGATCTTGACGATATAACTTTATTTTTCAAGAAAGTTGGAAAAAGGGTTTATATCTTTTGGTGTATGTAGATGATATACTAATGATAGGGAAAAATGAAAAATACATTTCATCCATAAAGAAAGAATTGATGAAATGTTTGTGATGACATATTTGGGGTATGTTCACTACTATCTGAGTACTAAAGTAGCCCAACCTCTGAATTTTATATTCCTCTCTCAAAAGAATTGCATTCGAGATTTTTTTGAAAAAATTTGGAATGGTTGAGTGAAATCCTTTGACCAATCTAATGGAAAAAATTTAAAGCTCACATCCACATAAGGAAATGAATTTGAGGATGTAATAAAGTACAAAAAACTTGTAGAAAGTCTTAACTACTTGACTACTACCTTACTAGGAATTTCATTTGTTGTTGGAATCCTATCCAGCTTTAGGAAACAGACTTTTGAGGGTCATTGGTCTGTTGTAAAGATAATTATAAGGTACTTTAAGGGAACTCAAGACTTTGGACACAAGTATACATAGGTAGATGAATTTAGCTTTATTGGATAATCTAATTCATATTTTGATGGAGATAAAGAAAATTTAGTATCTACTTTAGGTTATGGTATGAGTCTTGGATCAGGAGATGTATCCTAGAGGTAATGCAAACAATTAGTTCTAGAAGATCCCACAACATAAGAGAAATATGTGGGAGTTACAGAAGAAACGAAGGAAATTGTGTGGCTCAGGAAAATTTTTTAAGATTTAAAGGAGAAATAAGTTCATGCTACTCCTCTTTTAATTGCCAGTGCTTTTGCAGTAAAATTGGCCAAGAACCCAAATTTCCATGATCAAACTAAGCATATCAATAAAAATTATCATTTTATTTGACATTATGTTGAGGCCAATACTATTAACCTATGCCATTGTTCCAAAAATGAGCTTATTGCATACATATTCGCCAAAGTGATTGGAAGAGAAAAGTTTGAAAAATTCAGAATGATTCTTGGAGTCACCAACATCCCTTTATATTAATGGGGGGGATTTTGAATTTTATACTGGAAAATACCCCCTCATCAACGCAGAGGAGGAAATTTTTATTACTAGAATAAACCCATATTTCATGCCTTTTTTCCACTATAACACACCCTACAAGACTTACATAGATCGTTTTAATGTTGGCCACAAAAAAACAATATGCATTACCCTAGTCATGAACGCTCTATATCTTCATGAGGACTGGTTACCTGAATTTCACGTAGCCATAAGAAAAAATAAAGAGATGACTCTTTGTGACTCCATATTTCACTCAAGTGGAATCTAAAAATGTGGAAAAATATCGCCTTAGGATCATCCATTGATGCTTCCTATCATTAAAAATAACACTAGATTGGGAGAAGGAAATATAGCAAAGGAAACATCCTCCACCCTATGGATTTTTTTCAAAGTGAACTGAAGACAGATTTAGTAGTATTTTGAGCCTCCCTTCACCTATATATGGAGGCAAGGCTATTGAGATGGGGATCATAATTCATGTATTTTTATGTTTCCAATATATTGATTGAGAGAGAGATTGAGGAGCTATGAGCTAAAGGAGGCCATGTTACAACAAATTATGGTTGTAATCTTCCTTTTCTAAATATATATATATATATATATATATATATATATATATATATATATATATTTAGTGAAGGAATATTACAACCATAAGTTTTTGCAATATATATTGTTGTTTTGTCCATATAATTGTCTCAATATTATACTTATTTTGTTTATGTTGTAATTATTTGGATTATGGTTATTTTTTATGTATTTAATAGTATCATGCTGCTTACTTGCTATTATTTTGGATTGGTGAAGTTTATATGCAGTGAAGATCACGTTTGTCTCTCTTGTGTGCAATTTTTGTCTTTAGAACTGGCTATGGATCCTTTCTCAACCAAAATATTTGTTCCAAGTGATATAGGTGCAAGGAAAATAAGGTTGTCAATCACCTCTTCTTTGTTAATTTCAATCTAGTGCTTACTTGATTGAATTCATTTTCCTTTATTTTTGTAGGTCTCTTGATCCGTCTGCCTTAGGTTCTGGGAAAGCTTGAGAGCAATTTTCTAGTTTGTTTGACAAAGCTAAAAGCCTTATAGTGAAATTGGTGGCCATACTAGGGATCATTTTTTATTCTTGGTTTTGTTTATACCTCTTATATCTTGAATCTTTGATCCTATTTGGCCTTTTCACCATTGATTTTTTGTCATTTGTATATTTGCATGATAGTTTTACTAGTATGATTCTCTGTTGTGACCTAGATTATTCTTTTTCCAATCAAAGTCATTGTAAAACGCCCTACCACCACTTTCCAATGCGTGTTAATGTAGGATTCCATTGTGAATAGATCATTACCCTAGATATTAATTCCCAGTGTGGTCTAGAACCTGTGTCAATGCCTTAAAAACCTTGTTTTCCACCCTCTCTGTGGATTTCACTGGTTAATTTTTTTCTTGTTTGTTGGTATTTTGGTTTGTATTGTTTGAATATTTGATATTTCGAGTTGCATTCATAAGTTTTTCTTCCAAAAATATAACCTATTTGGATCATTTGAAAATAAAAAATAAAAATTTTACTTTATGTCAATTTGGATTTTTTTTATCAGCTAAAAAGTGAGCTTGTTATTTTGTTTTTGAATGTTTGCATGTGTTGTGAAATATTAGAAGTTCCATTAGTATTGTTTGTTTTGGAAAGGGCGTTGTTACTCTCTCCTTGTAAAAACTATTTCTCATCGAATTCAATTTAAAATCATATATTCTGCATGGTTTGATTCAGGTCTCACAAAGTTCATATGCCAACACCCTTCCAAAGACACTAATAAAGTACCTTTAAAATAAACTATGTAATATGTAATATTCCCAAATGGGAAAAGCAGGAATATAGTGCAAAATGTTGGAAAAAATGTGTAAATCATCATTTAAAAGCAAGATGTCGATATGGAGACCTTTATTTTGTTATAACAGCAGCAAAATATGTATAAGAAATGGCCCATAAGATACAAAACAAGAAAGTACAAGCCTCCAATGGATATAATCCTCAAGATGAGGTGCTGCAACTATATATAAAAGTTGGATGACCCTTACAGTGTTATTTTATTAGCCCTACTACAGAAAATGATTATACATCAGATCTAGGGCTGATAAGTGCCTCAAAAGATAGATTTATTGCATATTTGGGAACTATACAAGCTCCTTTGAAGAACCCCTTAAGGGTTTTCAGCAAAACACCAAGTACAAGTTGTAGATCTAAACCCCAAGGCTGCAGATCTACTGCAAAATACAGATCTAGAAAGTGTGGCTGATCTGATATGATCAATAGAATAGCCTCCTCCAATATATCCTCTAAGTGAAAGGCAGATCCCCTTCACTAGAAAATCAGCTCTCCAAATGGTGTGCTAAACCACCCTGCAACTCCTCCTAAAGAAATAATGCAGATCTGGAAGTAAACTGAACTGTAGGGATGAATAACCAGTTGGCCTAATGCCAAGATATGAAAATAAGCAAAATGGGCTTCAATATTGTCCTCCCAATGGAAAGGAAGCCTCCTCCACTGAAAATAATCAATGAAAGGACCTAGATCTAGAGATCGAATCACCACTTGCTACAACCTGAAAAAACAACCAAACCCTCAATAGGATCTACGCTGTAAATGAAAGATGAAGCTTGTCCTTAAGCCTGATAGTGAACAATGTAGTACAGAACTCTTCCAAGAGGCATCTCAAGGAAAGATGTGGGATTCTCGATTAGGAACACCCTGTGCTAAACAGAACTTTATCTCAGCTAAACAACAAGAGAAAGATACATGTCTAAACAAACCATATATTCAGAAATATAACAAACCAAAACATCCTCAATAATGGTTTCCATCATCTTCCTTAAATAAGATATGAGTTTTCAAACCCTAATCCCCATCCAAAAATATCACTACATTCACACAAAGAATCTCCATCTAAAACTGCGTTGTCCCTCATTGATGACCACTCCTCCATGACAGCACTGTTGACTTGGTCAAGGTTGACCCAGTCAAAGTGATCCAACCCCTTTTTCACACGAAGGGTGCTTAATTAAGCTGCATAGATTTATCTCTTTCACATTTGGCATTGATTTATTCATTATTAAGGAGAATTATGGACCTCCTTTTCCCTCTTATTCTTTAAACAAAGCAATAAAACAAAATTGAATATTCCAACTAGCTCATGGCTAATTGGGAATATTACAATCCTTCCTTCCCAAATTTTTCTTGTCCTCAAGAAAATTACAAGGTGAGTGCTGCAACACTTCTCCTCCTCCATTGGTGATGTTTACATGTGATAAGCTTACCTCATAAGCTAAGTTTTCACCAATCCATCCCTCCATGAATTTCTCCTCCAAAGTTCTCATGAGATGCAAATAATCCATCCCATAAGGAGACAATAGTTCAAATGAAACAAACATGTTTTACCCAATGTTCTCCCTGAAACATGTAGGTTAGTGAACATGGAAAATCTCTCTCCCATAAGGCACATACATTCCTCCCATCCTCCCTCCAAACATTCCCATAAAAATTATAAGTACATCATCAATGTATGGGATCAAAACTAAGTACATACAAACTGAAATTTGCGTAAATGGAGGTGGTTCATAGTCCCACATATGGAACCAGCGCAGTAAATCTCTTGACTGCATTATATCATGATGTGGTAAGTGGTTTCCCCACCACTTAATTGTTTTCCAATTCATCTTACCTTGGCTAAAAATGTGATATATGTTTGGTGCTTTTGGAATGCACCCACAATGATACAAAATATCCCTTTGATCTCCAAGAGAGTGGCCATGTTCAGAAATTTTTGTGGCCCAAATTTGGCCATGAATTTTATATGGAATAATGCTCCTCCTTGGAGCTATGGCCTACATATAAATGGTAAAATAATGCATATGTTTATCAAATAAAAAATTAGGTACATAAGCATGTTTTTCACTAAGGTTTCTCCTCATACAAATGGAGTGGTGCATAGATATATCTCCTCTAATTCCAAAAGAGGAAAGAGGTGGCTAAATTAACTCTTTCATAGAGTCGTATCCCTCTTCCAAATCCACATGGGTCATGCATCTTTGAAAATGTTGATATAGTTCCTCTTCAAAGCCCTTCCAAGTGTAGATTTCCATGATAGTGTTGTATGCCTTCATGGAATATGTATGGCTAAAAAAGTACTCTTCATAAGCTCTTTGTAGAAACTTCTCCTTGATATTAGAGGATCTAGATAATAATATCCTACCATGATAATATATGACTCCTTATTGGATTGAATAGCCCTCTTCATGTAGCTGGTCATCAATTATCATGCATGTGAAAAGATCCTTGGAATAATCCACCAACAGTTGGGATTTCCAATATGGATCAATATTCCATAGTGACAACGCTAATGATATATCACAAAGAACATCTGTCATATGGCTTCTCTCCTCCTTAACATCTCCCATGCCAAAGGTACATGTTGGAAGGTCATTCCTTCCATGCTTCTCCTCCCACAACACAGAATCTGAAATGAGAGTGGGTAATGATGATGTTGGGAGAATGTCTCCCTCCTCCTTGAGCCTACCCAAGACTCTCAGTGCTATATCATGTTCTTATAATGCTCCCATCCCTCCTGGATCTATTCTTGGAGCATCATGTTGCGAGATATATCTCACCAAATCTGAATCAGGTGGCATCCCAGGTGGTTTTCCACTAAATAATAGTGTCCCATGTAGTAATCTCATAAGCATAATAGATGGGACTGTAAGGTCCTTGCTTCCACTATGCAAATCCATCTCTGATTTCAGTGTGGAAGTTGCATGTGAGGTATATGTGTGCATGCCTTTGATCATTTGAGTTTTTCCACTCTTTCTGTCCACCCATTCCAACTCAAAGTCTCCCAATCAGTGGTGACTTTCCCCAAAGTAATCAACCATTGAACACCCAATATCACATCGATGTCAGGTATGTCAACCACAAAGAAGTGATCAATCAATGTATATTTTCCCATGGTGACTAATAAGGATGGAACATAATGCATGCATTGCATAGTTCTATCTCCTGGGACCAAAATAGTGAATCCCTCAAAATCATCAGGGGGTATTTCCCTCCTTTGCACTAGTTGGGCATCAATAAAATTGTGGGTATCCCCACTATCCACCAAAACATAAACCCTTTGATTCAAGATGGAACCTTGAACTCTTAAGGTCAAGTACTTAGGTACTCCTCCAAATGATGCAAGAGCCCCTCCAATAGGAGAAAATGCTCCATTCCCATCTCCTGATGGTGCTGATTCATCTCCTGTAGTGTCAGCATCGTGACCTCTTCTTGGTTCATCTTCTTCTTCCTCCTCATCATTTGAGAAGACCTCTATGTAATGTGCTTTTCCAGCAGCACATCTATGTCCAAGTGCCCAAGATTCTTGTTAAGTGAAGCAAAGCTTCCTCCTCCTCAAATCTCTTCGGACATCATCATCAAGAGGTTTTTTATTTTGCCTCTCCTTTGCAAGAGGAGCCTTCTCTTCTTTTTCCTTTGATGGAAAAGAGGGCTTATGCTAAAATGTTGCCTTTGCTTTTGGCAAGGCATCTTGAAGGTATCTAGACATTTCAATGGCATATTGTAGGGTAGTGGGTTTGGTAGACTTAACCAACCCATGAAGAGGTTCATCTAACCCATCAATGAACATATACACCCTTCTTGCTACAGATAAATCAGGAACCATAACAGAAAGGCTTAAGAATTCAGAAATGTAAGACCTTTCTGGATTACCTGATTGTTTTAGTTTTGCAAGTCCCATGAATGGTGCTTCAAGATCTCTTCTATCAAATCTTTGCACTAGCCTTCTAGTGAACTCTGAATATGTAGTTACATTGGCATGACCCAATGTAGACAAGCCATGGAACCACCAGTCATGTGCTTCACCCTCAAGGTGCAACGCTGCAATCTTAATGGCCTCCATTTTTAGAACCTTGTTCAACTGAAAGTAGATGTCAATTTTCTCTACCCATGATTTGGAAGTGCACTTGGATTACCCATCATAGTTGGGTAAGAAAATTCTTCCCATAGTGTGGTGTCGATCATGATTCTAAATGAATCCAACACCTCTATTGTGATTCCTTGGTCTTCTATTGTCCTTGATTTGACAAAACTCCTGAAAACTCAAGTGGTCCTTGAATCTCTGAGTTTGAGATTCATACTTCATAAAATAGTCTTCAAGGGATTCTTGCTCTTGAAACCCTTCTGTTAGTATGAATCTTAATCGCAAGCATACGAAAAAGGGTCACTTTAGCTGTGCATAACAAACAGCCCTAACGGCAAAGATGGTTGCCACTTTCTTTAGATCTTCAGTTAGTTGACCAAGATAAATGCTACAAAATCTAGATCTATGCAGTAAAAGACATTAATCAGTAAATAAAAAGCAAGAGTTGCTCTATGCATCCAATAGACAAGACAAGAATATGTTGAATGAATTTTGTATTAAGGGAACCTGGGAGAAAACATAGAAGGATGTTACCAATACTCCTCAATGGGATGGGTTCTTGTAAGTCCTCAACACTTTATATCTAAAATCCCTCTCTCTTGATGGTGTAGAAAACCCAGACAAAAAGTGGAACTCAAAGGGAGCTCACAAGAAAATGGTAGCAAAATATGACAATGATGGTGGGTCAAATTCAAACCAAAAGTATAGATCTAGAGTGATCTTTAGGCAACAAAAGGTAGTGAATGAATGGAAAAACCCTTCTATTTATAACAAAATATTGAGTTAGTCTAGATATTGGTGCATAATTAAAATATTATTAACCAAATCTAGATCCAACTTTTATGGAATATTTTATTATATTTGTTGGAGGGAAAAAGAATTTGAATTTGGTCAGATCATTTTATTTGTAAATAATAAATAAATAAATGATTTATTTATTATTTTAAGGATGTGGTTGAGTAATAATTAAATAAATAATGATTTATTCAATTATTTATAAATGATTTAGTCAAATTTAACAAGGAATATTATTTAAATAAGGTTTAAATAATTATTCCTAGAAAATAATAAGATAAATAATAATTTATCTAATTAATTTTCCTATTTTGGGTTAAATATGACAAGGAATATTAATTAAACTATTTTTTAACTAATTATTCCTTGAGTAAAATTAAAAAAATGTGGATTTATTAAATATTTCCTCACGGGGTTTCCTGTTTAGACCATAAAAAACTTAATAAATTAAGGATTACTAAGTTATTTTTCATCGTGAAATTTTTTTTACATAGGGTAAAATTGGTCTTACATGGTGTACTTTGGTCCATATAATAGTAACAGGTTAGATGACCAAAAAATGGTGTAACAGATTTCCCCCCAGCGTGTGAGCATTAGGAGCTAATCGTATGACCGAATTACGTTGTAAGAACTCAATCACCAGACACCGAAGGGGAAGTCAGAGAGAGAGAAATATAAGGTAGACCAAAGCGCTAAAGGAAAATACCCTACAGAGGCGAGACTTACAGGTGTGAAAAGTCTCTTTTATGAGTGATTACCTATGCTATTGGTGGCAGGGGAGGCATACCTATGATCGCCGAGACAAAGTACAAAGAATAATGCGTCCAGTAAACAAGGAATGAACTATATAGTACATGCTGGCATGAACATGATCAAGATAAATACATGAAAATGGATCCCACATACATATTTTTCTTGGGATAATAGCCAGGACTTATACAATAATATTTGAGTACATGAGATATAAGTACAACCAAAGAGGCCTTGTAAACAGGAAAGGGCTATAAAAATATGAATGATACATGCAAACTAAAATGCCTTGCAAGAGACTGAAGCTGACATCATCTAATCTATGGAGTTGCATCAAAGGCTATGATGAAGAGGTCATCCAGGCATGTGGGGGGCTACCTGAAGGACCACCCCCTCATGAGGTCTGAAACATGTCACACACACCCGGGAATCATTGGTACAATATACTGCATCACTGAACCATCAATTATACGGATCTTTTTCATGCCGTAAGGAGCTGGAGCTGAGAAAAAATCAAGTCAAAGGGAAATAAGGAGTCCCTTTTATTGATTCAAGGCACCAAACAAGAGTGGAAGATGGAACCAAGGTACACTGCCCTCTAGACCTATCTTCTAGAATGAATGAGTTGATGTTGACAGAAGAAGGTTTGCCATAGGTGAGGAAATAAGGGATCATCAACTAAGGCATGAGAGAAAATAGTAGAGCGACTGATAGACTGACACCAGGGATGATGATGAAATGAGGGGTACTAAGTAGTGGACGGACGACTTCCCTTGTTAGAGCATAAAGGGCATGGATGACTTGGCATCAACTAACACAATATCAAAGGGGATAGGGGACATGAGAGAGGAACCAAGAAATGAAGGATGGAGGACTATAGAAAGATACAAAGGGACTCGAGATAGACTCCGTGGATGTGATGATGACTCAGCTCGAATTATCTAAAAAAGGGTGACTCGATGATGCTACCACACAGAAAAGGTCCGATGGGGGCCATAAAGACATGAGTACAAGATGGTTAATCATGATGAAATTAGACACGAGCATGGACAAGTATAGAGGCAAAGTGGTGCCCCAAGTACAAGTGTTTCAAGTGAAGAAATTTGATTTTAAGGAGTGGTGAAGTGACCCTTCTTGGAAAAATGTGTCCTGGTGAAGTATCAAATAAACAGAAACCCATTTTAGAGCTCGGTGAGAGCTTTCCAAATGTACAAATGTTTTGTCAAACTGAGCTACGGTTTGGCCGCAGCGGATGAAAGAAAAATCTGGGGTTTCTCTTTTAATAAGGCATTTTCCCTCCAAATTTACTCATTTTCAAGTATAGTTGTGGTGAATGTAGAGAGGAGAAAAGGCCCTAAATCTTGCGGTGATCGGACAAACCAACCGTTGGAATCAAGATCCGTCAGTTGCAGGTAAGACGCCTAACCATACTCTTTCAATTAAGGGGATCAAAATTTCAGTTTAGGTAACCAAAACTCATGAACAAGCCATTCGTACTTTTTGGGGTCTGTTCTGTGACCTGGGTAGTAGGTACTGGGCAGAAAAATGCGACCTGTCTCAAGAAATGACGTGAAAAGTGTGACCTATTAGAGAAATGGGGTTTTAGTGTTGTTTTTGGCTGAGATATGGGATTTTTATGGTTGAGGGTCATATGTTCCCACAAGCATGTTGTGGTCATGCTAAAATGTATATAAAAAAAGTGGAATCGAAACACATTTTTATGATGTGGTGTGCCATTTGTTTTCGTTATGGTTATGCAGTTCAAGAAAGGGAATGGAGGATTACCAATATCTTTTGGTACTGCATATATGAAGCAAATGGACTAAGTTTCTGGGTTGGCATACATGGTGTCACTATCCCAAATAGTGGATTTGGAGATAATGAACTGATGCTCTCCCAGAAAACCCACAAGTTGGTCAACAAAAATGTCTAGGGGACTGGGTTGCTGATGTAAGATGAAGGAATGATGAGGGGTATCATCCCTAGAGTGATCTGAAGTGATATGGGACTCTAGAGGTTCTTCTAAATGGGGAAGAATAAGGTTACTAGAGTCGACATGACTAGATACACTAGGATATTTATGGAGAATTTCTTCTCCTGGTCTCTCAAATATGGGTGCCTCCTTACCCAAACATTGGGTGTCAATGCAATGGCCACAACATGTATGTGGCTTGAATGCATGGTTTCGATGTAAGGGGGGATAGATAAAGTCAGGGGTGGTGGCTACTTCCATAATTTCATCATCATAATATAAGATGGGGTGACTAGTGGAAGAAAGACCACCTGACGCGGCAAAGCTACCTGACTCATCATCATGAGAAGAGAGGTTCACATGTGAATTGTCACAAGGGGTGACATAAAAACAAGTAGATGAAGGATCCACCAATGTTGAGACCAAATTGATCGCTGAAGGGAGGTCAGGCGAAACATAAGTGGAAGTCTCAAGGGGGTCGTCCACCATGGATCTCATAGATGATGATAGGTAGTGGATGGTGGCCGAAGACTCCGTCATTTCGACATCGGGAGGGGGACTGTCAATGGGAGTAGGAAGATCCTCTGTTTCTACTGAAGCAAAACATGCAAATAAGGGAGAAGTGGACTCGTTGCACTTTTCCTTGAATTGGCGAACTACCGCTAGAGAGGTGCAGAAGTCCTCGAGGCGGGGACAAAGGTGGGTATAATGGCCACGGAGATCACACAAATCACAGGGGTGGTTTGTGTGAAGATTATTGGGGTTATTGGCTGCATTCAAGGAAGGAATAGAGGTTTTTGGGACCATAGACTCAGGGAACGCAACATTAACCATGGGCTTGAGATGAGGAAATTCAGGAAAATTATGGGTGGCGTGACCGACAGCATCATACAAAGCACACGGAGGTGTACACTTTGGAGGCTGAGGAGGAGCATGGTTTTTTGGGGCAACCATGTCTTTAGGTGCCTTCTTGTGAGATTTTCCCCCTTTACTCGCAGTTGTTGCAAAAAGAGAAGGTTCCTGTTGAGGTGGCTGAGGCACGGTAGCAGCAGGAGGGGTCATGGGGACCGGTTGAACTAGGGTTAAATCAAGATAATTTTTGGGTTGACTAGGTAGGGTAGCGGCTGGGGGATCAATGTACCAAATGGGAATCCCTAGGGTCAGGTTATGAAGGTTCAAGGTAGCCATGACAGGTACCAAGAACACTCCAAGAGGGGGAGCTAGGAATGGTATCTGACCGGAGGGGTAATGGCCAGGAAGTATGGCTCCGAGATGGTTAAGGCCAGAAGTAACCATGACAGGAGAGTAGAGAGGCTCATGAATACCAGCTGCAAATGAAGGGCTAGGAGGAGGGGGTCTAGAAGGATGTGTCGAAGCGCTAGGATCAGGTTGCAAAGGGCGGGGCTACTGACTAGCCGAAGTGAGCTGCTTGAGGGAAGCCCGAGACAATTGCATCATGCAAACATTCAATGAGCTGGGATCAAAGATAGGAGGAGGAAGACCAGGGAATGAACCAAGCAAAGAGGACTCTTTGTAGACTCTGGGTGAGACACTATTCAAGGGGTTGATGTTTTGCTTATTGGCCACCGAGGATATGATGGACTCAGGGGAGGTCTGAGACTTTGGTTCGTAATATGTCAACTGGTCAATGGTGAATATATTTTCATTATGGGGAAAGGATATCTTGCAGTGAACCGCAGATGGTACAATAGACATTGCATAGGTGTAGCTACGACCCAATAGAATGTTGTAATCTAAGGGGGTATCAATGACTTCTACGTCAATGCAAATAGTATTTCCCGCAAGAGTAATAGGACAATTGTAGAACATGCCAATGGGCTTGGAGGAGTGGACATCCCATGCTCAGAGGGTGATAGTGGAAGGGTTCAACTCAAGTGATCCGATTTTCTTCCAAAATGAAGCAAACATCACATAGGTGGATGCCACCTCATCAATGATACAATGGGAAACGTTGGCGTTTCGGATCTTGACGGGGATTTGGAAGGTGACGGAAGCAGGAAGGGGAGGATGTTCTGACCGGTCAACATCGAAGATGATCAAATGATCATCTGAAGGATCTATAATGCCCATGGTAGATAGTAGATATTTTCGTTGTGAAGGGAACGACTGGAGGAGTTCCAACGTTGAGATGGCAACAGGAGATTGCGCCAAATCATCTACTATACTATATGAATGGGAAGCTTTGCCAGAATCAACGTTTCAACGTAATGGTCCTTTGTGGATCTTGGTATGAATCTTTGCCTTAGGCTAAGGGATCTGTAAAGGACCATTGGTTGTCGAAAGAGGCTCTGTAGAACCTAAAGAAGGGGGCTCGAGGGCAGACGTAGCAGGAGGCTTGTTGTACTGATCGGACCGAGTTTGAAGGTTGAGGTCAACGGTAATGGGTTGGTTAGATTTCATCATGAGAATCTGGTAATCGGAGGTACAAAATGGAGGAGGTTGAGTGGCCACCTAAACTTCAGGTTGTTGGGTAGCCACAAATCCTTGCTGAGGGAAAGGATTGGTAAACACAGCTGAATGGCTAGGTGCAACATTAGGAGGAACCGAAGGGGAGGCTTTTTGTCCTCACAATGCTACTTGAGTCTCCCACATCTGATGCATCTATGGTAAAAGAGGAAAATTGTGGGTGTAATGACCATAGACACCACAACATGAATAAGGCTTATTCGTGCGAACATGCCAGTCCTTCTTGGTCTGAGTCTGTGATATTCCAAAATTTTAGCCTTCAAGAAAAATGGAATATTAGAGTTGTTTTATCACTAGGTAGGTGAATAAATGGGTATGGAGGCCCATTAACCTCTTTATAAGGATAAAAAACAATCCTAATGTGAAAGGAGTAAGAATAAGTAGCGAATTTGATCACCCTTGGGTATGAACAGAGATGGGACCATGTTGATTCAGTCAACTTTGACCAAGTCAAAAAAGATGTCTAGATACATTGAACCTCCTTGATGGACAGCGTAGTTTTGGTGGAGGAAAACTTACATGAGCTTGATGGCACATATGGATGGGAGCCAATTTGAAGAGGTTCACTTGCTATATATGGAGAGGATGGGAGCCTTTGTTATTCATTCTTTTGATATGATCATTTGATCTTTTCTTTTTAGACTTGGCTTCCTCTTCCCTTGAGAGGCCTCTTGGGAGATCTTGTCCTGTATTCCTCCACATCTAGGCTTGAGGCCAAGCACCATTCTTCAGCCTCAACGTTATTTCAGCAGCAGAATATTGTTGTGTTGCAGGGTGTTGCAGTGGAGGTTTGTTAACACCACTTCCGGGTCTGTTTCTCAGTAGAGGGTGCCTTCCTTCTCTTAAGAGATCAGCTAGGAATATTTCTAAGAAAATTTCACATCTTGGAAACAGGCCAAAGTATTCCTCATCTCCTACAGTGCAGTACCTTGCAGGAACTGCGTCAGTTTTCATAGAGTTGTTGCAGCAAGGTTAAGACCCTTGTTTCTGAGCTAGTTTCCTAGGGAAAGAGCCAACCCTTCTCCCGAAAAGCTAGAGGAAGGGATCCTCATCCCTCTTTTGTATTATTCAGCCATATTTCTGTAATTTTACAGTAATACTGCATTTTCAGAGCTGAATATTCAGATCTGCTCTTTTTTTACTCATGCTTTCAAGAAACCCTTGCCGGGTTACCTTTATAATGCATTAAGGAGGCCAGATCTTCATTTTCTTGGAATATTGTTCTATAAGGTTCCATATCTATGATTTTATATTGTAATGATGTAGAAACCCTCATAAAATAATGATGTACATGCTTCAGTATTTTCTGCATAACTTAAGTCATGGGATTTGGCTATTTTTAAGCTGATATGAGGCCGAGAGGTCTGTTTAACATATCAAAAGGGATTTCTTTCTGATTCCATTTTGTATGTGAGGGACTAATACCATATTCTAAGGGAAACAAGTGTTATTTCACCCATTTAAAATGAATATCTTCAGAAATAACGTTTCCAAGGTCTAATTGCTGCATTTTCCCCACTTGGGAAGATGTAGAAGTGCTTCTTTTTTCTGTTGTTTCATTCAATTGATGGCCATGTGAATCTCAACACATTTATGAATTAATTTCACCCTACTATTCCAGTATTGTGCTTATGCATTGTTGCATTCCCATTTTGGGATATTACAGTGGTATCAAAGCAGAGTCTTGGCTCAACTTGTGGAACTCAGCCATGATGCTATCAAGATAAGGATATATGAACAGAAATAAGACTCCATTATGTGGAGGAATAAAGGATGAGAGGCTCTCAAAGCTTCTTCCAAAATCTATGTAGAGCATCAATGAAAATCTTAAGAATATGAGAGAGGAGATGGAATCTCCAGAGAAGTTTGAATCTAGAGTCAGATCTAGATTGGAACATGATAGGTGTGAGCATGCAGCTACACCCTATTATGCATAGCACAGTAAAATTCCTAGATCTGCTATGAAAAAGATGAAAGAAGAGGAAATGCCAAGGAGGGAAACTCTTAGTAATTTTATGCAAAAGTATGAATCTCAAACTGAAAATTTTAGAGATCATATCACTTTCAAAGAGTTTTGCAAGATCAAGGTGGAGAGGAGAAATCTGTATGACATGGATAGATTTTCTCTATCTACCTTTTATGGATCCCCAACTTGTTTAGCCAAAGCTTGCAGCAGCACCAAGTTTCTGAAGATGAAGCCATCAGAGTTGCAGTGCTGCACTTTGAAGGTAAGGCATATGCTTGGTGGATGTTTGAGTCATTTTCATTGAAAAATGTCAATATTTCTTCTTTTGCAAATTTCACTAAGAGATTGGTACAAAGGCTTGATAAAAAACATGAAACAATCAAACCAATGAGACTTTTGCATAAGTTGGAAGAACCTGCAAACTAAAAACCACTTCAGAAAACTGTTGGAGAAGCTCACATCTTGCATGATACCTTGCTAGAGGCAAGATCCTTGTTTCATAACCTTCGACAAGAGGGCATGAAGGTTCCTTTTGCAAAATAGGATCCTCTTATTGAGCAGTTACCACCTATTCATGTTAAAGATGAAGAGAAGGATGGGGGTTACAACGTTGTCATATCTAGAGAAAATCTAGTACCTCATGTAGAGGAAGGAGGAGCACATGCTCCAACAGGACGATTTCTTGTAGCATTGCAAGAATTTCCCCAAGATCTCACATATAGAGGTCAAGACACAATCCATGGACAACATGATTATGGAGCATTGCAGATGGAAGAAGAAGATAGGGAGGAAGATTATCATCATTTGATGAGGAGCACACACCCCTATCCATTTCAGAGAGCTGATGCAAGGGAGAGGCAGATTGATTTGCATTGTGAGGTCAAGGGCAAGGTTGCCCAACCATATGTACAGTCTACTCTTGACATTGATGTCTCACTACATGGAGGCATTCCACCGGGGAGGCCACCAGATCTAGAGTTGATGAGAGACATTTTGTCTTTGGATTCACCACTCTTGGATTCTGGAGAGGTGAAGAGTTTGGAGAGAGAGTTTGGCATGGGGGATGTCAAAGTAGTAGGCAGCGGCATGAGGAGAGCCTCACATGCCAGATCACCAGCACTGTCTCTTAGGAGGATTGATCCATATTGTAGATCTCAACTCTTAGTAGAGTACTCCAAGGATCTTGGTGCATGCATGATTCTTGATGACCTAGATAGAGATGATGATTATATGGTGGATGAGATGGTCATCTATTCTTATGGCAGAGTCTTCTTGACTAGAGCTTCTAGTCTTAAGGAGAAGCTGCTACATGCAACACATGAGGAATTCTTTTCTATGCACTTTGATGCATATTTTTCTTTGATGGAGGAGTTCACTTGGGAGGGCATCCAGCATGGTATATTTCAGCATATGGATAGATGCATAGCCCAGATGGTGATGGAGAGGATGTCACAACCACTTCCTTACTCTTTTGGAGTGAGGGATAATTTCCAGTTGAGCCATTTCAGCTCGAGGTCCCAAGTACCTGGTGAAGAATGTATAATTCCACATTATGTTTTGTACTTCCTTAATTTATATGAGCAGCATGTTGTACCAAGGAGGATTATCCCTTCTTGCATGTGGTATGATGATGTACTTGAAGCCATTTGTAGCATTGAGATTGGCTATCTCATTGTTTGTTTGTGGGGGAAGCCACATGATTTTTGGTGTGCACTATTGACACTACTTTGTACTTTCATGTTTATATCTTGTGAAGTGATTGTTGCAGCAAACAAGTGGCTATAAAAGCACTTGTTTTTTTTTTATTTGATGCAGGCAAAGGATGCACTGCACTGGTTCCTTGTGTGGGACCTTGATCCACTTTCCAGTTGTCATATGACAACTTGTTTCTTTTTTTTTTTGCTTCCATGTATTGCTGATATTTCTATGTTCATGGGGAGCTTTGTTTGGAGAGTGGGATATGAGTTGGAGATGCTCATTGGGAGTATGATTCTCCCTACTTTTCATGATGCATGTTTCAGGAGAAGCAATGCTCAGCCCATGATTTCCAAACTACATCTCTTTCCTTCATATGGGATGAGCCATTTGAAGAAATTGAGTTTTTGGAGGAGGCACTTCATGGTTTATCTGTTTGGTGGGGTATCTTGGGCCACTCTTGGAGTTCATGATATTTCAGCCCAAGATCAACATCAGCCCCATAATTATCATAAATGGAGAGAGAAACCACTTGGTTGGGAGGATCCAATCTCTCCATTCAGCCCCAACACATAGTATGAACTGGGGGTTGAGGATATTTTTGAGCTAACTAGATTGGCTCATTTCATTTGGATGATAGCATTGGTGTGGAATTCACTCATTGGGAATAATATTCCCCATGTTTATCATCACTCCTACCTTGAAAAGGCCATTGGAAAACAAGGAGGTTTCCACTTACACCTTCCACCTTTCTATGATGTGAGCCATATGGTTTTGCATGCTTGGGAGGAAACATTGGAGGACTGATTTGTAGCAGATCATCTTGAGCAGTGGTGGGGACTTTTGATGAGGAGGCCAAAAGAAGAGGAGGGGATGATTTTGGCTCTCCTTATACAATTTATTGAGGACAAGCAACATTTTGGACAAGGAAAATTTTAAGGATGGAAGTTTATCTTAAAGTTTAGAAACCTTGGCGAATATTACAAGTCCCCAAAATGCAATTTGTAAAATCTTTGATGATATTTTTGTAAAAATATCTTGGTTTCTAATTATTTTCTATTAGTATATATAAAATTTTGGCAATTTTTAGGGTAAAATAATTTTATACTATAAAATTTGGGCGAATCAATTTTCAAAAAAATGGAAATTGGTGAAGATTTTTTTTGGAAAAATCATGGAAAATTAGCCCACCTACGAATATTAGCCCCTAAAATTTTCCATAATTTTGGAGGGGAGGACTGTAATATTCCAAAATTTTAGCCTTCAAGCTAAATGGAATATTAGAGTTGTTTTATCACTATGTAGGTGAATAAATGGGTAGGGAGGCCCATTAACCTCTTTAGAAGGATCAATAACACTCCTAATGTGAAAGGAGTAAGAATAAGTAGCTAATTTGAGCACCCTTGGGTATGAACATAGATGGGACCATGTTGATTCAGTCAACTTTGACCAAGTCAACAAATTTGTCTAGATACATTGAACCTCCTTGATGGGCATCGCAGTTTTGGTGGAGGACAACTTGCATGAGCTTGATGGAACATATGGATGGGAGCCAATGTGAAGAGGTTCAATTTCTATATATGGAGATGATGGGAGCCTTTTTTATTCATGCTTTTGATATGATCATTTGATCTTGTCTGTTTAGAATTGGCTTCCTCTTTCTGTTTAGCAGGGTTGCAATGATGTTGAGCACAGGGTGTTCCCTAGCAGGAATCCCACCTCTTCCCTTGAGGGGCCTCTTGGGAGAGCTTGTCCTATATTGCTCCACATCCAGGCTTGAGGCTAAGCACCATTCTTCAGCCTCAATTTTATTTCTGTAGCAAAATATTGTTGTGTTTCAGGGTGTTGCAATGGAGGTTTGTTAACACCACTTCCGGGTATGTTTCTCAGTAGCGGGTGCCTTCCTTCTCTTCAGAGACCAGATAGGAAGATTTATAAGAAAATTTCACATCTTAGAAGCAGGAAAAATTATTCCTCATCTCCTACAGCACAATCCCTTGCAAGAACTACGTCATTTTGCATAGAGTTGTTGCAGCAGGGTTAAGACCCTTGTTTCTGAGCTAGTTTCCTAGGGAAAGGGCCAACCCTTCTCCCGGAAAGCTAGAGGAAGGGATCCTCATCCATATTTTGTATTATTCAGCCATATTTATGTAATGTTGCAGTAAGAATGCATTTTCAGAGCTGAATATTCAGATCTTCTCTTTTTGTACTCATGCTTTCAAGAAACCCTTGTCAGGTTACCTTTATAATGCATTAAGGAGGCAAAATCTTCATTTTATTGGCATATTGTTCTATAAAGTTCCATATATATGATTTTATATTGTAATTATGTAGAAACCCTCATAAAATAATGTTGTACATGCTTCAATATTTTCTGCATAACTTAAGTCATGGGATTTGGCTATTTTTAAGCTAATATGAGGCCGGGAGGTCTGTTTAACATATCAAAAGGGATTTATTTATGATCAGCTTTTGTATGTGAGGGACTAATACCATATTCTAAGGGAACCAAGCATTATTTCACCCAGTTAAAGCATATATGTTCAGAAATAACGTTTCCAAGGTCTAATTGCTGCATTTTCCCCACTTGGGAAGATGTAGAAGTGCTTCTTTTTGCTGCTATTTCATTCAATTGATGGCCATGTGTTTATAAAAAAAAATTATGACTTAATTTCACCCTGCTATTCCAGTATTGTGCTTATACACTGCTGCATTCCCATTTTGGGATATTACAACCTTGTTGTTGGTTAGCAGTGTTATGTGCATTACCTTGGGGATTAGGTCCAATATTACTGGGGGAAGATTAATTTTGGGTGCCTTTCCTCTTATTTTTGGAAGTATGAGGATTATTTGCGCTCTGCTGTGCATACACTTACCCCTGGGGGGCGGTGGCTGCTTTTGCAGGGGTTGAGAAGGAAAGGGAGGTGGGGGTGCTAATGCTTGAGGGGATGGAGCACCAGGCTGTGGATATGGATAAAAAGGAGGTTGGGTAACATTGTGGTAAATAGGTTGGGAAAACGGAGGAGGCATGCCGTATCCTGGATACATGCGCCTATCGGGAGGGGGAAAAATGCTAGAGGAGCTGGCCCTTCCCTAAGAGAAGCCATAACCCATGGGAGGATGAGCATATGGACGAGAAAGAGCTCCAATGATACCATCCGCAACATGGGATGCCCCCAGTGTGTTGGCACCACTAGTTATAGGGAGATTAGGTAGGACGGTATAAACATAACCAAACTGAGCATAGATCATCATATTTTAACGCAATTTGGAGAGAAGCTTCTTCGGTTTGAGGGAAATGCGATGTGACATCTTTGCCTATAGAGGGAAAAAGGGATCTAAGGAACCAGTCCATGTAGACACGGTCTTCGAAGGTAGGGGCTCAACATAGGCTCTTTCTTCTCTGCCATTCCTGGACATGATCGGATAGGCGAGTCGCAAACGATTGATGAAAAGAAGTCAAAAGTTCGGTACCAATGTTTTAATTAAGGGGAAGCTAGAAATAAAAGCTCGGGAAAGATTCGCAAAGGTGTTATGAGAGGAGGAGGCCTGATCAACATACCACTTAGAAACTTCGCCGGTAAGCATACGTTGGAACAACCGAAGACGGACAGAGTCATCGATAACGGAGTTAGACGAACACCACATGTGGAAATATCAAACATGGTTTGTAGGATCTTCTCCAGCAAGATCTTCAAACCTGGGGATGTCAGAAGGTATTTTGGTTGGCATAGTAGGAAAACCAATGTCATGGCATATAGGGTCATTGATCAACTGGTTGAAATTAGGAAGAATGAGGCCTACCATATAGGGGAGCAAGGGAGCAGCTAGGATAGTTCTTGTTGCGGTCCTAGTAGTACTCCCAGCATTAGGGTCGGGGCTACCACCAGTGTTAGGTCTTGAACCAGACATGGTGAAGGTCACAAGGGGAGAACCAGGGATGGAACCAGAAGGGGAACCCAATGAACTAGAAGAGGAGTCAGAGTATGGACTCGGTGGAGGATTAACTCGAATCCTACGCAGAGGAGTAAGTCTTCCTACCGGAAAATGAGGATGAAGGCCAATAAGTCTTTGGGATAAACGCCTTGGGGGTGCAATGATAAAAGAAAAAAAATGACACAAAGGGAAGAGAGACCAACAAGGGCAAGGAGGTGTAGGATCAAGTGATTACAATGTTGAAACAAGGGCAGAGAGGTGAAGGATCAAATGATTGCAATGTTATAGTCTTTGCCTGGTGGTATTAACCAGGATATTCTTCACTTAGGGTGTGTGTGTTAAGTGTGTTAATTTTAATTTTTAAACCCAAACATTTGTAGAGAAAAATAAAAAGTTTGTTGTATAGCTGTAAATAAACCAGCAGATAACAATATATTAAACTAAAATAAGATAAAATAAATAGCTAATTATGCATTAATCTAAACCCAAAGCTGTGGGCCTCTCAACGACTAGTTTGTGGGTGGGAAAAAATCTAGTCAAAACACAACATAATAGCCAATGGATATAAATTCAGGAAGGACAATGATCTAAAGGTAAGATCTGCTAGAAATAGATGCAGAAAAACAACAAAAAAATCAGAGGGAAAATTGTTGTAAATGAGGTGGCGAAAGGCTACAACCTGGAGGGAAATAGAGGGGACCCTGGAGGAAAACCCAAACAAAACTAAAAGGAGGTGTTTTGGATGGATGAATAACCAATCTGAAGTGGATCTGAAGGTGAGGGATCAGATCTGAAAAATGGCTAAACACACTGAAATTTCAGATGACATGCTGCAGCTAAAACTCTTCCTAGAAAGGTGGAGGGTATTGAAGCCCTAGGGTGCTAGGTTCCCACTTTGATGAGTAAAATAGAGAAATTACAGGTCCAAAATGGGCAGAGACGAAGGTCAGAAAACCTTGAACAAAGGCCCAGAAAAACCCAGAAAAAGCTCAAAAAAATTCCTGCAAAAAGTTCAGGTCGCAGTTTCTGATTTGTTTTCTGCAGAGGTCACAGGTTTTGGCCTATTTTCTGCATCCTAAAGGTTTAGGTCATAGGTTTTGGCCCAAAAATTACGACCTGCACTTTCGGCACTCTCAAGAGCAGGTTTCAAAAAAATGTGTCATCTCAGCTGCGGCTGATGCCTGTCACTTGTGCAATAGGTACGAAAACACACAAAAGTTAGAATTTTTAATTTTTGATGGTTTTATAGGTTAAAAACAACATCAAGAAAAGAAAAACAAGAAGCTAAAGAGAAATCCTAGGGTTTGAAGTAGCTGGTAATGCAGGGATCTAAAAAATGACAGAGGTCATAATCGTAAACCCTTGCGGAGTCGCGAATTTGAATCTTAATCGCAAGTGTATGAAAAAGGCTCACTTTAGTTGTGCATAAAAAACAACCCTAACAGCAAAGATGGCTGCCAATTTCTTTAGATTTTTAGTTATTTGACCAAGATAAATGCTAAAAAATCTATATATATGCAGTAAAAGACATTAAGTAGTAAATAAAAAGAAAGAGTTGCTCCATGCATCCAATAGACAAGACAATAATGTTTTAAAGAATTTTTGTATTTTTTTACACCTAGGAAGGGAACATAGAAAGATGTTACCAGTCCCCCTCAATGGGATGGGTTCTTGTAATTCCTCAACACTTCATATCTAAGATCTCTCTCTCTTGATGGTGTAGAAAACCCAGACTAAAAATGGAACTGAAAAGGAGCTCATAAGAAAAATGGTAGAAAAATATGACAATGATGGAGGATCAAAGTCAGACCAAAAGTATAGATCTAGAGTGATATTTAGGCAACAAAAGGTAGTGAGTGAATGGAAAAACCATTCTATTTATAACAAAATATTGAGTTAGTCTAGATATTGGTGCATAGTTAAAATATTACTAACCAAATCTAGATCCAACTTTTATGGAATATTTTATTATATTTGTTGAAGGGAAAAATAATTTGAATTTGGTCAAATCCCTTTATTTGTAAATAATAAATAAATAAATGATTTATTTATTATTTTAAAGATGTGGTCGAGTAATAATTAAATAAATAATGATTTATTCAATTATTTATAAATTATTTAGTCAAATTTAACAAGGAATATTATTTAAATAAGGTTTAAATAATTATTCATAGAAAATAATAAGATAAATAATAATTTATCTAATTAATTTTCCTATTTTGGGTTAAATATGACCAGGGATATTAATTAAACTTTTGTTTAACTAATTATTCCTTGAGGAAAATTAAACAAATGTGGATTTATTTAATATTTCCTCACGGGGTTTCATGTTTAGACCATAAATAACTTAATAAATCAAGGATTACTAAGTTATTTTTCATAGTGAAAGAAATTGTACTTAGAGTCAAATTGGTCTTACATGGTGTGCTTTGGTCCATCTAATAGTAACAGGTTAGATGACCAAAAAATGGTGTAACGGCTTCATTTCCAACAACCAAAAATGTAGGCATAGTAGAGAGTTGGGAAACTTGTGGTTGATGCACTAGTTGATCATTCCAGTGATGAGACATGCCATAGCCTTCTCCATGATGAAATCCTTTAGGGGATTCCTTGAATCTATCCATTCTCATCTCCTTGATCTCTCTAGCAATGTCTTGCATGGCTCTAAGAAGGATCTTAGGGAACTCCTTCTCTTCATCTTCACCTCCAGATAAAGGGGTTTTAACCTTGTCTTCTTTTTCATTTGTATAATAAAACTTTCTATGTCTTCTTCTTTGATACCTCTTTCCTCTGTCAGTAAGAGGCTCTCCTTCTTTAGATGACATATTGGATTTTCAAGATGCACAGGCTATGCCAAGATTATGCTCTGAAACCACTGTAATATTCCCAAATGGTAAAAGCAGAAATATAGTGCAAAATTCTATAAAAAATGTGTAAGTCATCATTTAAAAGAAAGAGGCCAATATGGAGACATTTCTTGTGTTATAACAACAACAAAAATGTGTATAATAAATGGCCCATAAGATACACAACAAGAAAGTACAAGCCTCCAATGGATAAAATCCTCAAGATGAGGTGCTGCAACTATATATAAAAGTTGGAAGACCCTTACAATGTTATTTTATTAGCTGTGCTACATAAAATGATTATACATAAAATCTAGGGATGGTAAGTGCCTCAAAAGATAGATCTATTGCAGATCTAAGCACTATACAAGCTCCTTTGAAGAACCCCTTAAGGGTTTTCAGCAAAACACTAAGTAAAAGTTGTAGATCTAAACCCCAAGGCTGCAGATCTACTGCAAAATACAGATCTGGAGAGTGTGGCTGATCTGATATGATAAATAGAATAGCCTCCTCCAATAGACCCTCTAAGTGAAAGGCAGATCCCCTTCACTAGAAAATCAGCTCTCCAAATGGTGTGCTAAACCACCCTGCAACTCCTCCTACAGAAATAACACAGATCTGGTACTAAACTACATTGTAGGGATGAATAACCAGTTGGCCTAATGCCAAGATCTAAAAATAAGCAAAATGGGCTTCAATATTGTCCTCCCAATGGAAAGGAAGCCTCCTCCACTGAAAATAAGCAATGAAATGGCCTAGATCTAGAGATCTAATCACCACTTACTGCAACCTGTAAAAACAACCAAACCCTCAACAGGATCTGCGCTATAAATGAAAAATGAAGCTTGGCCTTAAGCCTGATAGTGGAAAATGTAATACATAACTCTTCCAAGAGGCCTCTCAAGGAAAGAGATGAGATTCCCGATCAGGAACACCATGTGCTAAACAACAAGAGAAAGATATATGTATAAACAGACCATATATTCAGAAATATAATAAACCAAAACATCCTCAACAATGGTTGCCATCCTGTTCCTTAAATAAGATATGAGCTTGAAAACCCCAAGCCCCATCCAAAAATATCACTACATTCACACAAAGCATGTCCATCTAAAATTGCGTTGTCCCTCATTGATGACCACTCCTCCATGATAACGATGTTGATTTGGTCAAGGTTGACCCAGTCAAAGTGATCCAACCCCTTTTTCACACCAAGGGTGCTTAATTAAGCTGCCAAGATTTATCTCTTTCACATTTGGCATTGATTTATTCATTATTAAGGAGAATTATAGACCTCCTTTGCCCTCTTATTCTTTAAACAAAGTAATAAAACAAAATTGAATATTCCAACTATCTCATGGCTAATTGGGAATATTACATATAAAAAAAATAAACAACTCTTTTGCTCAAGTAAACACACATTAGATTAGCATAGGGTCTTGGGTTAGGTTCTGTAAGTAAACTCCCCAAGGCTACAAAACTAAAATAGTTTCATTAAAGAGTGAAAATACTACTACACTCACATCATCCAGGACCAATCCTCTAACACGAGAGTTAATCATAAGACAACATCAAAGTGTGAGAGAAGGTAGCCCACCTTCAATGGAATTTTGGTGGGTATTATATGTATTTGAGATCCTTACAAGGTTTATGGAGCTGAGTCAGGGACTAATTTATCCTTCCCACAAAACATACTATCTACAGCTGTGTCCCCTCAGTGGTCTCTGTGATTTGAGGTGAACTTAGTGGCCATAATCCTAGGGACTTATATAAGGTGACTTCGTTGGGCTACCCTAGTACCTAGACAGATGAACCTACTCCATATTTTCTTATTTTGGAGGATGATCATCTTCAAGAGAGTGCTTGAACCCTTCTTAGTGAGGTTTGGGTGAAGCTCAGAAGTAATTGTAATTGTCTCATTTTGGCCAAATTTATCTTATATTCCTTCAATACTGGGTTTCATCTCTAGCTTTTTGTGACAATCAGATAAAGTATGATTTCTCGTTGATCTCATCAAGTTTTTTCCTTTTTAGGAGTGTGTTATTTTGGTTACTAAGACAATATAAGAGTATAACTTACTTTTTTTCTAAAATATGTATCATAAATCGTGGCTTTCATCGGACCTTGTAATCAATCTCGACGACTGCAGGGTCTTCCTCCACTTTGTGTGGAGGAATGTACGAGTGAATTAGATTCTCATATCACTCAGAGGAATCAGTCTCCAATTTCTAATTCTAAATTGTTATGTACTAATATAGAGCCTATTTATCCTCAGGAACCTTTCATTGAAGGTCTAGTACCTCCTTATAATCCTTCTCTTATAGATCCTCTTGGGATGGTTTTGAATCAAATAACACTCATTCCTACAATTTCTTCACTATTTCCCACTCCAAACATATCAAAAAATTCTATTGATTCATGGTATTTTATGGACACTTTTGTTCCACTGTCATATAACCCACCTGTTTCATCTTCTATACCATTTTTGGTTATCATGTTATTCAAACTATGTCCAATGTAGGAACCCTAGCTACACCAACACTGGGTGGCGTGTCACATTTTTTCCTCCTACCAATCCTTCTCTTTTTGTGCCTACTCTTGGACCTTTGACTCACACTCCTCTTAGTGTGGACAGTTCACTAAAATTAAATAATCCTTTCGGTTGGAACCCGCTACTAAGTTAAACCCCCCTCCACCACAAGGTGGGGGTAATGTTTCTGGTACTTATATTATCACTCAGGTCATGTTATGAAACCAACTCCAAAAATATAAGAAAAGAGAGATTAATGCCTTAGAATTCAACCACTTTGAGGGGGAAACCTCCTTTACATTACATAAATTAACAACTCTTGGATGATACAAATGAAAAAACCTCCTTCTATATATAGGATTTCATGGGGTCACAATATAATCCTAGCCGACCTAACAACAATAATGTAAGGGCACAATAATAATAATATGGGGTTTACAAGGGTACAAAAATAACAATAAGGGGGCTACACTAACAACAATAAGGGACTACACTAGTAATATAGGGACCTAACATGCCCCTCTCCTTAAAAAAAGTGTTGTCCTCGATGCTTGAGTAGCTCTAGATGCTTCTGTATAAAATTCCCACCCTTCCATGTAGAATCTTCAGTGGGTAAGTTCTTCCACTTGATGAGATACTCTGAAATTGATTGATTTCATAGTTGTCAAGTTCTTGTTTCCATGACAACTTCAGGTTCCAATATGATTTTTCCTTCCTCATCAAGTTCTAGAAATATTGTTTGAACTGGAATTTTTTCACCTATAACCTTATTTAAGAATGAAACATGGAAAGCTGGATGCACTTGCAAAGAAGCAGGAAGCTTCAATTTGTATTTCATAGTACCAATATTTTGCAACACCTTGTAAGGACCATAGTACTTTGGTGATAATTTGTTATCCTTCTCAGCTTGCTTGAAAAAAATTTGTTTCTATGGTTGTAGCCGTAAAAATACCAAGTCTCCTACATCAAAACTTCTCTGGCTACGATTTTGATCTGCCTGTTGTTTCATTCGATTTTATGCCAAATTTAGTTTATCCTTTAAGAGTTGGAGAACTTGTTTTTGATGCTCGATGTAATTTTCCACTGCTTGAACCTTAGAATTTTCTCTTAAAGATGATGTGATGAACGATGGATGATATCCATAATGTGCCATAAATGGGGTCATTTTTGCTCCAATATGGAAGGAAGTGTTATACCATCATTCAACTAGAGGTAACCAGTTGACCCATTGTATTTTTTTATCAGATACAAAACAACGAAGATATCCTTCCAAACATTTGTTCACAATCTCAGTTTGACCATTAGATTGAAGATGATAACATGAACTATGAGCTAGTTGAGTACCCAAACAAGAGAATAATTTCGTCCAAAAATTTCCAGTAAAAATGGGATCTCTATCGCTTACCATAATATTTTGGTTTCCATGTATCTTTTGAATTGTTTCCATAAATGCAGTAGCAACTATAATTTCTTTAAATGGATGAGATAATGAAAAAAATTGTGCATACTTAGTAAGTCTATCAACTACCACCATGATGCCACTCTTTCCTTCAGACTTAGGTAAACCTGTGATAATATCCATTGAAATCTCCTCCCAATGTTGACTTGGAATGGATAAAGGTTGTAGAAGACCCGAGGTCTTAATTGTCTCAACTTTATTTTGCTGGAAAACCAAACATTCCACCACAAAATTTTGAATATCAAATTTAAGGCCATCCCAAAATAATTATTTCTTCAACTTGTGGTAAGTTTTTAAAAATCCTGAGTGTCCTCCTAAAGGAGAAGTGTGCAATTCCAAAAGAATATTTTGTTTTAGTTGGGAATTATTACAAATGAAAATGATATTTATTTTGTAAAGAATCATTTTAACCTAATATCATATTAGATATATGGAATCTTCCTTTTTGATGATGTCACCTTGTACATACTTCTTATTAAATATAACAGTTATCCAATAGTTTGAATCAGCAAAATAACTGAAAATTCTTCCCCTCCACAATGTTCTTGGTACATTTGCAACAACATTTAGCTTCCCTTTTTTGTAGATTATTTCAAAGTCATAAACCAACATCTTTGTGACCCATTTTTGTATATTGAATATTGTTTCCAAAATGCCTAGACTATCATGACAGTGTTGCCAATGCTGTCTTTCCATTGTTGAGGTCACATTTTCTTTGTGCATGGTATTTCCAACATTTCGTTCTCATAGTAACTTTTACTTAAATATTTACTTTGTTTGGACGTATAAGCATAATGGTCAACTTATTCTTTGTTCATTTAACATAATTCCATTGTGAGCATCACAAGGGCACTCCACAATAAAGGTTTATGTGAATTCTGGCGTAGCTAAGACTGGTGCTAGGCACATTGCCTCTTTAAGATGTTCAAAGGCCTTAGTTGCTTCATGAGTCCATGGAAATGCATTTGTCTTCAATAATGTTGTTAGTGGTGTTTTTATTCTCCCATAATTCTTAAAAAACTTGCAATAATACCTCGTTAACCCGAGAAATCCTCGCAACTCCTTTATGGTTGAGGGGAATTTCCATTCCTTAATGGATTTAATTTTGTTAGGATCTACCTTAACACCCTCGTGAGATACAATATGACCCAGATATTCCACCTCTTGTACTCCAAAGAAACATTTGCAGTTTTTTACATATAATTGTTTCTCCTCCAATAGTTTGAGCACCCTGTCAACATGTTGAACATGATCCTTCCAAGACTTGTTGTAGATTAGTATATCATCAAAAAATACTAACACAAATTTTCTAAGGAAGGGTTTGAAAATGGAATTCATCAACCCTTGAAATTTAGAAGGTTCATTGGTAAGGCCAAAAGGCATGACCAAAAATTCGTAATGACCCTCATGTGTTCGAAATGTTGTTTTTAGAATATCTTCATTCTTCATTCTAATTTGATGATATCCTGAACGAAGATCCAACTTGGTAAAATAAATTTCTCCATTTAATTCATCCAATAATTCATCAATCACAGGAATGGGAAATTTATCTTTAATAGTGAGCTTATTGAGCTTCATATAATCTAGACATGTGCACCATGATCCATACTTCTTGTGCACCAACAATACTGGAGTGGAGAAAGAACTTTGATTAGGTTGAATTATACCAGCCTCTAACATTTCTGCAATCATATGTTCAATTTTGCTCTTTTGGACATAAGGATATATGTAAGGCCTGATGTTTCAAGGAAAAATTCCTGGTATCAAATTAATAGCATGATCATGATCACGAATAGATGGGAGTCCTTCGAGAGTTTCAAACACCTTGGAATGATTTTACAAGACATTTTGAAGATCTGGAGAAATAGATGATTTTGATGTTGGAAATTCTAGTGAACATAATTGCACAATTATGCCTCGTTGTTCTTTCTTTAGAAGAATTTTCATGACATTAGAACTTATTTTCTTTCCCGACTTCCCTGTGATACCCCGTAATTCGACTTCCTTTCCTTCTGAAAAAAAAAATTCAAGAAAAGTTCTTGAAAATTAAAAGCTATCGTCCGCAAATATTATAACCATTGTACTCCTAGTACAACATCAACACCTCCCATTGGACTGGAAAGCATTGGACTATTCAATACATATTCCCCCATGGTTACCTTGATATTATGGCATTTTCCAGAGAAACTTATAGTTCCTCCATTTGCAACCATCACTTGACATTTTGATGCTGGGTATAGGAAGCAATTCAATTTTTTGGCTACAGTACAATGAATAAAATTATGGGTACTACCCAAATCAATCAACACTATTACCTTTTTCTTCTTGATATGTCCTTATATCTTGATAGTTTTAGGAGTGTTAATTCATGCCAATGCACTACATGATATGGTCAGACTCATTTCTTCTTTCTCTAGGGTTGGTTCCTGGTGTATATCCTCTTATTTTGAAGTTTCTTGTTCATTTTCTTCCTCCTCTTCACAATCTATGTAAAATAATTTCCTCTCAGCACACTTATGACCTTTGGTGTATTTCCTATCACAACTGTAGAAAAGCCCTTTTGCTCTTTTTTCTTTCAATTGTTGTGGTGTCAACCTTGTAGGTTGTGGAAGTCTAGGAGTAGAAAAACTTACATCTTTATAGATGTGAGTGGTAGGCTTCCTTGTCACCATAATTTTACATTCCATTTTTCTTTCCAACCTGAATTCCTTCTCTAATGAATCAGGTTCCCAAAGGAAAACCTCATGTTGGATTTTATCCTTTAAATTCCCTATGAAGAAATCAATCATGTGTTCCTTTGGAATATCATTTACCCTTATATTCAATTTTTGGAAGTCCTTAATGTGCTCCACCACTGAACCCTTTTGTTTGAGATTTATCAATTGTCTAAAGAAGGTGTTTCTCTTTGTATCCTCATAATGTGCTATCATTTCCTTTGTAAAAATTTACCAAGTGACAATTTTTTTACGGTAGAAAAGCCATCAATACCATATAAATGTATTTTGTTCTAAATATAAAGTTGTAATGTGTACCTTTTGTGTGTTTTGGACATTATTGAGATCAAAATATTGCTCCATCTGTAGTATCCATGTTACGGGATCCTTGCCATCAAACTTCCTCATATCGATATTTAGAATATACTGGGTCTTCCATACAACATTCGAGTTTATGAAATCACGATTAAAATTTATTTGTTCTCATAATGATTTTCCTCTACTATCTTTTCATCATTAGGAATCATTTCTTGTATCAACTTTGTCAAGCCTTCCATGTCTTCTTTCATATTATTCTTCATGTCTTCCATTTTTTCTCTCATGTCTTCCATGCCATTCTTCAAACCATCCATCTTATCTTCCACCCCTATATTCAAACCATCCATATTATCTTCCATGCCCTTCTTCAAAACTTCCATTTCATTTTTTATTTCTCTTTGTTAGAGCGAAATGTGGTGCACTTGCTCATGTAATTTTGATATATCATGTTGCACTTCCTCCTCTTCATGAGTCATAGTAGAGTATTCTGAGGGCTTAATTGGTGTTGAATTATTTTTACGAGGAATTATAGAACCCAATACTGACATATATGCTTCAATATGCCATTGGAATCACTTTAAACTGATTTTTCAAACAAGACTTATGCAATTTGAAAAAAAAATTACACACCATTTTCTTTCTTTTGAGGAGCTTGATATTGAAACTGAAATATCTCTGAGATTTCAGATCTTCAAGATCTAAAATTTGGTCCTATAGTATCCCTCTGAATATTCTTTCGAATGACATAGGTATGACCTGATTTGGATGCTTCAACACAAATTTATGTCCACTCTCCCACAATGACCTAATTATGGACTAGTTCAGTAGAGATAAATTGTACACTATGCCACGTGTCACTATTTCCTCCTTCAGCTCTGGAATCGATACACAAGAAACTATAGTTTGTGTACTTTAGGATACTTTTTACATAATTTCAATCCGATGCTCAGAGAGATAGTTATGACTATTTTCCCAAGGTCACCTATTTTAGACGAAATTCAGGAGCCTGAAAAGACCCTAACTTCCATAGATCATATCTCCGAAAATTTTGCAAACCAAGATCTGAAATTTTTACATGAAGTTCCACAGGATTTTGGCTTCACCTGGTAAAAATTTCAGCTTCTACACCTTTGTTGAAAAACATTTATAGTGAAAATTCTATGATGACATGTTTGGAGCAAAAAAACCCTAGAATCCAAATCTCTAATACCAAATGTTATGAAACCAGCTCCAAAAATAGAAGAAAAGAGAGATCAATGCCTTATAATTCAGCCACTTCGAGGGGGAAATCTCCTTTACATTACATAAAAGAAAAATTCTTGGATGGTACAAATGAAAAAACCTCCTTCTATATATAAGAGTCCATGGGGTTACAATATAATCCTAGTTGACCTAACAATAATAATGTAAGGCCACAATAATAACAATATGGGGGTTACAGGGGTACAACAGTAACAATAAGGGGGCTACACTAACGACAATAAGGGACTACACTAGTAATGTAGGGACCTAACAAGTCATTCCTATACCCATGCAACTTATGGTATAACAAGGTATTTCTTTGGTTGATTCTATCTATGTTAGTGGTTATCCTTTTAATGTTATTCCCATTATCATAAAATGTGGTATTCATATGCCTAAATGACCTTATGTGGTGAGAAATGTCCCATATCCTAGGCATGCTGCATCTCCTTATGGAATTCCAACTCAACTACCAATACTATTAAGGAAAACCTCTATTCTGGGGGTCACCTTTTTACTGGTAACATCCCTCAGGCTGGGGGGATGCCATATGGTCTGCCACTTCATAAGATTCCACCTCCTCCATAAGGAAATTACTATCCAACTACACCCATGTAACCTACTAGAAACCAATTGATGGTTGTACCTTCTGGGCCTTCAATTCACCCTAATATTCCCTAGTCGTTTTCGATGATTACAACTCCATTGCCATTTTTAGCTACTATCGACATCCCAAATATAATATACAAGTTAACTAATAACCCCATCAACCATAAATTGTTTTGGCCTCCAACACCATACAAAATCTTTTCCTACATTCTGAAGTTTGAAGGCAAGCAGGGAGATGACCCAACGACACATGTCACCACAGACCATATTTGGTGTGTTTCCAATTCCATGATTGGTGACAGTATTCGACTTAGGATTTTTCCTTGTACCTTGACTAGTAACACTACTAAGTGCTTCATTGAATTACCATGCACCATGGTTAACACCTTTAACAAAGGAACCCCCTTGGAGTTTTCTTTAAGCTCTTTTTAGACTATCTAAACGTGAAAATAACATCAAGTTTACCCTTTCTGGACTCGTTAAACCTAAGTAAAATGGGAAAAAATTGGATGAAATAGTGGTTACTATATCAATATTTGAAATAATTTTTTAGAACAGTATATTTCCATTCCCTTGAACATGGCACTTTTTCCAGCACATTCCTCTTTTTTTAACTTCTCTGAGAACTCTACCATCTTAAGAGCCTTGCCTTGATACCTTGATGATTCTTGCATCTTCATGTCCTGCTCTTTCTGGTGTCCTTGATTCTGAGCTATCTGGTCTCTTTTGTGTCATGCCTTCTATTGTTCAAGGGATTATCTACAATATATTACTTGTATCAACCATTTGATTATATGCATATTTCCCTAAGTCAGTTTATCATATTATTCTATATTTTATTCAAAACCAATCATTTTTTCCCATTTCACATCAATTGATGTAGGACTCCTTATTTCCTACCTTTGAAAGGTTCCTTCCTAACGACTTCAAAACATTATCTAGGAAGCGAATCAAGAAACACCATAGTATCTTAGAGCTTGCAGTCCTCAACGAAATTTTTTTGTGCTTTTGATTGGGGGTTTTCATTATTGGCTCCCACTTGAATGATTATATGAGTGTTCAACCTCAACTCCTTTATTAACGCTCACTATATTGTATTTCACAGCTTGGAGACCATCATCCTTATAGGTGGCCATCCTCGCGTATGTTAATGGTTTTCATCATTGACTGGTAATCTGAAAATTTATCACATGTTTGACATCAACTCACTTATTTACATGTGTACAATTATGCTATTTTGTGACGTTGTCGAAGACCTTGGGTAAAGGCTTGCATCACTTAGCCTTATTTCCTCTCCCAAGTTACGACTATTGTTTTTTGGAGACAACTTATAATATTGATAACATTTTTACATCTATCTACATTATGCTTATCTATGGACACAATCTATCATAGATCCATCAAACATCATTCTAGTTTTGCTACTGAGCATGGGAATTCCTTACTCATAACATGATTATATATATTCTTGACATATATTTTTTGTTTGTAGGCCTCTTTGTATTTTGAAACTCTGAAACTCTCTCTCATTAACTATGTTATAAAGTATTTCAGCCATCATCTTCTTCTTTGACATCACACTTTAGGGGTCATCTATTATACTGGAAAATGCCTCCTCATAATCTCAGATGAGAAGAAAATTTTTATGACTAGAATAAAACCCTATTTTAGGCCTTTTTTCCACTGTAATGCACCCTAAAAGACTTACACATAACGTGTTAATGCTAGCCCAAAAACCAATAAAATGTGTTACCCTAATCATGAACACTTTTTATCTTCACGAGGACCGTGTTACTTGACTTTCATGTAGCTGGAAAAAAAAATCAAGAGATAACTCGTTGTGACTCCATATTTTACTCAAGTGGACTCCATTTATGTCTCTTATCATAAAAAAAGACACTAAAGTGGGAGAAGGCAATAAAACAAAGGAAACATCCTCCACCCTATGGATTTTTCTCAAAGTGGACTGAAGACAGATTTAGTAGTATTTTGAGCCTCCCTTCTCCTATATATTGGAGGCCAGGCCATTGAGATTGGGATCATAATTCATGCATTGTTATGCTGTCAAGTTATTGATTGAGGAGCTAGGAGCTAAAGAAGGCCTTGCTACAACATATTATGGTTGTAATATTCCTTAATTGAATATATAGATTCATTGTTGTTTTTTCCATATCATTGTCTCAAGCTTATACTTCTTTTTTTTATGTTGTAATGATTTGAATTATGGTTATTTTTGATGTATTTAATGGTATTGTGTTTCTTACTTGATAGTATTTTGGATTGGTGATGTTTATATGCTGTGAAGATCACATTTTCTGTCTTGTGTGTAGGTTTTGTCTTTGGAATTGGATAATGATCCTTTCTCAACCACACTATTTTCTCCAAATGATCTGCGTGTAAGGACAAGGAGGTTTCCATTCACCTATTCTTTGTCAATTTTAATATAGTGCTTACTTAATTGAATGCATCTACCTATATTGAATTAGGTATCTTAATATGTCTGCCTTAGGTTTCAAGAAAACTTTATAGGGTTTTATAGTTTGTTTGACCGAACTAAAATCCTTATAGCATTAACACCTAATATTTAGGGATTAGGAAAACATTGTAAATATTGTAAATAAGAATTTGAGAAGACGAATAGACATTGGAATGTGAATTCCAAGAGAATATCTCTCAATGTATATATTAATAATCTTTGCTAATGCAAATTAATCATTCATGAAGTTACCAATGCCTGGATTGACAAATCGCACATGCAGATCTATATGAAATATGGTCAAACTTAGTTAAACAATCGTAGTCAAAGTCAATCAAATCTAAGGGTAATAGCCAAGATCAATGTTGGTTAAATAATGGTCAAAATTTAGTCAATATTGGGTAGGTTAAATTCATCCTTATTCACATGTGTGGTTTCTAAGAGAGATATAGAAATTATAAAGATGATCTCCACCAATAGATTTTTTCTTAGCTAAATTTCTCATCCATTAGTAAAGATCAATTGAGCTTTCTATGTTTATGATGTGTCTCCTCTCATGCTTATATATTTATATAGAAATCTAATGTTGAGTGGAGACCCATAAATGGGCATCTCATCACAAGAAATCCCTTCACTTATTGACCCAACATTACAACTCAACATTAGACTAGATTTTTTTATTCCACTAATGGGTAAAACACCCCATTAGATAAAATAATCAAACCCACTCTATCAAAAATAGATGATTCCATCCTAGAGAAATAAATATGAGCATCATGGGCTAATCTCCCCTAGCCAAATTAGTATGGTCCCATGGGAGAAATATTGCCCTTGGGCCATTCACCCCTAGCATAATCATCATGGCCCCATGGGTGAATGTATCATTATCCCCTAGTAAAATCAACATGATCCCACGAGATATTGTCTACTTGATGCTACAAAAACATCAAAATTATTTAGCATAACTAAACATTTAATTTAATTTAATTTAATTTAATTGTATCCCTAAGAGATTGGATTCATATTTAACCATAATCCCTTTTCCCAAGTTCCATCTAAATTAGATTTTAGATTTACACTAATTTTTTGTTGTTGTAATATTTAACTCTATTGTTTAGTCCATAATTTAATTTCCAATTATCCTTTTTTTTATTTTTATACCAAGGGTTCCAAGTCATTTTTTCCCTTCAATAACTTCTCAAGTAGTTTCAGGAGTGCCAAAATACTTTCCTTTCAGGCATATGTGATGAATAGAGGAGAACACATGCAAAATAGTGAAGGCCACTATTAATTCCAAGGTTGTCCTATGTTGTGATATTAATGGTGATTGAGGATAAAATTTTTCACCTTTTTGTGCACTCCTCAGTGAAACCTTATGAGTAATCTAAGGCATGGTCAAACCCACATGAAATCATACTACTTCAAGTTGAAGGTTCTCCAAGATGAGCCACCCCAAGCCATGAAAATAGTACTAGTAGGTAGAATTAGGGATGGTGTCGTGTTGCTCCCATGAAAATCCATTTTTATCCATACAACCCCATCACCTATGTGCGATTCATTCCCCCAAGTACTTGACCTAGCCTCAAACCACTAGCAATACATTAATATTTTCCAATCATATATTATTGATAGTTGATTTTTTCAACATCAATTGTACTCAAATACCCAAGCTAGAATTATTGTCTCATGACACACATGTGCTCTAAGGTGTTTTCCTACTATTCTCACCCAAAAAATTTCAAACAAAGATTTTGACAAGGTTACAAAATTTCATGGATCAAAATTGGGTTTTAGGGGTCAATTTCGGTTTGATGAAGGGTAGGTTTTAGATTTTTTATAGTTTAAAGCTCATCTTGAGGTTCAAATAAAGCCTTCTTTAAAGTTCTTTCATGTCAAATATTCATCATTTTCCATTTGTATGTCATGTCCCAAAGTTTTGTGTCAAAATTGTTCAATTAGCCGAAAAACCACAATTTCGTAGCACCACCCGTTGAAAAAAATCGTTTTGCACTATGAAAGCACTGATAGTTTCATAGCACAAACATGAAAAATTACACTGCAGGTGCTACGAAAGCGCGGTTTTGTAACTGTCTTGTCAGTTGAGTTGGAAGATGTCAGAAACTGTTGGGAAAGGGTAGGATAGTGGCATGTTGAGTCATGTAATGATGAAATTCGATGTACACACCCATGTTTGCAGTAATAATTGTCATTATAGGTTATGAATGAGGCATCACTCAGTTATTAGAGGGCATTTTAAATTTCAAAATATTTCCTAATTAGTCATTCTCATTCCCTTTTTCCTCCATTTGAAATGTCTGAGCTCTGAGTGTCAAGTCAAACTTGTGGTTGTTTCCTATAAACGTTTTACTACACCCATATCAAGTGAGGCTAATAGCTTCTCAAGCGAGGATGTTGTTACAATTATTCAAGAGAGGCTATTGTTACATTTTTTCAAGCGAGGCTGAAAGATTTGTTCAAGAACATGGCAGAGGAAAAGAAAATTCATAGAGGAGGACATTGCTTAAGGCATGAACCTGAAGACATGAAAGCAATAATTGAAGACGCAATAGTGATGGAAGTGTTCAGAAGAGTAGGTTGCCTACGGTTTTGTGAGAAGTTGTAGAATTTTCACGCACAGGTATCCAAGGAATTTGCCATGAATTTCAATGGAACAACCACTAAGGTCAGGATGCTAAGTGTGTCTATTACACCAGAGGTCATTGCTGTCGTTACAGAGGTACTAAGAGGTCAAGAAATCTGGTTCAAAAATTTCAAATTTGATATGGCGTAGTGTAAAGAGTTCATGAAGCCTGAGTACACAGACATGGACCTTCATAATGCTATCCCTAGAAGCTGCATCAAAGATAACTACTCAAAACTGCTGCTCAACATTTAGAAATATTTTACCTATGAAGGCAGATATCACAAGGTTTATTCATATCATTTCAAATTGCTTCTACACTTCACTGGTAATATTTTACTTGATTTACCTTTTTATCTGCATAGGATTCTTGCAAAGATGGTTGATAAGGTGCAAGTGAAGTCTAAAGGGAGTGAAACATCCATATTTCATCATGGTTTAATGAAGTTATTAATTTTAGATGAACTTCAGAAGATAAGCAGAGATTGGTCATCTTTCTTGTTTATAAATGGTTTTGAGTTGGAAACCCTAACTCCTACAAGAAACCCTAAAGCTAAAGGAGTTCCATCACCACCAGTAGTAGAACCAAGAAAACCTATGGTTTCAAAACCAAAAGCAACTGCAAGAGTGAAGAAAATAAAGCAAACTAAGAAAGGGCCAGAGAAAATGCAAATGCTTGATACTCCAATTCTCTCACCTGCAAAACAGAGGTCAAAGGTTGTCAAAAATGCAAAACATAAACAAGTTGTCAGTAAACAGGAAATCAAAAGAGTAACTAGAATCCAAGCAGTGGCATTAAAAGGAAAGACAGTTGCTACAGAGGAAATCCCAATAACAAAGGGGAATCTAGAGGATATTCTTCATGCCATTGACATAGAAGAAACACCCATTTTCCAAGCTGAGTTCATTGGGGAAGAGGAGCATAAACTAAAAAAGGCCAAGTCTGCAAAGAAGCTAGAGCTTGAGGGGGAAGATGCAGGTTTCATTTTTCAAGAAAGAAAGCCTTTGACTAGGCATGCTACGAAACTGATGGAAGGCAGTAAGGAAGTTCAAATACCCATTGAGACAACTAAAGCATCCAAAATGATAACTTACCTCTCATCAACCACTGTGAAGGATACAATCAAAAAAACAAAAAGGGGAAAGGAGAAAGTGACAGAGAAAACAGAGTTTCAGTGCCTTGAGGAGAAATTAAGGTTGGCAAACCAAGAAATTTACGTCATGAAAAAGAGAGCTATAAAGCACAGTGTCGAGAAAGTACAGTTTAAAATAATGAAGGCAATGTGGGAAGGACAAGTTGATTCTGCTTCTGAAAACTTAAGTAATACAGAGCAATTTTTCAAATGGACAGTTCCAGAAATAAAAGAAGCTAAATTTTTCAGAATAGTAAACACTCATCTAAGACCTACTAACAGAAGACTTAAAGATCAAGTGGAGGACTTAGAGCAGCAGCTCGAGTTGATTCATGATGAGTTAAAAAGCAGAGGCATTAAAATGACAGTCATAGAAGAACCAATAGCTCAACCAAGTGTAAATGAAGAAGGGACCTCAAGAAAGCTATAATGAATGTGTTTTTATAGTTGATATGGTTTTTAAATGATGAAGACAAGTATATTTTGAGTTTTTTGGCATAACTACAGTTTTCATTTCGAAATTTTTTGACAAAACTGCATACTCAGTAGTTTCGTAGCGCATTCAGTGTAAAAACACAGAAAAGCGCTATGAAACTGTTGTAGCTACTTTTCTTGCTTATTTTGGTCAGTTTTTTAAGGGTTGAAGAATGAATTAAGAACTAAATTTTCTATGGAGGATGTATTGAAGGGTAATTAAAAAAATCCTGGAGGAAAGAAATCAAATATTTGAAGAATAAAGGTTGAAATAGTAGTGCTATGAAAGGCACTACGTAACTGCTATGTTTTCGTAGCGCAGAACATTACAACATTTTGAGCAGTGTTTAAAGTGGTTTTAGACATCTGGAGGCTAGGGAGGAGTTATGGGACGTGTTATTCCAACTTACAATAGCCAAGGACCACGAAATGAAGGTTACATGATGGTCATAATGTTCAAAGAATGCCAAAAGATCTTATGCCTAAAAAATAGGGTTCTGTTTCCTATGTTGGTGGAGGTCGGAAAAATGGTCATGAAGAAATGAAGCCCATCATCCAGATTCTACCATGTGAGGATACACTTGGAAATGATGTAAATTTAAGTAGATAAGTTTGTTATAGATAGCAATAAGCAGTTTGAGTCCTTTTTGGAATAGGACTGTTAAGTAGATTAGGTGTCTTTTTGTAATAAATTCCATGTCTTATGGTTATGCAAGGTGTTAGTAGTTATAAATTCAATGTATCTAGCCTATAGGTAGATCATCCCATGTTGTAAGATGTCTATTAAAGAACAAGAGGTCGAATTTGTAAAGGGTTGGACATTTTTGGAAAAACTATGCTTGTTGTGAATTGACTGGTTTTCAGCTAATACAAAGATCTTCTACTTGACCAACTCGAGATTTAGAATGATTTTTAGTGTTTTCCTATTCTATTTGCATCTTTTATATATCTCATTGTAGTGGTGTTTAATCTATATTACTCAGAATTCATTTTTTATATGCTTTTACTTCCTATATAAGTGAAATGACTATGTTTATATAGTTTCATGTGTGTGTACCTTATGACTAAAACTCTGATATGCCTCAAATTCCATGTTCAGTAGATTCATTGAATTACTGAGCTACTTTGACTCCATAAGCCCATTGTATTCATTGTTGATGTGATTCTCAACCTAAATCCATAATTTATCTGTTTATTGCCTAAATAGAGTTAGCCATTTATATTTTTTATCCAAATCATTAACCCTTGAGAGAGCCCTCTCAGGCTAAGGAGGCTAAGCCTCAGTCAAAATATTAGGTTTGAAATAGTTACATGAAGTCGATTGATCAAGCAACCTATCAGATCCAATTTTGTGATAACATTTTTGTGTGTCTGCCGGGAGCTTGAAGATTATACTTTCCCGAAACTAAAGGTAGCAGGAGCTTAGGAAGCTTTTCGAGGCTACATCTACCTTGGAGACTCCATTCAAAATTTATATGATCAAAGGTGGCTTCGAGAAGGATATACACGAGGAGTAATCCTGACCTAGATCTACCTACCATCGTAGACAATCCAAACACCATCTCCAAAGGCAGTCAAGGTATTTCTGAAATATCAGGTACTCCATAACATTCAAAATCCTTGTCCTCTGAAATATTATGAAGTCCTGAAGATAAAAGAGTTGATGATGAAATCTAGGAAGTCTTGTTTAGATCTGAAAGTGAAAAGGAATTAATTGAAATCATATTAGACTTGCATAAGAGGGGTATTGATACCTTAGCCCTAGTAACACAGGAAGACAAAGAAGAGTTTTGGGAAGCTTTTACTTCTGAGTTGTTGTTGGAAAGAGAGTCTTTAGATAAGTGGAAAGAGCTTGACCCTTTTGAAAACTTGTTGAAAATTAAAGCTGGTTTTCCTCTTCCTGATTGGAGTTCAATTGTTAGTGGACAACAAAGACCAAATAGTCGTCCTCATAACAGTTCTTCATCCTCTATTGCTGCTATCCCTAAAGCTGCCATAGTCCCTCTCATTATGGCTGGAAATGTACCTCCTCCACCTGCTGCACCTATTAGATACGCCCCTCTTGTTCTTCCATCTGTTTTACATGACCTCCCTAGAAAATATGCTACTAGAATCAAAACTTGGGGAAGTGATGAAGAGATTACAACAGAGGAACATGTAGACCAATTTAATGATTTTATAGACAGGGAGGAGGTTGATCATGAAGATTCCAAGTTGAGATTGTTTGCTCAAAGCTTTACTAGTGAAGTTAGGAAGTGGTTCAAAGCCCTTACTCCTGGAAGTATTCATAATTGGAATGAGTTTGAATATACCTTTTTGAGAAAATGGGGAAATAGAACTAATCTAGTACAAGCCCTCACTGAGTATAACAGTTTAAGAAGAGCAGTTGATGAAACTGTTCAAAACTTTTCAAAGAGGTTTACTAAGGTTTATGACTCTATTCGTGCTCATTTAAAACCTCCACAAGATTTAGCTCAGATGAGATATGTTGAAGCTTTTGATTATGACTTTTATATACTGCTAAGAGAGAGAGAATCCCCTACACTTGCTGAAATGAAAATGATGCAGCGAAGGTGGAGGTTAATATGATAATAGCCCAAAAATAAAAAATGGGTAATATTATATTAAAAGAAGAAGAGAAAACTTCCTCCTCTACCTCTGATGATAAATTTGATTCAATGATGAAAACAATGGAAAATTTGATGGATAGGCTAGCTCTTGGGAATACCTTTGCTCCTCCTGCACAACATGAACCTTAGTTTAGAAACCCTTAGTTCAGGAGGCCTCAGAATCAGCAAAGATGAAGCGAAAGCAGAAATCAACAGCCTGATCCTCCAGTGAGACCTCCTTTCCAGAAGAACTTGATTGATGAAGAAGATGAACCTGAAATTCCTGAAGAGTCTATTCATTGTTTAGATGAAGAAATGTCTAGAATTTTCTTGACTAAAGAGGAACATGATGAATCAGATCAAGGTAATCATGGAGAGGAACTATTAGATTATCTCAAAGGGTATCAACATGTTATTTTTGAGATGCAAAAAAAAATACAATCTCAGAAATAGAAATGTGCCTATCATTGCAAATAAAACACAGCCTAAGAAAGATACACCTAAGGCTACTAATGGCAAGAAAGATACTCCTAAGGTCACTGAAGGTAAGAAAGATACACCAGCTCTTCCTCCTATCAAAGAAGCTCAAATTTTGTTTTATGTTTTCAGTTTGGAAAATGAAACTTCTAAGATCAAAATTCCAATACCTTTTTTTGATATTCTCAAAGTCAATGAGTATAGAAGCAAGATTGCTAAGATGTTGAATTCACAACCAGGAGCTGTTGATATTTAAAATGTACAAGAGGATCATCCAATAATTTACTTGGGTCCAAGATTAGAAGATGAACAGAATGAGGAGGTTTCTCCTTTTTATGTGAGCCTTAGCATTCATGACATGAAATTACATAATGCTATGTTAGATTCAGGGGCCTCTCACAACCTTATTCCCAAAGTAATCATGGAAATGATGGGGTTAGAAATAGCTATACCATATAAGGACTTTTTTTCTTTTGATTCGAAAAGAGTTCAATGCATTGGTTTAATTAAGGATGTTGTTGTTGGTCTTACACAAGTCCCTGCTAAGACAATCGTGGTAGCAGAAATTCCACCAAAGTTTGGTATGCTATTATCAAGGTTATGGGCAACAAAAATCAAAGGCACAATGCAGATGGACCTTACTTATGCCACCATTCCTATTTTTGGTGAGCAAAGGAGATTGTATAGAGAGATAAGAATGGCCTATATGGTGAGTAGTAAAGAAAAACCTCATAATTTTCCAATTTATGCTCTTGATACTGAACTTGGATCTGCTATTCTTTTCAATGATTTGACTAATGAAGCATAGGATGCGAAGAAAGCAGAAAATCAACAATCTGAAATTCAATAGTCTGAAAATCAGCAAACAAAAGATCAACAAGTCAGTGATAAGGTGGCGGAAGGTTGGTGGTCATTACATTTTGATGGATCGGTAGGAAGAGAAGGGGCAGGAGCAGGGATTTGGATCACAATTCCAAGTGATGAAAGTAAGTTTCTTTCTTAAAAATTGAACTTGGATTGCAAAAATAACATGGCTGAGTATGAATCCTTGATTTTGGGTTTAGAAGTCTTGAAAAGAATGAATGCTCAAAAGATTTCTGTTTTTGGAGATTCATAATTAGTCATTAAACAAGTCGAAGGTGCTTATAAAATGAAGGATATAAGGATGAAGGCATATAGAAACTTAGTTTTGGACATGTTGGAAAATTTTCAAGCTTATTCATTCATTGTCAAAACTAGAGACAAAAATTCCATTGCTGATTCTCTTGCTGTCTCTGCAAGTCTTTTCATTATTTCCATACATTCCACTAAAAAATATGAGGTTGAAGTTCGCCATAGACCAGCTATCCCTAATAATATTACTCATTGGTAAGATTTTGAGGATAATCAACAGATGAAGAAATTTATTGCGCTGAAAGAAGAGTTTGAAAATATACAAGTAGATCAGCAATATATGCTTGCGGAATCTAAAGGAAATCTTGAAGTTTTGCAACTAAAGAATAATTCCATACCAAAGGGTCTCATACCTCTTGAAATTTTTTTTGATCAGAATGATATTTTTAAATCTCCTAAGATTCAAGCTAATGATGAAGAGGTTGAGAGTTGCAATCTTGGTACAGTTGCTATGCCCAAAATGATTAAAATTTCAAAGTTTCTTTTAGTTGATATGAAGTACAAGTATATTGAGATGATAAGGAGATTCATAGATGTTTTTTCTTGGAAATATGTTGATTTGAAAGAATGTGACCCAACTATTATTCAACATACTATTCCCATCAAAGAAAATGAAAGGCCTTTCAAGTAGAAGTTGAGGAGGATTAACCCACTTCTCATGCCATTTATTGAGAAGTAAGTCAAGAAACTCTTTGATGCCAAAATCATTGTCCCAATCATATTCTCAAATTGTCTTGCAAACTTGGTTCTGGTTAGGAAAAAGAATGGAGAAATCAAAATATGCATTGACTTCAGAAACTTGAATAAAGCCTCTCTGAAGGACATCTATCCTCTCCCAACAATGGACCAAATTTTGCAAAATATTGTTGGTTCACAAAGGATGTCCATGCTTGATGGTTTTTCAGGTTACAACCAAATCCTTGTGCATTCAAATGATTAGGAAAAAATAGCCTTTACTACACCATGGGGCACTTTTATGTATGCCAAGATGCCATTTGGTCTCATGAATGCAGGAGCTACCTTTCAAAGGGCAATGGACATTGCTTTTTATGAAGAGAAAGACAAGATCCTGGTTGTTTATCTTGATGACATAACAATTTTTTCAAAGAGGGAAGAAGATCACTTGAAACACCTAGAAAAAGTTATGTTGAAGTGTAGAAGGTTTGGCATCTCTCTAAATCCCACCAAAATTATTTTTTCTTTAACTTCAGGTAAATTAATTGGACACATCTTATCTAAATATGGGATTAAGATTGATCCAAACAAGGTCAATGCAATTCAAAAGGTGGATTTTCCTAGAAGTAGGAAGGAGATTTAATCTTTCCTTCGAAAAGTGAAATTTGTAAGGCGATTTATTCCTAATTTTGCTGAGATTGTGAAAGATATAACAAGGATGATGAAGAAGGGAGTTGAAATTAAGTGGACAACAGAATCAAAGCACTAATTTGAGGAGATAAAAAGGGCATTCACACAAGCACTGGTATTGATCAGTCTGGATTTATCAAAATAATTTTTGGTTTTTACTTTCACATCAGAAAATACTATTGCTAGAATTTTGTTGCAAAAGGGACAACAAGGTATTGAGCAACCCATTTAATTTTTTAGTAGGAAATTATCTAAATCTGAGCTAAAGTATAATATCTTAGAGAAGAAATCTTATGCCTTGGTAAAGGCTATCAAATATTTCAGAATTTATATTATGCATTCTCATATTGTGGCTTTTGTTCCTAATACTATTGTGAAAGACATCCTCACTCAAGCCGATCCTGATGGTAAGAGGGGAAAATGGATTTCTAAATTTCTATAGTATGATATAGATATTAAGCCAATAAAATTAGTCAAAGGACAAGGCTTAGAAAAGTTGATGGCACAATCAAACTTTGACTGTCTTGACATAAATTTAATTGCAGAAATATCAGAAATTTTAGATGAGGAAGAAGAATTAGTCCCTATTGAAGAAAATTACATCACTTCATAAAGCACCTGCTGAGCTAACAAAGTCTAAGGCAAGATTTGTGAAGTTAAAATCCTTGAGGTATTGCAAAAAATCTGTTTTGGAACGATACTGGCGGTATTTTGCTGAATTGTTTGCTGGAAGAGGAGGCTGATAAAGTGATTGAGGAGTTCCAAAAAGGAGATTGTGGAGGTCATCATTATTGGAAGGAAATAGTGAACAAGATTCTTAGAGCAGGGTATTATTGGCCTACAATTTTTAAGGATGTTTACAAAAAAATTGCTGCCTGCCATGAATACTAGATTTTCAATGGTAAGAAGAAGCTTGTACCTTTACCTTTAATTCATATCTATGTGGAAGTGCCATTTCAGTAGTGGGGGCTAGATTTCATTGGAGAGATTCATCCATCATCATCAAGACAACATCGTTGGATTCTCACAGTGACTTATTACTTCACTAAATGGATTGAAGCAATCCCAACTAGGCAAGCAAATGATTCTGTGATTATTTCTTTTTTGGAAAATAGTATTTTGTCTAGGTTTGGTTGCCCCATGAAGATCATAACTGATAATGCTCAGGCATTTAAGTCTAAGAAGCTGATCAATTTCTGTCATCAATATCATATTACTCTTGGGAATTCCACTGCATATTATCCGCAAGCGAATGGTCTTGCTGAATCTTCTAACAAGAGCATTGTGAGGATCATTAAAAAGGTGTTGCATGAAAATAAGAAGGACTGGCATTTGAAACTAAAGTATGCCTTATGGGCTGATAGGATATGCACAAAAAGGTCAATTGGAACTTCACCATATGAACTGGTATATGGAGTTGAAGCCATTTTTCCTACATCTTTAGGGGTACTTGTCATGAATTTGATTCAAGGATTAGAAGACGAAACTAATGCAATTCAAAGAAGAATCAATCAGTTAATAGCTCTGCAAGAGAAGAGGGATGAAGTTTATAACAACAATCAACAGTCTCAATATAGAATCAAAAGGACTTTTGATAAGAAGATCAAGGAAGAAAGTTTTCAAATTCAGGATGAAGTGTTGAAATGGGAGGCCTGAATTGAAGAGAAAGGAAAAAATGGTAAGTTTGAGAACTTGTGGAAAGGTCCTTTCAAAATAACTGCATTCCATGGAAACAATACTTACATACTACAGGAGATAGATGGAAAATCATATGCTGGAGGACCTGTCAATGGTAGGTTTTCAAAGCATTACTCTTCCTAAAAAATCTGTTGATCATTCATATCATTGTACATATTCCATTTTATGAGTTTTTCTGCTAATAATGACAAGCTAAATTAGCAAGCTTGGGCCTGAGGTGAAGGCTATTAGAGCTTGAGGAGAAATCTTGGAAATTTCAAAGTTTTTCTATTTTGGAAATAAAATGGATAGCAGTATTGGAACTACTGGTTCTTAGTGTACCACAGGGGCACACTATCCCAAGTGGAGCCACTATTATCAACCAAAAAATTTTAAAACATCATTTTGACAAGGTTACAAAATTTCATAGATCAAAATTGGGTTTTAGGAGTCAATTTGGGTTTGATCAAGGGTAGGTTTTAGATTTTTTATAGTTTAAAGCTCATCCTAAGGTTCAAATAAACCCTTATTTAAAGTTATTTCATGTCAAATATTCATCATTTTCCATTTGTATGTCATTTCCCAAAGTTTTGTGTCAAAATTGTTCAATTAGCCGAAAAACCGCAATTTCGTAGCACCACCCGTTGAAAAAATCCGTTTTGCACTACGAAAGCGTTGATATTTTTGTAGCGCAAACATGAAAAATTACAATGCAAGTGCTACGAAAGCGCGGTTTTGTAACCTTCTTGTCAGTTGAGTTGGCAGATGTCAGAAACTGTTGGGAAAGGGTAGGATAGTGGCATGTTGAGTCATGTAATGATGAAATTCGATGTACACACCCATGTTTTCAGTTATCATTGTCATTATAGGTTATAAATGAGGCATCATTCAGTTATGAGAGGACATTTTAAATTTCAAAATCTTTCCTAATTAGTCATTCTCATTCCCTTTTTCCTCCATTCGAAATGTCTGAGCTTTGAGTGTCAAGCCAAACCTGTGGTTGGTTCCTATAAAGGTTTTAATACACCCATATCAAGTGACGCTGATAGTTTCTCAAGCGAGGCTGTTATTACAATTATTCAAGCAAGGCTGTTGTTAAATTTTTTCAAGCGAGGCTATTTTTACATTTTTTCAAGTGAGGCTGAAATATTTGTTCAAGAACATGGCAGAGGAAAAGAAAATTCACAGAGGAGGACACTTCTTAAGGCATGAACCTGAAGAAATGAAAGCAATAATTGAAGACCCAGTAGTGATGGAAGCGTTCATAAGAGTAGGTTGCCTACGGTTTTGTGGGAAGTTGCAGGACTATCACACACAGGTATCCAAGGAATTTGCCATGAATTTCAATGGAAAAACCACTAAGGTCAAGAGGTTAAGTGTGTCTATTACAACAGAGGTCATTGTTGTCATTACTGAGATACTAAGAGGTTAAGAAACCTAGTTCAAAAGTTTCAAATTTGATATGGAGCAATGTAAAGAATTCATGAAGCCTGAGTACACAAACATGGACCTTAATAACGCTATCCCTAGAAGCTGCATCAAATATAACTACTTAAAACTACTGCTCAACATTCAAAAATATTTTACCTGTGAAGGCATATATCACAGGGTTTATTCATATCATTTCAAATTGCTTCTACACTTCACTGGTAAGATTTTACTTGATTTATCTTTTTATCCGCATAGGAGTCTTGCAAAGACGGCTGATAAGGTGCAAGCAAATTCTGAAGGGAGTGAAACATCCTTATTTCATCATGGTTTAATGAAGTTATTAATTTTAGGTGAACTTCAGAAGATAGGAAAATATTGGTCATATTTCTTGTTTATAAATGGTTTTGAGTTGGAAACCCTAACACTTGCAAGAAACCCTAAAGCTAAAGGAGTTCCATCACCACCAACAACAGAACCAAGAAAACCTATGGTTGCAAAACCAAAAGCAACTACAAGAGTGAAGAAAATAAATCAAACAGAGAAACGACCAGAGAAAATGAAAATGCTTGATATTCCAATTCTCTCACTTGCAAAACAAAGGTCAAAGGTTGTCAAAAATGAAAAATAGAAACAAGCTATCAGCAAACAGGAAATCAAAAGAGTAACTAGAAGCCAAGCAGTGGCATTAAAAGGAAAGACAGTTGCTACAGAGGAAAGCCCAGTAACAAAGGGGAATATAGAGGATATTCTCGATTCCATTGACATAGAAGAAACACCCATTGTCCAAGCTGAGTTCATTAGGGAAGAGGAGCATAAACTGGAAAAGGCCAAGTCTGCAAAGAAGCTATAGTTTGAGGGGGAAGATGCACGTTTCATTCTCCAAGCAAGAAATCCTATGACTAGGCATGCTAGGAAACTGATGGAAGGCAACAAGGAAGTTCAAATACCCACTGAGAGAGCTAAAGCATCCAAAAATATAACTGACCTCTCATCACCCACTATGAAGGATACAATCAGCAAAACAAAAAGGGGAAAGGAGAAAGTGACAGAGAAAACAGAGTTTCAGCACCTTGAGGAGAAATTAAGGTTGGAAAACCAAGAAATTGTTGTCATGAAAAAGAGAGCTAGAAAGCATAGTGTCGAGAAAGTATAGTTTAAAATAATGAAGGCACTATGGGAAGGACAAGTTGATTTTGCTTCTAAAAACTTAAGTAATACAGAGCAATTTTTCAAATGGACAGTTCAGGCAATAAAAGAAGCTAAATTTGTTAGAATATTAAACACTCATCTAAGAGTTACTAACAGAAGACTTAAAGATCAGGTGGAGGACTTAGAGCAGTAGCTGGAGTTGATTCATGATGAGGTAAAAAGCAAAGGCATTAAAATGACAGTCATAGAAGAACCAATAGCTCAACCAAGTGTAGATGAAGAAGGGACCTCAAGAAAGCTAGAATGAATGTGTTTTTATAGTTGAGATGGTTTTTAAATGATGAAGACAGGTATATTTTGAGTTTTTGGCACAACTATAGTTTTCATTTCGAAATTTTTTGACAAAACTACATACTCGGCAGTTTCATAGCGCATTCAGTGTAAAAAAGCAGAAAAGCGCTACGAAACTGTTGTAGCTGCTTTTCTTTCTTATTTTGATCAGTTTTTCAAGGGTTGAAGAATGAATCGAGAACTAAATTTGCTATGGAGGATGTATTGAAGGGTAATTAAAACAATCTTGGAGGAAAGAAGTCAAAGATTTGAAGAATAAAGGTTGAAATAGCAGCGCTAGGAAAGGCGCTATGAAACTGCTATGTTTTCGTAGCGCAACACATTACAACATTTTGAGCAGTGTTTAAAGTGGTTTTAGAAAGCTGGAGGCTAGGGATGAGTTATGGGACATGTTATGCCAACTTACAACAGCCAAGGACCATGAAATTAAGGGTACATGATGGTCAGTATGTTCAAAAAATTCCAAAAGATCTTATGCCTAAAAAACAGGGTTATGTTTCCTATGTCGGTGGAGGTCAGCAAAATGGTCATGAAGAAATGAAGCCCATCATCCAGATTCAACCATGTGAGGATACACTTGGAAATGATGTAAATTTAAGTAGATAAGGTTGTTATAGATAACAATAAGCAGTTTGAGTCCTTTTTGGAATAGGACTGTTAAGTAGATTAGGTGTCTTTTTGTAATAAATTCCATTTCTTATGGTTACGCAAGGTGTCAGTAGTTAGAAATTTGATGTATCTAGCCTATAGGCAGATCATCCCATGCTTTAAGATGTCTATTAAATACCAAGAGGTCGAATTTGTAAAGGGTTGGACATTTTTGGAAAAACTGTGCTTGTTGTGAATTGACTGGTTTTTAGCTAATACAGAGATCTTCTACTTGACCAACTTGAGATTCAGAAGGATTTTTAGTGTTTTCCTATTCTATTTGCATCTTTTATATATCTCATTATAGTGGTGTTTCATCTATATTACTCAGAATTCATCTTTTAGATGCTCTGACTTCCTATATAAGTGAACTGACTATGTTTTTATAGTTTCATGTGTGTGTACCTTATGACTAAAACTCTTATATGCCTCAACTTCCATGTTAAGTAGATTCATTGAATTACTGATATGCTTTGACTCCATAAGCCCAATGTATTCATGCTGATGTGATTCTCAACCTAAATCTATCATTTATCTTTTTATTGCCTAAATAGAGTTAGTCATCTATATTTTTATCCAAATCATTAACCCTTGAGAGAGCCCTCTCAGGCCGAGGAGGCTAAGCCTTAGTCAAAAGATTAGGTTTGAAATAGTTACATGAAGTTGACTGATCAAGCAACCTATCAAATCCAATTTTGTGATAACACCTACCACACTCAAACCATTGTCAATAACATCTGATAAAAAAATATATGGATGATAAGCAACATCGAAATCATCAATGATGGAAAATATCATAACCATGAACATAGTTTAGACTAGAAATAAAAATAAGCACATTAAGAGTCATCATTACATCAAATAATAATAACAAGATCATTAAAATATGATATCATTTAAAAAATAAAGTGTATTTCGTAGTACTATCTTAGAAATCAAATTAATTGAAATGTGTATCTCAGGTATAACTAGAGTGGGGTACTACAACTCTTAGTGCATCTCCTTGTCATTGCCCAACAATCCAAAACCCCTTTTAAGAGTGAAATTATAAGAATAAATACGGAGAGCTAGGTGTTGTGTGTGAAATTAAGTTATTTCGCAAAAAATATTTGTAACCTCATAATCCTAAGTAAGGTAGACAATATTATCACCCTGATTTTAAAACCTTGTTCAAAATGATCAAGATGTCATGTGAAAAGTGATTCGTTGTATTTTTATTTTTACTATATTTTATTGTTTTAAAATATATATGAAGTAATATACAAAAATGATAGAATGAATTTATAAGTACATAATATAAATGTATTGAAAAATATGATCAATTTTCAAATATTTACAACTAATAGCATAAAAATATGATGGAAAAAATAAAATTCAAATAATAAAGAATATTAATGCATGTATTCAAGTGAAAAAAAATATTTAAACAAAGGAATAAGATTCAATAGTGTGAACAAAGCATTGATCCTTTATTTAAACATGGGCCTAAGTGTTGGACTAAACAACTTTTACAAGTTCTTATGAGAACTTGGACAAGAAAGTTATTAAATAAAATTAAATGAAAAAGAATCATACAAAGCCTTATATTGAGTGCCACATGAAAACAAAGAAGATCTCAAATATAGCGTGAACCACTTGAAGAATGAAAAATCACGATTCACACTCTTAAAGAAAGACCATAAGTCAGTATCACTTTCCCTTTCATTTCACTTTTATGGAAGACTCTCTTATGATGAGTTCTTATTTTATTAATGACCCTTTCTTGTCCTTTAAAACCATTTGGTGTGCGTAGGAAATCATGAGGAAAAAACTAATTGTAGTGAATTTAAAATCAATAAGATGACAAAATTGTTTGTCCCTAAAACCTTTGCTAAAATATTTGATAACATGATGAGGAATAATAAGAACTTTGTTTAAAGCTTAATAGAAACAAATAATTAGTCTATTGACTAATGCTAATATCGGAAAACCGATTACTATAGTCCCTGCCTTAGCCGCAGGCGGCAGGGACTAATAAGAGATTATAATAATATTATATTTAATTAATATAGGTGGGGTCTTGATAGAATCTATCGTAAATTACAACTTATGCTTACCCCATGGGACATGTCATCCCGTAAGGCAGACCTTGGAGGTTTATAAAGAGGCACACGTTTATATCGTCGGGATAAAATGCGTCGAGGGATAAGAATTAGCACCAAGATAGGGTTATATGTTGCATAGATCTTGAGAGTTTGGGCTTAAGGACAAAAAGGCATGGAGGTAAGTGAATAAGCACTTAGGATTAAAGACAAGGTCACAATGCTTGGTTCGATGGGAAAAAGGATCCGAAATACAAAGTGCCAAGGGCTTAAAGGATAAATTTGGTTGAACACATAGTAAAGAGATTTATTTGGAAGTATGGCCAAAAATAATAGTCGGCCAAAGTTGCAACTGGAGTTCAAAGCCCAATTAAAACCTATGGAAGTTCTAGATTGCCAAAATGAGTAAACTTGATCAATTTAACTTACAAAAAAATATGATCAGGGTTTGATGAATTGGAGAGAAAGAAAGACATATTTTTAATAGGAAAAATCCAAAAATCATAGATTCATTCAAAGATAAAAGTGAAATATAAGACAAGTGAGGAGTAAAAGAAGAATTGAAGAGAAGTTTCAGAAGACTCACATGAACATGACAAAAGGAAAAATAATGGATTTATGGAAGGATCAAAGAAAAAGTTAACTAACGCTCCAATTCCAAAATGTCAATCCAAAATTCTTTAAAATCGAAATTCGAGCAACTTAATGAGAGGTTGTTGTTGGGTCTCAGTCTAGTCTCCTAACCTGAGCTCATTTAATTGTCAACCAGGATTTGTAAACTGCTGAAGTGAAGTGTACCATATGTACCTAGGTGCTTGTTTCCTAATGCGTTGTGTGTAGTGTTTTGTGATGTTTTTGGTCTTTTATGTTGATTTATGATGTTTTTGGTGTTTTATGTTGATTTATGATGTTTTTGGTCTTTTGGTGTTTTATGTTTACAATGAAAGTGCCTAGAAAACTAATGGAAAGAAATTGGTGGTCAAAAACACAGTTGAGCCTAATGTATGGATTGGAAAATGCAGTTGGATACAAAATCTGAACTATGACTAAATAGAAACAAAAGCTTGATAATGACTTCTTAGGCCAATGACACAAACTAAACTTGAGAAATGATCACTAAATATGCAAGTTCTCTAACTAGACAGTTAAACACTAATTTTATCATGGTGCAACATTTTGTTCTAAGCTCATCTATTCCATGACTAATTCCTAGTTCTATTCTGCAATTTAATTGAATGTCTCAGAACCTATACTCAAAGAGTTATTGGTTTTTTTTCAAAGTAGTTCTTTTGAGGAAGAGCTCTGTTTATAAAATGATGAGGAATTTGCAGAGATACTTCAGACCTTATAGTGATGTTATCTTCTGTTCCTATGGTTATGGATCACTTTGTAGTTTTCAGAACAAAAAGATGTTTGTAAATAATGAAGGCTGTATTGTGAATTCTAACAACTAAAGTAATCTATTGTGCAAAAGATGACAGTGTGACTATGAGATGCAAGTGCAATAAGTTAATTTAAGCATGAACCTAAGATGCTTCTAAACTAGAACAATGTTAAACTATAAGTCATCATCAAACTTGAAATGAAGTAACTGATCATGAATTAAATGCAAATGAAACTCCGGAGCATTCTAACTAACATGCATTATTCTATGAAGTTACACAATCTGTTTGTTCATCATTAGTGATATTTTGGAAGAGTTCCTTCTTTTGGAAGGGATAGAACAATTCTAACTGTGTAATTGTATGCAATTGAAAGCAAATGAACAGAAAGAAAATGAAAAACTAAGTTACCACATTCATATCCTACTCGTCATTATGATGTCTTGGGCAAGCGTTTAAGAGTAAGAACATAGATGATACTTAGTACAAACAAACAACTAAATCTTTCATTATCACGGTCATGTCTTGAACTTCTTAAGGATGTATTGGAAGAATTTCTTCTTGTGGAAGAGTGATTAGAACAAGTGTAACTGTGATAGTGAATAGCGAAAACTACAACTAATTCCTACAATACTATAGCTATTCATCATTCATTGTTATGATCTGTTGGAAGAATGTCTTCTTGTGGAAGAACTGGAATGAATATAACTACAGTATCTAGTTAAAAACAAATACAAATTCAACTCCTATCCTACAATACCATAGTCATTAATCATTCATCAGTTTGGTCTGTTGGAAGAGTGTCTTCTTGTGGAAGAGCTGGAACGAATTATGACTACAGTAGCTAGTTAAAACAAATACAAATTTAACTCCTATCCTACAATACCATAGTCATTAAACATTCATCATTTTGGTTTGTTGGAAGAGTGTCTTCTTGTGGAAGAACTGGAATGAATACGACTACAGTAGATAAAACAAAACAACTACCAATTCAAATGCAAAACGTAAAGGCAGCTAGGAAAAACTTATCTAGTTTACGCAAAAGAAATCCGTGCAAGAGGCAGGGACCCTCTACCACTTGACGGCATTAAAATCCCAATTAAATCACGCCTTAAAAATAACTTTGTCTGCTCCATTAACGATGCAATAGTCTGAACATAACACTCTGCGTCTTTAAGGACGTAACACAGAGTTTTCACAAAATCTAGCAGCAAATCTAACACAAAATCTCTAACTCAGCTCTCGGCCTACTCAAGAGTTTATAAAGTAAATGCAAGTAACAATAATTACAACAATTTAGGAATGATGTCTTTCCTTATCCGAATCATCTTAGGAGTCTTTGAGGTGGCTACGTGAAGAAGAAAAGACATCTGGACTGAGACAGTCCTAGTAGGAGTCTTCCTTCACAAATGTGTTCCCACGTGCATAACCATACCCAGAATTCATTTCCTCTTCCATGATGAGCAACAAACCATGTAGACACGACGTGGATCATGCCCATATGCGGTTTTCCTCAAGAGGCCACCTGGAACATACTCAAACATGAAGGTAGCTGCAGAATCGCCGGTTAGCTACGGAATGTCTGCATTCTGCAGCTAGTTCCGGTCAAAATGCTTAACAATGGCAAAAATCACAAAATTCAACAAGTTAGTCATGTAAACCATTCTAGAAGTAATTTTAACTATTTTTATTGATCAATTGGGTTTAAAATAGAAATGGACAAGGGAGAATGAGGTAAAATGAGGTGAAGGAAAGCACAAATTTGAGGCTCAACATACCCCCACTACTGTCTCTTTGCATGTCCTCATGCAAATTATCCTATGAATTCAGAGGCTTCTGCAAGGACATCTAATCCCCTTCTTCTCCTTTGTCTGGAAGCTAGAGGTCTTCTGGGTTTCCTGATAACAAGTTTGAACCTGAGGTTGGTGAGTGCCCTGATTAGCTTTTTGTTCCTTGTCTTCAAATTCTCATTGGTCCTCTCCACTTTGTCTATATGCAGGGATAAGGTTGAGTTCATATCAGTCTTGAGCTTGATTTGATCTTTGAGAATTTCATTCTCATTTTTAATGTGTCTATTCAGCAATTCCAACTCATATCTATCCCTTCTTAATATATCAATTTCAGACAGTGGAGGACTGGGGGTTCTCTCTCTGCTTTCTGAAGCTGTCCTCTCTAAAGTTTCCACATAATCATAAATTTCCTGTTGAGCAGGATCGATTTCAGGGGTTCCTTCATAAAAATCTTCTTCATCATCCTCTTCAATGGGTGTTTCTTCATCTTCTATATTGATTACCCCTGTTTGTTTGATTGGTGTTTTCTTCAGTTTTCCCTTTAATCTGTGGCTTCTTCTAGGCTGAGAGGATCCCTCTCCTTTCTCTGTGACAGATTCCTTGATTATCTTTTCTTCCTTAAGTTGCCTCTTGATTTGAGTCAACTTCTCCAAAATGATTTCCTCACTGCTCTCTTGGGCTGGTTTGTCAATTTCAACTTTTGAAGTCCTCCATTTCCTACTTCTCTTTGTGGGCTGTGGTTCAGGTGATGGTTCTTTTGCTTCTTCAAAATGATTTCTTATTAAGAAATCATCCCATGTATCATTTTTTTTAGCTAGATGATGCTCAATCAAAATTTTGACCAAACCATGATGATACAGGGTTGTCTCTAAAAATTGAATTCTTCTCTGAACACAGGAAGCCATCTTCTTCAGGCTTTGATGCAAGAAATATGGTAGATTTAAATCTTCTCCCAGAAAATGCATCATTAGTCTAATGTGGTAGACATAAAATGTCCCATATCTACCCTCACATGTAACAATTTTTTGTAAAAGAAGTAGTATATTTCTCCATTTGCTTTTCAATGCAGTACTGGGAATTCCTTTCTTGAATACACTAACATCCATATTTGGTGATTTTAAAATTTGTTTCCAGGAGTCATTGTGGAATTCCCTATTTTTAAACCATCTCTCCCCAGTTCTGGACAATCCTGTAGCCTCTGCTATAAAAACTTCAGTGACAGTAAACTTGACATCCCCTATTTCAACTTTGGTTCCTTGGAATGATCTGGCAAATGTTTTAGTGACTTCCTTATGGAAGCCATTAAAATTTTCCAAAAATTGAAGCCATCCTATTTGTTGTAACATTTCCTTGCATTGTGGGTAACCTTCTAAATATTTTGAACCCACAGGCTCAGTCCTTACGATGAAACCCATGATTTTTTTCAATATCAAATTAACACTCTTCTCTACCCACAAAACAATGGCTTTTACTTTCGGATTAAAATGGCTTCAAGCTCTAAATGAAAATGGCTTCAATTTTGGAATGACATACCTCTGATTTATAATGGCCACAGCTTCAAAACCTCTGGCTGGTATGCCTCTGTTTGATAATGAAAAATGCCTTCGAAACCTCGGACTGATGTGCTTCTGTTGAACTTTGGAGTGATATGAAAGCAATTTCAAATTTCGAGCTAATATGTCTCTGATAGACAGTGGTAGATGGCTTCAAATTTCTTTTGTGCAATACCTCCGGCTCTTGGTAGCAAATGGTATGCTTCAAACTCAACACTACAACATCTCTGTCTCTGGTAACAACAGACTTAAAATTCAATGCTGCAACATTTTTGTCTCTGGTAACAAAAATCTTCAAACTGCAACACCTCTGTCTTTTGGTAGCAAAAGACTTCAATTTTAACACCTCTGTCTTTTGATAACAACAGACTTCTAACTCACACTGCTACAATTATGAGTTTATAGTGAAAATGCTTCAAATTCCGTCCACAGTGATATGCTATCTGCCCATGGTATTAAGTGGCTTTGAGTCCTCACACTGTTATACTTCCAAATTTACCTCTTCTGCTCTGCTCTGCGTTTACAATGCTCAATGCTGTTATTCTTTAGCTCTGCTCCTGATGATAATAATATCTCTGTCTTCGGAATGGAATACCGGCTACGGAATGAAGTTATGGCAAATGGTCACGGAATAGAGTAGTGGTGTGAGGTGGAGGGATTGTATTAATGATTGAGGAGACGGCGGAGGATTTCACGACGGCAGAGGGAATCATCATCATTAAATGCTCTGGTTAAGAGACGTGGAAAATTCAAATGCTTTGGCCATTTCACCGCTTAAATGCTATCGGATATGAATTTTGAAATGGAAGATTTTAATACAAAGTCTGTAGAGGGTTTGTTGGTGTTTGATCAATAAAACAATTAAAACAACTTTTCGAATAATCCACAACTAAACTATGCTAAACTTTTATGAAATGCCATCGTAATTTAAATTTGTTACCTCTGCCCTTTATTTGATGTTTTTGTAGCCTTTGTCTTCTCTGCTCATCTTTGGAGGAATCTTTCACAATTTTCTTGATGTTTTTTATTCATGAATTCACTGGATCACTTTGTTGTAATTCTGATGTCTGCTGGTTGATGCCTTCAGGGTTTATAGCTGTGGAAAGACTGTCGGGCTGCAGAAAGGCTGATCAGCTGCATAATGTCCACTGAGCTGCAGAATGTTCCTGTAGAACACTTTAATCATGAAAATGGAATGTTTTTGGAGTATGGATGAAATGTTATGTGGTATGAATGAAAATGGATGATGGATTATGATATGTATGAAGTGGTTAATGGAATGGGATGGATTCAGTTCATGAAATGGAATGAAGGAACATAAGGGTTGTACTGCAGTTCATGACATATTTTATTCACTTACAGCAAGATATCAAATTCTGTGTTTTGACATGAAAATGAGATGAATGGAAGATGGAGTGAGATGAATGAGATGTGGAATGGAATGAAATATAAATGATGGATGAGATGGAGTATGGATGAATAAGTGAATGGAGTGAGATGAAATGAATCATAAGAACTATGGAACTGTACTTATGATTTTTATAACAGCTGCTTATAAAAACAAGAATGGGAAAAGTTAGAGTGTCAGAGAGACTCTGATTTTCACCCTATCTTTTCTGTATAAACATGCCAATCAATGATTGGTTTTCATGTTTATACCTTTATTTTTTATTTTTTTATTTTTTTAATTTTTTTTTTTAATTTTTTTTTTAATTTTTTTTTTTTCAAAAGAGAAATGCTTCAGAAAATTCAATCAAGTTGATGAAGAAGAGAGACTCTTCTTCATTAACTTCACATCATTGTCTTCTTGGAATTTCTTGATAAACTCTTCTCTTGAGAGTGGCTTGTGGTATAGCTTCAGTCTATGACCATTCACAAGAAAAGTGACCTCCTCTTCATCTATAGTTCTGATTTTTACCGCCCCATTATCAAAAATTCGAACAATTTCATATGGCCCAAGCCAATGTGTCTGAAATTTCACTTGAAAATCCTTGAATTTTGAATCAAACAAGAGAGCCCAGTCACCCTCTTTAAATTTCTTCTCCTTGATGTACTTGTCATGCCATCTAGCCCTTTGCTGTTGGACTAGACTTGTTTTCTGAACTGCATCTTGTCCGATCTCATCCAATTCATTAATTTGCTCCAGTCTATGCTTTTGTGCCTCCGTTAGATCAAGTCCTAGCTGAACTGCCATCTTGAATGTTTGAATTTGGAACTCTATAGGAAAAAAAACTTGCTTCCCATAAACAAGCTCATAAGGAGTATGGCCTGTTGTGTTTCTCCATGTAGTTCTATAGGCCCACAAGGCTTCAGGAAGCCTATCTACCCAATCTCTTTTATGTAGATGAACAGTCTTTGTTAGGATTCCTTCAATAACTTTATTAGTGGATTCCACTTGACCATTTTCTTGTGGATGATAAGGAGTAGATGTTCTATGTCTGATTTTGTACTTCTCCATCATTTGCTCCACTAGCCTTGATGTAAATTGAGCTCCTTGATCTGTAACAATTTCCCTTGGGACACCAAAACGAGTGAAAATATCCTCAAAAAGAAAAGTAACTACAGATGATTCATTAGCAACAAGTAATGGTTTAGCTTCTACCCACTTAGTAACATAATCAGTGCAAACTAATATATATTTCTTTTGTCTTGATGGAGGACTAATAGGTCCTACAAAATCCAAAGCCCATTTTTCAAAAGGTTCAATGTATACCTGAGGTTGTAATGGCATCTCACCTGAAGGAGAAGGTTTCCCTACCCTTTGGCAACTGTCACACCTTTTTACATACTCCCTTGCATCTTTGAACAAGGATGGCCAATAATATCCTAAGTTAAGGATCTTATAGGCTGTCCTCTTATCTGCAAAGTGTCCGCCACAAGGTTCATCATGACATGCCTTGAGAATTTCAAGCATCTCATCTTCACGAACACACCTTCTAATGATCAAATCTGGACCTGTCTTGTACAACTCATTAGCGACCCATGAATATCTTGCACTATCATTAATGATTTTTCTTTTATCCCTTGCATTCATAATTGAAGGAAATTTTCCCGAAACTAAATAATTGGCAATATCAGCAAACCATGGAGTTTGAGTAGAGATTGCAAAAAGATATTCATCAGGAAATTGATCTTCAACTGGAGTGTCATCTTTGATATTTTGAATTCTAGACAGGAAATCAGCCACAGTGTTTTGTTTTCCAGGCCTATCTAGAATAGTAATGTTGAATTTTTGCAATAATAACAACCATCTTATAACTCTGCCATTAGTGATTGATTTATTCATTAAATATCTAATTGAAGAATGATCAGTGTGAACAAAAGTTTCATAGCATGTTATATAGTGTCTAAATTTGTTAATGGCATGAACAACAGCTAAAAACTCTTTTTCAGTTACAGTATAGTTTAACTCTGCGGGAGTCAAATTTTTACTGATATAATAGATGGCATAGGGAATTAAATCTTTCTGTCCCAATACTGCTCCCAGAGCTGTATCGGAAGCATCTGTCGAGATATGAAAAGGTAACTTCCAGTTAGGTCCCCTTAATATAGGTGCTTCAGAAATTTTGGTTTTCGGGGTTTCAAAAGCTAACTGGCAATCAGAAGTCCACTTAAATTCACAATCTTTGGTGAGTAATTTGAAGAGAGGAGATGCTATTTTGGTGAAGTTTTCTATAAATCTCCGATAATACCCTGTAAATCCTAGAAAACTTCTAACATATTTTTGACAATTTGGAATGGATAGGTTAGAAATAACTTCAACTTTCGCCTCATCTACTCTAATCCCATCCCCTGAAATGTGGTGCCCTAAAACAATACCTTCAGTGAACATCATAAAACATTTTTCATGACTAAGAGAAAGGTTTGCTTCTTGACATCTTTTTAAGACCTTTTCCAAGTTTTCTAAAGCCTCTTCAAATGTATCCCCATAAACCGTAAAATCATCCATGTACACCTCTACACAGTCATGTATCAGATCAGAAAAAATTCCTAATACTGCCCTTTGGAATGTTGCAGGTGCATTGCACAATCCAAATGGCAATACTCGGTAGGCATAAGTACCCCAAGGACAAGTAAATGTGGTTTTATCTTGGTCTTCAAGTGCTACTTGGATTTGATTGTAACCACTAAATCCATCCAGGAATGAAAAGTACTTTTTACCCGCTAATGTATCTAATACTTGATCTATGAAAGGTAAGGGAAAATGGTCTTTAAGAGTAGCTTTATTCAGTTCTCGGTAGTCAACACACACCCTCCATTTTCAATTTTTCTTAGGTACAATTACTAAAGGAGAAACCCACTGACTATCTGAAATAGGATAGATGAAGTTAACATTTAACAATTTTTGTAATTCTTCCTTGACAATTTCCCTAAGATTTGGATTCATCCGTCTTTGAGGCTGTCTAATTGGTTTGCAATTTGCCTCTATATAGATATGATGAATACAAGTCTTGGGACTTATCCCTTTCATGTCAGTGTATTCCCATGCATATGCAGAAGAATGTCTCTGTAATACTTTGACTAACTCTTCTTGTTGAGATTTTTCTAGGTTTTTGTTTATGTTCAAGGTTTTGCCCGGAAAAATTTCACTTGTAGAGCTGCCAAATTTGTCCATAGAATGAAGAGACATCTGTCTAGATGACAAGAACTCAATATTGGATCTCTCTTGAAATGATTCTTGTTTGTGTTCTGGAGAAGATTCAAAGTTTTCTAGAGTATTCATAATTTGATTATCTTCACTAATTTCTGAAATTGTGAAGAGTGGTTGTAAATATTCTTCATCCTCTATCCATTGAGTGTCATCTAGATCTGTAATTGTCCTAGCTGGAGGATATAAAGTGAATTTCTTTGTTGAACTTCCATCATAAATATACATATCACCGGACCTACAACTAATAAAAGCATCAGTTGTAGCCAACCAAGGTCTTCCTAGTATAACAGGATGGCCTCCTAGATTATTCTTGGGTGTCAGGATCATGAAATCCACAGGGTACTCCCAAGAGTCTAGGGACACCGGAATGTCTTCTATTACCCCATCTGGTCTGATCACAGATCTATCTGCTAATTGTAATAGTGTGGGTGTAAAGAGAAGATTAGGAAGTTTCAGTTTGTCCATGATTTGTCTACTCATGATATTTATTGCTGCTCCTAAGTCAATGAGTGTATTTTGAATTTCAATTCCATTGATGTGAATTTTGACAACTGGATTTCCTGGGTCAAGGTACTTTGGAATAGTAGTCTTACCCATCATAATGTCTGCTATTTGTCCTACCAGTTGACTTTTCTTGGTTTCTCTTATTCTTTTCTTTGTTGTCTTCATACTCAACTCCTTTATTGTTTTGGCTAAAATTGGGATTTCCTTGATGGCTTGCAATAATGGAATTTTAATGCAAACATTTCTCAATTCATCCAAGAAATCATAATTAGGCACCATTATTTGTTTTTCTACACCTTTATCAATTTGTAGTCTTTCCGGAAAGGGAGGTATATAAGTAGATGTGGATGGTTGCTCTAATACTGGAGTTGGATTTATTGGATCTTTTTGTTTCAGTTTTTCAATGTTTTGGCCTTGAAAGGATGTACCTTCGGAGCTTTTATTAACCAGCAGAGTCTTTAGTTCCTCGGGGTATCTTGTTCTTGTATGATCACAGAAGGTTTCCTTTTCTCAAGTATCCTTCCAGACCTAAGTTGAACATCACTAAGGTCTAGAGGAGTAATTAAATAAGTTGGAAATTGTTGTCCTTCTATCATGTATGTATTCTGAGGGTTCTTATTATTAGGGTTTGGTATGGGCTGAGCTGGCAATTGATTGGATTTTTGAGGGAATGGTAATGGAAGTGGTTGATTTTGATGAGGTTGGTTCGGATGATGTTGTTGAGGATTTTTTTGAAAATTTTGTTGAAGATTTTGAGGAAAATTTTGTTGGGAATTTTGAGGATAAAAATGTGGATATGGTGGATAGGATGGTGGATACTGATAATATGGAGAATATCTTCCATAGGGACCTTGTGATCCTTGTGCCCAAGCTTGAGATTGATTTTGAAATTGGGGCCAAGGTTGCTGCCAAGAATTCCAAGGTGGAGGTTGATTATACATTTGATCATGGAATCCTTGTGTCTGAGATCACTGCCAAGGTCTTCTAGATACAAAGTTAAGAGAATCTGTGGGATCTGTAGGAGTTTCTTCTTGAAAAACAGCCTTGAGACAGGAAGAGGAAAAGGACAATTCTTGGTCTCATGTTTCTCAGAACAAATAACACAGGTTTCTACAACTTTTACATCTAGGGGACACTCTCTCAAGGCATGTTTCTTCCTACATTTGGGACAAAAGATTGCCAAGGCATCAGATTCAGCCTTTTGCTTGTTTTGTATCTTGAGGGTGTCTATTTGTTCACTAAGACTCCCTAAGATGTCAAATTTAAAATCATCAAGCATGTGTCCTATTTCTGATCTACTTACTGTCCCAGAAGCAGATTTACTTGCCCTTGCAAGAGCGGGATCTCTTGGACCTTTGACAGTTTTAGATTTCCCTCTGGAAAGGTTGATACATAACTCGGATATTTCAGGTAATGTAAGTTGTGATATATCCCCTTTTCCCATCATGTTAAGAATATCCAACCATTCATCCCTACTTGTTTTCAACGAAAGAGCTTTTAAGGTGTCTTGATCTAGATTTTCCATTTTTTCCCTTTTGATGTTGTAATTAAATCTTTCCAACAAATCTTCTAAGTTTTCATCTTCTTTTTGTAACATCTTGAACACTTCTTCCTTATGATTAAACGGCATACAATAATCCAAGTATCTCTCTAGAAATGCTTGTTTCATGTCTTCCCATGTTCTAATGGAACTACTGTTTAAACTCATAAACCACTTCAATGCTGCTCCTTTTAGAGTCGAAGGAAACAATTTCAATTTTTGAGCATCTTGAAGATAGTCATAAGTCCTACACAGCACTTCAAATTCGAATAAGAAAGTTTCAGGATCCTCAGTTTTAAGTCCATAGAAGTTCGGAAGGACGGAAGGTGAAATGTTTTTCATGGTTGTATTGGTTTCTTCATCAAGTATAGGGAACCCAAAATAGCTTCCTATTCTACCTCTTCCTCCTTCTGCACCTCTACCTCCTTCTCCTCTTCCTCCTTCTCCCCTACCTCTACCTCTACCTCCTCCAAACAATGTGTGTTCTCCATTAACAACTCCTCCTCCTCCTTCTTCTGCCATGGTTGACTCTCCTGTGGAAGTAGAAAGGTTTGTATCCTCAACAAAAGTTTTTGGATCCTCTTCTATGGTAGGTTCAATGGATGAAGTGGAAGGTTTCTCTAATGGAGTAGGTGACCTTAGATCTTCTAGAAGTCCAGGATCAGTAAAGGATGGAAGATGGGTTTGAGTTGAAGGTGTACTAGCTCTGGATCTAGATGAAACAAGTGGTATTCTAGATGTCAAACTTCTGCCTCTGCTGCTTATAAATCTTCCCCTTGAATCTCTCTCCCTACGCATAAAATTGTTTTTGGATGCTAAGAAACAAAGGTTACCTAGTTTTCACTTCCCCGGCAGCGGCGCCAAAATGTTGGGTCTCAATCTAGTCTCCTAAACTGAGCTCATTTAATTGTCAACCAGGATTTGTAAACTGCTGAAGTGAAGTGTACCATATGTACCTAGGTGCTTGTTTCCTAATGCGTTGTGTGTAGTATTTTATGATGTTTTTGGTCTTTTATGTTGATTTATGATGTTTTTGGTCTTTTGGTGTTTTATGTTCATAATGAAAATGCCTAGAAAACTAATAGAAAGGGGGTGGTGATCAAAACAGAGTTAAGTCTAATGTGTGGAATGGCAAATGCAATTGGAAACACTGAAGCAGAATCTGAACTATGACTAAATGAAAGCAAAAGCTTGATAATGACTTCTTAGGCAAATGACACAAACTAAACTTGAAAAATGATCACTAAATATGCAAATCCTCTAACTAAACAGTTAAACACTAATCTTATCATGATGCAACATTTGGTTCTAAGCTCATCTATTCCATGACTAATTCCTAGTTCTATTCTGCAATTTAATTGAATGTCACAGAACCTATACTCAAAGAGTTATTGGTTTCTTTTCAAAGTAGTTCTTTTGAGGAAGAGCTCTGTTTTTAAAATGATGAGAAATTTGCAGAGATACTTCAGACCTTGTAGTGATGTTATCTTATGTTCCTATGGTTATGGATCATTTGTAGTTTTCAGAACAAAAAGATGTTTGTGAATAATGAAGGTTGTCTTGTGAATCCTAACAACTAAAATAATCTATTGTGCAAAGGATGACAGTGTGACTATGAGATGTAAGTGCAATGAGTTAACTTAAGAATGGATCTAAGATGCTTCTAAACTAGAACAATGTTGAACTTTAAGTCATCATCAAACTTGAAACAAAGTAACTGAACATGAATTAAATGCAAATGAAACTCCGGAGCATTCTAACTAACATGCATTATTCTATGAAGTTACACAATCTGTTTTTTCATCATTAGTGATATTTTGGAAGAGTTCCTTCTTTTGGAAGGGATAGAACAATTATAACTGTGTAATTGTATGCAATTGAAAGCAAATGAACAGAAAGAAAATGAAAAACTAAGTTACCACATCCATATCCTACTCGTCATTATGATGTCTTGGGCAAGCGTTTAAGAGTAAGAACAGAGATGATACTTAGTACAAACAAACAACTAAATCTTTCATTATCACGGTCATGTCTTGAACTTCTTAAGGATGTATTGGAAGAATTTCTTCTTGTGGAAGAGTGATTAGAACAAGTGTAACTGTGATAGTGAATAGCAAAAAATACAACTAATTCCTACAATACTATAACTATTCATCATTCATTGTTATGATCTGTTGGAAGAATGTCTTCTTGTGGAAGAACTGGAATGAATTTAACTACAGTATCTAGTTAAAAACAAATACAAATCCGACTCCTATCCTACAATACCATAGTCATTAATCATTCATCATTTTGGTCTGTTGGAAGAGTGTCTTCTTGTGGAAGAGCTGGAACGAATATGACTACAGTAGCTAGTTAAAACAAATACAAATTTAACTCCTATCCTACAATACCATAATCATTAAACATTCATCATTTTAGTCTGTTGGAAGAGTGTCTTCTTGTGGAAGAGCTAGAATGAATACGACTACAGTAGATAAAACAAAACAACTACCAATTCAAATGCAAAACGTAAAGGCAGCTAGGAAAACTTATCTAGTTTACGCAAAAGAAATCCGTGCAAGAGGCAGGGGCCCTCTACCACTTGACGACATTCAACTCTAAATTAAATCACGCCTTCAAAATAACTTTGTCTGCTCCATTAACGATGCAATAGTTTGAACATGACACTCTGCGTTTTCAGGAATGTATCACAGAGTTTTCACAAAATCTAGCAGCAAATCTAACACAAAATCTCTAACTAAGCTCTCGGTCTACTCAAGAGTTTATAAAGTAAATGCAAGTAAAAATAATTACAACAATTTAGGAATAATGTCTCTCCTTATCCGAATCATCTTAGGAGTCTTTGAGGTGGCTACGTGAAGAAGAAAAGACATCTGGACTGAGACAGTCCTAGTAGAAGTCTTCCTTCACAAATGTGTTCCCACGTGCATAACCGTACCCAGAATTCATTTCCTCTTCCATGATGAGCAACAAACCGTGTAGACACGACGTGGATCATGCCCATATGCGGTTTTCCTCAAGAGGCCACCTGGAACATACTCAAACATGAAGGTAGCTGCAGAATCGCCGGTTAGCTACGGAATGTATGCATTCTGCAGCTAGTTCCGGTCAAAATGCTTAACAATGGCAACAATCACAAAATTCAACAAGTCAGTCATGTAAACCATTCTAGAAGTAATTTTAACTATTTTTATTGATCAATTGGGTTTAAAATAGAAATGGACAAGGGAGAATGAGGTAAAATGAGGTGAAGGAAAGCACAAATTTGAGTCTCAACAGTTGTTGGTGCAACAATATGTGTAGTGTCGGTATGCATCAAGGGTGAATTAATGATTAGGTTCAGTGTATGAAATGTGTTTTATAGATGAAAAGAATGCATTGGTGATTAGTCGAAGGATTTATGTTGTTGATATAGTTTGGTTTGTTTAGTAATGAAATTTTTTTAAGTTGATTTTGATGGTTATTTTATTAGTAATCAAATATTGTTGAAGGTGTTTGTAAGATGGTTTTGGTGAAGAGCTGCAATGATAAAATTTGTGTGCTTATGAGGTAAGTGGTCTATTGGTTCTAGTTTGAAAACAGATGAAAGTTGAATCAAGAGGGCCAACAAGTGGTAGCTTGCAGATCATGGGTTGTATCTCCTTCCAGTAGGTGTTGGTAATTGTTTAGGGGCAAGAGTCCCTTTCATCAGAGGCTGATAAAGGAGCGGGAGTAAGAGTCCCTTTCTGTAGTAGATAATAAACGAGCAGGAGAAAGAGTATCTTTCAGCAGATTTTGATAAACGAGTGGGGGAAAGATTCCCTTTCAGTAGAGGATGATAAATGAGTCAGGGTAGAATTCATTTTTTGTGAAGATTGATAAACGAGTAGAGATAAAAGTTCCTTTTAGTAGCAGTTCGTAAACCTACAAGCAATAAATTTTTAGGCAATGATGTAATCAAGTTGATGCTTGTAATAAAATAAGATTGGTGTCTTGTGTATATGTTTCTCATGTTCTTGATGTTTATGATGTTATGTTTTACATGATTGAATTGTGTTGTTGATCCATGAATAATTTCTAAAGTGTTTCAAAATTATAATTTGTGAAAATTGTATAATTTGGCCACACTAATGATTCAACCCCCCCCCCCCCCCCCTCATCTGTGTAGTGTCCTGGTTTCCATTGTTTATAACAATTGGTATCAGAACCAGTGTCCTTCAAAATCAATTTAATAGCTAGAAGGAATATTAGGGATCATGGAGAAGTAGGATTGGATTACCTCAGATGGAGTTCCATTTTTTAATGGCTCAAATTATACAAATTAGAAGGTAAGGATTAGAATCTACTTGCAAGCTCGTGATTTTGATTTATGGCTATCTGTGGAGAATGGAGTAATAAATGATAAGTGTGATAAAAAAAACTAGGAAGGAAATCATGAGAGAGTTGCTTGAGTCAAATATTGAGAAAGAAATATTTTTTAAGGCTGCCAAGGAGATATGGGATAAATTGTAGTCCATCTATGATATAGACATGCAAATTGCATGTGATGTCAAGAGGATTTCCTTGGAGGATGGAGTAGTCAAAGATTCAAAGTGAATTGAATATCATGAATCAGAGGATGATTCTTCTCTATCAATAGGCCAAGTTGTTGATCAACACTCAAAGGCGATGAAATCTACAAGTAAGTTGTTTTATTTTTACCATCACACAATAAGGAATTTATCTTCAAAGTACTCAACTGCAAGTACTATTGAAAGAGAGATTTTCTCATCAAGTAGTAGTGAAGAAATTACCAAATTGATAGAAATAAAAGACCTAGAAATTGGTCAAGAAGAAGATGGGTCCATCTCGAGTGAAGAGGAAGAAAGGACATCTCATGTGTCAACAGGAGAACCCCTAAATTAATCAAGGGAACAAACTCTTGAGAGTGAAATAGACACTTTTTGTGAATCTAGTTTCTCATTTATTGATTTGTAAGACCTTGAAGAGAATATCTATTTGAAGAGGAAACTCATATCAGCTCTCGAGGAGATCAATAAATTCAAAGCCATAACTATGGAGTTGGAAGAAGAGAATAAAACATTAAATGAGCAGTTGATGAATCTTCAGATGCATGCAAACAATTTTGAAGCATTAGAAGACATTCAAGCTAGCCATTGTTCCTTTCAGGCCGAAAAAATGTTGGAAGATGATAGGTAATTAGCAGAAGCATTAAAGGGATCGAGAAATTTGGTTAAATAAATATCTAACAACATTGAAGTGGCAGAGAAAAGAACGTAACATAAAGGAGATAAATTGAATCCCAAGAATCAATATAATGGTATGCCACCCCTCATATGTTTCTATTGTAGTAACATAGGGCACTTTTCCTCCAAGTGTCCAAAGAGCAAAAACAAGGTGCAACAACAGAGGTGGAACAATTTGTTTCAACAACAACCATGAATTCCTCAAAAGGAAAATTCGAATAGACATGCACAAAGAGCCTTTTCCCATCAAAGGAAATATTGTCTGTGGTCCGGGAGAGCGAGTATCTGCCCAATTTTTTTTATAAGAATAATATTTGGTAAGAAGAACCATTCATGTTCCCCCTTCTTGAATAAAGTTGAATTCCATCGGTGTAATAATTATGGGCACAAGGTAGTTGTATGAAAATTTGGAAAGAATTCACCCCCTTTCCAAAACATTGCAATTAGAGGAATGGATTATGAGGAGAGAAAGAAAATAAAACTATGTGGGAGTTATTACAACACTCATAATAAAGGCATATTGAATGGTGCATGGAGGCAGCATAGACTAGTGCTTGGATTTCAAAATTATCAGCAAAATATTGGCATATCAGAGTCTGAAATTCCTGTAGTTTATTTCTCTTCTATAACTTGCAATAGGCTAAGGATCCAATAAGTTAAAATAAGCAGCATCAGCCCTGATAGATCTCAAAATGAATATAATTAGACGGAAGAGAAAGAGGCAAATCATAGATTGGATTTAACTAGCACTAAGAAGAATCAACATTGGTTTGGAAGAAAGTCACTCAGTCAGGCAACATTACCAGATCAACATAGGAAATCATCTCATGGTGTTGACCAAAATTAGCATACCCAACTGTGGAAGAAAAATGGAGATAATATACTAAGGGGGAGTAGACCCCTTTTTCCTCTTAATTGAGAAGAAGAGGTAGGCTTCAAGGGAAAACAAAAAGGTCAGATGTAAAAATGAAAGGAACATGCCAAGGAATGCATCTGAAGGATAAGGGAAGTTTTGAATGTTGTTGTCAAATTGGATTGGTAGTATAGATGGTGATGATATGTTTAGTATTTAAGTTTATTTCGCAAGTATTGTTTACATATCCCTAATGAAAAGAGGGAGCATATCCATAGGGGGAGTATACTCAAGTCAATATTTGAGTATCAAATTATTCATTGACACTTGGTATCATTTGTTTGCTACAAGACAAAGCTAATGGCATTTTTTGCACATTATGTTCAAGTAATCAGAGTGGATTGATGTTATGATCTTGTTCTATGTGGTAATTGGTATCGGAAATCATATTTTTTGGTGAAAGGAGCATGATCATAGGATAAGAACACTTAGTTATAAATTGCTCAATGATGTTTATTAGTTGCATCATTTTAACACTTGGTATCAAAGGTACTATCAATTGGTATTCACGGTCATCAAAATTTTGTCAAAGTATGGTGTTCATGTTGTTGATATGATATTGCAAGTCCAAGTGTTGGTAAATGAGTCTTGATTTATATGAATTTTTTTCATGATCATTCAGACATATTATGGTGATTCTTCTACCATTTGAATTTTTCAAGTTGAGAATGAGCTGCTAGTTTAATAATGCATTGGCAGGATCCCCTATATGTTTTTCAAAGTAAGCACTTCTAAGTGTTGTACTTTGTTTTTCATCAATTGACAAGTTGATGGTGTTAGTCATGGTACATGTTTTTTCTAGAGGTAAGTTGTATGTGTCTAGGTAGGAAATTTTAGGAATGTAACCCTATTTGAGACTCAAAACAAAAATAATTATTTTTCTCATGGCTCAATTGCACAAGCATGTGTCATTTAATAATGAGATCTATCTTGACTAATTGATGAAGAGATTAAGAGTAAATACTCCTCTCCTTTCAAATCAATCTTATTCGCATGAAAGATAAGAATCTTCTTGGATAAAATTAGAGGTACTTGAGGTTTCCAACATAAGAAGAAGTAGATAGCAGGTCCACAAGATCAAAGAGACAAAGGGATATTTTTGAGAGGGGGAATATGATAGTATATTATTCATTGATGTTAAAGGGGGATAATTTTTTTATCAAGAAAAATATGGATAATAACCACATACAAATGGGGAGAAGGACCTAAAGAAAAACACATGCATAAGCATAAGATAAAAAGAAGAGAAGTGCACTTGTATTTGCTTCATCAATGGTGATGATTGTTTTGTTTGATCATGGTGTTGCCATCCATGCCAAAGGGGTGGATTGTTGAAAATAGGTTGTCATTTATGGAAAATTCAAAGCATGACAACTAGAAAGCACTGATGGTGGTATTTTAGTTGTTGTAAAATGTTTCAAAGGATGGAAAAGATGGAAAAGGATGGCAAAGGATGACATAGGTGTTTAATATTAGTCACAAGAAGGATGAAGGTCAACATGGATGAAGAAGGTAAAAATAATTTGAGGTCAATTCATGGAGATAAGATCATATCTAGTGCAGGTGAAACTGACTCAGATCGATAGAGATATGAAATATTTTCTAGTGGTATGTGGAAGTTTGAAAATGGCCTCTTGGATCATAAGTTAGGGGCAGTCAAAGAATAGAACCCCCAAAGTCAAAGTGGAAGAGCTAAAGTTGGTTGGAGATATTTTTGGTGCATGTTTTAGTTTGGAATCATTTCCAAATGCGGTGAAATCATTGGCAGAGCTAAATAGTTGAAGAATGGGAAACATGGCTGAAATGCATTAGAAGAGAGCATGTTGATTGGTTCAAGGAGGATCCCACACAACAATTGAACTCGATGGTGGGAGCCCGACAAGTGTACCCCAGAGAAATATTAAGGAGCACTAAAGTAATTAGAGGGATGACGTCCACTGGGTAGACATGGAAATACAACACAGAAGGACCAATGGAATTGCAACCAGGATAATGTGGTGCAGACAACATTGTAGTGGTAGGCATGTTGATTGGCGAAGTATGTAAAGCGGGAGGCCCCCCACTGGATAGTTCAAGGGTGTGCATGTCCTAAGGCAGATCGGGTGCCACAAGACCCACTAATGCACTGAAATTAATCTCATGGGGGTCCACAACTTTACCGTTAACTGGTAGGGGGGTCACACAATGGGCAGTTAGCCTGAACCATCGATCATCAGATCGATGACTATGGTTGATTTTCCTACCCCCATCTCAAAACCACAAACAACCTAAACGTGGGCACTCAAACCATAAGTGGTTTTGTGATACTGGAAGAATACAGGAAACATGTAAAATGGAGGAAGAGGCAATGTGGTGTTAAAAATCATCGAGACCTTTAGAACTTTTATAAAGTAAAATGGGTGAAAAACCAAAGGCTTAGTACCCTTTCTCTCTCCTTTGACAAGACACATGGTAGTAGACTATTGGTCGAATGTGTAGCACAATGACAAATCATTTCATAGGACCGATCTCAAAATAAAAAAGAATGTCCAAAATTTAAGTGTTGGGATGAAATAAATGAGCTACATGGAAGCATTTGATTGGCTTGCAAGGATGACATAGAGTGGATGATGACATCAATAGTGATGTGGCCCAATGAAATGATGACATGTGGCATGTGTTTTGGACATTTTTGGTGGCAGAGTGGCCATTTCTGGGTGACACGTGGACCACTCACAAAGCACCATGTGGTGAAGGTGATGTAAGCATGACATCATCCAGTAGGCCAGACCCTGGAAGGTTTGAGCAAGGCACAATGGATAACTTATGGGATGACTAGGCATTGGGTTGACAGTGTCAATTTTAGTGACAAGTAAGCCCTGAATTGTAATGATTAGTTGTGGGATCAACGAACCGACCCACTGTAACAACTCAGTCTGCAAAGTAAATCCTAGAGGAAAAATTAAAAGGGCACATGGTAACTACATTAGGATGATGAGTACCCGGACATGACAACACTGATAGGAGGAAGCATAAAACAATGAGAAGCAAATAGGATGGCCCTATGGGACATTTCATCTTGTAAGACAAACCCAAAATTCTTAAAAAGAGAAATAAGTTTATATTGTCAAGATAAAAGGTGTCGAGGGCTAAAAATTAGTGCCAAGATAGGGTTATATGCAACATAAAGACCGAGAGTGTGGGATTAAGGACCCAAAGACACAGAGGTAAGAATCTAATCAGCAAAGTAGCCAAGCATCCAAGCCATTTACAGTGTCGTTATGTGTTCAAGAGAAAGTTCAATTTACCATTCATTGCAAACATTTGTCTCCATTCGTGTTGACCATCCCTAAGTCAGTCCTTGCAAAAAAATTCTTCAAAACTAGATCTAATGGTTTCATGTCGTAGGATTTCCTACGACATATCACTTTCTATTGAAATCAGCTCATTATCTAGAAATTTGATCTAAAATCCTATCAGTACCTTCTGCATGCCCTAATGGCAGGTTTCTTACCTTTGACAATAGGTTTTCATCATTGACCTTCGATCCAATGATTCTATGGGTGTTCGACTACAAATCATTCATTCACACTTCAAATATTGTACTGAAGTACTTTGAGGGCCATTGTCATTATTGATGGTTTCTCTCACACTTGTTAATGATTCTCATCATTTGATTAGGAGCTCAAGTCCGAGCTATGGAAAAAGCTCAAAATTGAAAGTGTTAAAAATCACTTGCAACCTAAACGACCGGATAGGCGTCGTCGATATGATCCTGGCACCGTGAACGACACTCGAATCCGAAATCGTATGTGAAAGTTATGCAAGTTTGAAGTTTTCAGTAAACTGCAAAAAACTGAGTTTGACCAGGTTTGACTTTCAAATTTTGAAAATTTTTAAAAAAGGAATTGTTGAGGAGGTACATCCCCTCTGCAGACAGAGGCGATCCCTACTAGCCCAGATCGAGTCTAGCAAAAATCAAACACGCTACAGTGCAGGTTCCTAATTTTAAATAAACCGACTTGCGAGGAAGGCCTACCTGGAATCCAACGTTGTCGTTTGTAGAAGAGGTGGTGCTCCCGTTCCTTTGCCCTGGCAGATCACAATCCTCACGATCTCCGTGATCGGACACCTGCACATGCAAGAAACAACACAAACGCAAGCATAAAATCTAGTACATACAACTATATGTCATTCGAAGAGGACATAACTCATGAACATGATCATGAACAAGAGTGGAACCATAACCGATAGTCGCTTAACATTAATGAGTCAAAAGAAGAATACAACCAAAGCTTCGACGCCGAATTCTCCTTTGGCGGGTCGTTAGCAGAACATGTCTCGATAAAGCCTGTCAAGGATGGGACAAGCCTCTCTCTCCGGATACTTGGAAATAGTCTCCTTGCTTGGATTTGACCTTAAGGGAATCAAGAAGGCTCTTGCAGCATAAGGATATGAAATCTCTTGGGAACTTGGAGATTAGCTTGTCATGGAGATGAACAAGCTTTTATAGAAGGAGGAAGGGGAGTTGGGATCCCTATAATTATGGGATTGGCCCTATCATCAAGGAAGCTTCCATGAGAGGTGGCAAACCACTTCCTCTCTATGGAAATCCATAGCCAAACCTCCCAACTCAAGATAGAAATCAACCCAGGAATTTGTTAGGATGAAACTTCCGCCTTTTATTTTTAAAAAACACCTCTTAATATGGTTGGCTCGGGTGCGGCTCTATGACAGAGTGCCAATTGGCGCGCCCTATTTGGAGGATTTTCCCCCTTGGCGTGAGGGCTGAACTGTGGAACCGCGCCAATGGAAAAAGAGCTATTTTTAGGGTTTTTACAGGGAGATGTTTTCAGGGCAATTAAAGCTCATCTTCAGAGGGATGCAACGAAAGTATTTTCAAGTCTTGTCTTTGCTCACAAGTCACGGAATGAGCCCTCCAATATGCGGGACGGGGATTGCAGGGACGGTGAAAAATTACTGTGTAACAGGAATATTCCTCAAAATATTCCCTGAAATATTCCAACTGGGCCAATCGTATTGTGACAAGTGGAAAACGTGTATTGGTTAATGGTTTGACTTTGTTATTTTTGGCCAATCACGGGCTACCACGTGGCAGGCCCAGAAGCCGCCATGTGGCCTCAGGGCGCATTGGAATGGCATATTAAAATCTTTAAGGCAGCAGGAATCGACCTCGGGTCACCCGCCTACCAGCCTAAAGGCCCAACCAGGCTGGCTATTCGTTGGTTCTTACAATGTATTGAGCGCCGGTTATATTTAAAGTTTGTAATAGTTTTGGTTGGCAGCAAAAGGGGGCTAGCCCCCATACCATATGACCACAAGGCCGGAACCTTGGGCCTGTCACCGGTGGAATATTTTGGAAACGTTTAAACAACCAAACCGTTAAATTTTATGACATGTGGCCACTACCGTATGAATGCCACGTTAAATGGTTTATGCCATGGTTAATTAACGGTTAAGTCGGAGATGCCACATGTGACCACCTACCTCTCCAACATTTAACTTAACTACAACCAGTTCCACCAGATTTGGGGCAGAGTCTGCCAATTTTGGCCTTTGGCCACTTTTAGCGCCCTTATTTGCAGTTTCTCCACAATTCGTGGAGCTTGTTTAGGGGAATTTGGGAAAATACTGTTTTGGTGATAAATTTCACATTACTGAACCTTTTTGGACGAATTGTTTTTTGATTTCGGGTATTCAGAGGATTATGGATCCATTGGAACAGGTTTCAGAGCCATTAGAGTTGATCTTTAGCCCCTTTTGCGTCAGGGAAGCAATGAGAGCCATTAGGGATAAGAGGGAGTTGGAGCTATTTTGGGCTATGCTTAACCATTTGAGGTGAAAAAAAATTCATTTTAGACTATTTTCAGCATTCCATAGCCATTGGGATAGGTTCTATAGGTAGTAGAGGTGTTCTACAACCATTTTAGCTTCAGGTAATCTTTTTGAGCCATCATGGCCATTGGGGAAATGGAGCTATATTGGGTTGTACCTCTCTGTTTGAGGTGAACCAAAGACCATTTTAAACTATTTTCCACCTTCTGAACCTAATGGAAGAGGTTTTAGAACTTTTTGAATACTTTCAGAGCCCGAAAAGCTTCAGGAGAGTTTTCAGAGCCACTAGGGCCATTGGGGAAATGGAGTTGTTTTGAGTTGTACCTCTCTGTTTGAGGTGAACCAAAGATCATTTTCAGCTAATTTCTGCCTTCCAAACCTAATGGAAGATGTTTCAGAACTGTTTTAGGACTTCTACAGCCCAAAAATATTCATTGGAGTTCAAAGAGCCATCAGGGCCTTGTTGAAGAAGTCACTATTTATGGTATTTTTTCACTATTTAGTGAATATGGAAAGGCATTTTTAGCATTTTCATGTCTTCTGATTCTGTATTTACAGTTAGATTTTCCTATTGAGGCAATTTTAAACTTTTATTAGCATTTGAGAGCATTATAATACAAGAGGACAGTCTCATTTTGGGAGGCTTGATCCAATAGACGTAGCCCAGGAGGGGTGAACTGCTAACCAAACATTTGTCTCATGTTATGCTGAAGTTATATTGTTGTGTATTTATGATTTAATATGTTGAACAACAAATTAAATTAAATTTTCCTCACACATAAATGCATAAATAGTTACCAAAAACACTTTGTTTAATCAGCAAGACATGGAGAATTTTGCACACATTTAATTAAATGGAAATTAATACCTTGCACACATTTTCAAGTACTTCCATTTTCAGTTCAGATGGTATCAGAGCATAGGTTGAGCTCAGGTTGAGCATTTTTTTTTGTGAAAAAGGTGTTAAAATAGTGTAAAATATTGACTGTTTTATTGGTTGCAAAATGGTTGATTGTATGAGTTTGCTTGAGTTGAAAAGATAGTTGTTGATAGCTAAGTCTTGGAAAGGAAAAAAGAGTTGTAGGCTATTTCCTTAACCCAAATTACCTCAAGATTATCTTTGGAAAACAAACCCACTTGATTAGTGTTTGATTCAAGCTATTGGAGTTTGTGTTTTGTGGCTGCTTGAATAAGAAGGGGTCTTTAAAGACATTTGGTTAAAAAGCTTGTCATTTGTATGAAAGCTTTGAGAACTTTTCTTTGGAAGATCCTTTTGTTAATTTGACTATTTACATAATGTCAAATTCTTCTACAAGTGAAGTTTACTCCTTCACGAGATTCTTCAATGATGACATGAAGAATGAGTTCATTAAGGTGAAGGACATGGTGCAGATTCTAATTGAGGATCAAAGAGAAAGTGTTTAGCTTCTTGCACAATTGTTGGCTATGAAGGATGAGAAGGAATAAATTCTCCAAATGTTTCATGACATGGAGAAACAACTCCTTCAACCTCAAGAAGCTTTGTCCAAGAACAAGCGTGAGGAAGAGGTAAACCATACCAACTTGTCTTCAATTTCCTCAATTGAAAAGTGTGTTGGTTCTTTTGAAAAACATACAAGGGGTATAGGTTCCAAATTAATGTTTAAGATGGGCTATCATGAAGGAAAAGGTTTGAGAAAGCATTCACAATGCATGGTTGACCCTATTTCAGTTGTGGAACGACCTAAGAATGTTGGTCTTGGTTATGAGCAGTTTAATGGCGGAGAATCCAAATCCTTGAATGCATGTGATGCAGATTTTAAGAGAACCTTTATTCCAAGTTCTAAAATGCACATATGTCAAAATTGCTTTAAGGATGATTTCCATTTTTTTAAGCCATCATTTCAGCAAGTAGAGGGTAAACATGTCGCTTATGGCGAGCATGCAAGTTTAAATAGTTTTCAAGACAAGAACTGTGATGAAAGTCTGAAAAAGAAAGGTGTCTCCTCTACTAGTTCATCGTCTTTCGAAGACAAAAAGGATGGACATTCCATGCAGAAAAAGAGGTATAATTATTCACATGATCAACTTGATTATGTTTCAGCAAAGAATGATAATTTTTCTTGTTCAAATGAAAGAAAGTTTTGTTGCACATTTTTTGGTGGATTTAACCATGTTGCTTCAAGATGCTGGTTGAAAAAGAAAGCACACAGGAAGTAGAAGAGGCAAAGAAAAATTTCTTAAAAAGTGTTTAAGAGTTGCAAATTTTGTCAAAGGAAGGGACATGATGTCTCTCATTGTTGGACTTTGCATCCAACATGTCGTCCAAAGCATAGGAAGTTTGATGACAAAAATATTGGCGCAAGTGGATCTATGGCTTCCATTATCGATGTGGAAATGGAAGATTCACATGTAGAAATGTTATAGCAGGAAAAGACGCCATGGAGATGGCTTGGTAAGAAGTGGATTAACTTCTTAATGCAGTAAGTCATACTCATTTTGTACATGCAAATTTTAGATTTTATATGCATGTATTTCAGTTGAAAAGTTTGATGCAAGATTGCATGTAAAAAGCAGTTTCAATTGAAGGAATTTCTTTGTTGTTGCAAAGTTTCACCATGGAGGTGTAAAAGATGAGTATGATACTCACTTATATTGCAGCAATGTCTTTAAGTTCAGCTCTTAGTCACCCACATGTTTTTTTGGGATGATCTACTTGTTGGTTTTTGAAAAGAAGAGTTGAAGTTGCACATGTACATAGAGGTCGTATGTGTAAATAGCGAACTGTATATAGTTCATTGTACATGATACATACACATGTGTTTTTCAAGGTGTATCTTGTTGGTTATCGACTTGTGTTGATTGTGTCACACATGTTTGTCGACTTGTGTCGATTGTGGGCACACTTTTTACATTGATGATTGTGTCAATTTTATAGCACATTTCAGGTCAACTTGTTGTTGATGTTGTATGTTGCACAAGGTGCCTTTGGTGTTGATTGGTGCAGAGAACGAAGTGTCGGTGCAAAGCAGTGCAAGATTCGATGAGATGGAAAGGCATGCAAGAAAAGAGGGCACAAATTTCAGCAAGGGTCATTGTTGGTTTCAGAATGGCAGTTTGGTATGGCGAGAAAACTTGGTCGGGATTCGGCACAAGTACTTGGCTCATTTAGCAAAAATTCGCCATGAGGACAATTGGCAAGTCAGGAAAATTTTTGAAGGCTGAAGAGAAGAGGATGTTGTTATTCTCTCATTTTTTGTACAGTTCAGTTCAACATTTCAGTGAGATTTTGGGGTCCAAAAGCTTCTCATTTGGGAGGTGTGATTAGGAGCTCAAGTCCGAGCTATGGAAAAAGCTCAAAATTGAAAGTGTTAAAAATCACTTGCAACCTAAATGACTGGATAGGCCTCGATGATACGATCCTGGTGTCATGAATGGCACTCAAATCTGACATCGTATGTGAAAGTTATGCAAGTTTGAAGTTTTCAGTAAACTGCAAAAAACTGAGTTTGACCAGGTTTGACTTTAAAATTTTGAAAAATTAAAAAAAAAGGAATATTCCAAGAAATATTCTTGGAATATTCCTCAAAATATTCCCTGGAATATTCCAACTGGGCCAATCATATTGCGACAAGTGGAAAACGTGTATTGGTTAATGGTTTGACTTTTGTGATTTTTGGCCAATCACGGGCTGCCACGTGGCAGGCCCAGAAGCCACCACGTGGCCCCAGGCCACATTGGAATGGCATATTAAAATTTTGTAAGGTGGCAGGAATCAACCCCAGGTCGCCTGCCTACTAGCCCAAAGGCCCAACCGTGCGGGCTATGCGTTGGTTCTTACAATGTATTGAGCACCAGTTATATTTAAAGTCTGTAATAGTTTTGTTTGGCAACAAAAGGGGGCCAGCTCCCATACCATATGACCACAAGGCTGGAACCTTGGGCCTATCACTGGCGGAATATTTTGGAAACGGTTAAACAACCAAACCATTAACTTTTATGACATGTGGCCACCACCATATGAATGCCACATTAAATGGTTTATGCCATGGTTAATTAACGGTTATGACGGCGGTTAAGTTGGAGGTGCCACATGTGACCGCCTACCTCTCCAACATTTAACTTAACTGCCAGCGGTTCTGCTGGATTTGGGGTGGAGTCCGCCAATTTCAGCCTTTGGCCACTTTTAGCGCCCTTATCTGCAGTTTCTCCACAATTGGTGGAGCTTGTTTAGGGGAATTTGGGCAAATACTGTTTTGGTGATAACTTTCACATTACTGAACCCTTTTGGATGAATTTTTTTTTGAGGTGTTCTACATCCATTTTAGCTTCAGGGAAGCTTTTTGAGCCATCAGGGCCATTGGGGAAATGGAGTTGTATTGGGTTGTACCTCTCTGTTTGAGGTGAACCAAAGACGATTTTCAGCTATTTTCCACCTTATGAACCTAATGGAAGAGGTTTCAGAACGGTTTGAATACTTTTACAGCCCGAAAAGCTTCAGGAGAGTTTTCAGAGCCACTAGGGCCATTGGGGAAATGAAGCTGTTTTAAGTTGTACCTCTCTGTTTGAGGTGAACCAAAGATCATTTTCAGCTAATTTCCACCTTATGAACCTAATGGAAGAGGTTTCAAAAATGTTTTAGGACTAATACAGCCCAAAAATCTTCATTGGAGTTCAAAGAGCCATCAGGGCCTTGTTGAAGAAGTCATTGTTTATGGTAATTTTTCACTGTTTAGTGAATATGGAAAGGCATTTTTAGCATTTTCATGTCTTCTGATTCTATATTTACAATCATATTTTCCTATTGAGGCACTTTTAAACTTTTATTATCATTTGAGAGCATTATAATACAAGAGGACAGTCTCATTTTGGGAGGCTTGATCCAATAAACGTAGCCCAGGAGGGGTGAATTGCTCACCAAACATTTGTGTCATGTTATGCTGAAGTTATCTTGTTGTGTATTTCTAATTTAATATGTTAAACAACAAATTAAATTAACTTTCCCTCACACATAAACGCATAAACATTTACCAAAAACACTTTTTTTAATCAGCAAGACATGGAAATTTTTTCACACATTTAATTAAATGGAAATGGATACCTTGCACACATTTTCAAATACTTCCATTTTCATATCATCATTGACCGTTAATCAAGTGGTTTATACCATGTTCGACTTCGACACAATCAATCGCATGGATAAATTCGTACTAGTTCGAGAAGTGCAAATCAAGACCCTAGATCTAGTTTCCACCATCCAGGTTGCGAGGAGTTTTGTTATTCATGATGTAGTAGACTTCTAATGACAGATGGTTGCACCCATACTATGTCTACTTTTGATGTAATACTAAAATTATATATGTACCAAAACATTTAGTTAGTTTTGCTCTGAGTATGGGAATGCCTACCTCAACAATGATATATATATTTTCATTGAATTTTTTTACAGGTTTTCAACCGGTGTCTCCAATCCAATCCTCGGAATGATAAATCACTTCACTCTTCAGAAAAACTCTCATAATTCACACTTTAGGGGGCAATCTGTTACACATCATTTTATCACCATGAAATTTGACTATTCATATGGGTCTATCAACATTTATATCATGTTCCTTTAGAGGTAAAAAACATTCATGTTCCTGAATCAAGTCTTGGAAATTGGAGAAAAGCTGTGTAAAACCCTTAAAAGACTTCCTACATTGTTTTTCTAGCCTTTTCCTGTGCATATGTTGATGCTCCTTCCATTAGCCGCGGCAATCGCTACTATGTTCGCCACTAAAACCTACGCGCTCGCGTGAAAAGAAAGTAAAAATAAAATGTAACTCCTAGAAGCCTAGTTGGTCGAATATTCTCCCAACTAGAAGCCTCTAGAGTTACACCAGTTCGAGCTTTACCCCTCCACTCATGGAGCTTATCCCTTGGTACAATGAACTCAAATCTCTTCATGGGAGGAATCGATCCCTATGTTAATGGATCTGAAACTACTTTAATCTCCCTATATATTGAGCTCAAGTTTTAGGTTTAGGGGTAGAGATACCTATATGCTAATGTGATTAGTGACTGATTTGCATAGCTTCTAAGCTGGAGATAGTTCATAAAGTGTATAGTTTCTATACTATTGAGTTGTTGTTACACATTTGTGCCCAGGACTTCATGCTGGTTATTATAGAGAGGAAGGCTTATCAGACTAAAGGAAAACAATTGCTCAGACACCTGGGAGGAATCTGTACAACATCAAGGCATCCTGTTGTAATATTTCTCTTTCTAATTTATGAAAATACATATGGATCTCTTTTTCTCATTGTCTTGTTTCTAAATTCATAGAAATGATGTCAATACTTATATTCCCTGATCACTAAGTTGGATTAGTATTTTTTATTATTATATATTGCAGATGCTTTGATTATTTGTCTTGTTTGTGATTGCAGGTTCTACTCATCATTGAAGAACTACTTTGGAGCGATGAACAAAGGATTGCATCAGAAATCTAGATTGAAAGGTAGGAGCATGTCCTCTCTACTTTCCTATTGTGATGATCTTAAAATACAAATAATCTGAGAAAGAGATATTCAAATGGACCTTTGTTTCTAGTTACTTATTGGAGTACTAGGGAGATCGCTCTTGTCCGCAAGAGGGATTAATCCTGATAAGAAATTGGCAACTCCACTAGGGATTTTATTCATTTAAAACTACAAAAATAAGTTTAAACAAGTCATTTTTACCTTTTGATTTTCAGAACAGAGAAAAGAGATATTTTATTGAGTTTTTGTGCAGGATACAAGATTTTTGGTGAAAAGAATCGTCTTGACATTGAGTACACTTTTATCACTTTTTCGGGCTCTTTATGAAAAAGTGAAACCTTGGAGTCCTCTTTTAAGCCCTTTTCAAACTCTCTAAATATGAAAATATCACCAAGGACTTGACAATTCGAAATCGTTAAAACAAATGAACAATCATCCATTCAGTATAATTTTACCCCTTTTTCAGACTGAATTGGAATATTTACGAAAAAGGTATATGTTGACTAATCATGGTCAATAGAGTTCTCTCCTACAATATTTTATCCTTTTCAAGCTTGAGGGACTAAAATTATGAAAAATAAAAACCATGGAGTTTACTTATGTTTTTCTTCTGACTCCCTAAAACTCAAAAACGTTGAGTTATTCCTATATTGGACTTGTTAAAACTAAACAATACAGAACCTGTCGATCACAACAGGACCGAACCACTCCTTCTTAGGGGTCATTTTTAATACTAATATGGACTCATCCAAAGGATGAGCTTACACAACAAGAAAATTTTATCCTCCTCAAGCTTGAAAAAAATAAAGAGGTACTTGCCAGTAATGGTGGGGGAAAAAGAGAGAAAAAGAATCCTTTTGTTGCCTTGTTTTAGAAAGCAGCATGTCGCTCTTGAACATGACACTTTGTCACACTTGTACCTGGGTTTGGAAATCCTTTGTCTAACAATTAATCAAACCACATTGAAAGTCTTCAGACAATTTATGGGTATTATCTTTAGGTCAAAATTTTCCAAGCCATTTATAGTGTCATTATGTGTTCAAGAGAAAGTTCAATTTACCATTCATTACAAACATTTGTCTCCATTCACGTTGATCATCCCCGAGTCAGTCCTTGAAAAAAATTTCTTAGAAACTTGATCTAATTGTTTTGCGTCGTAGGCTTTCCTACGAAAGATCAATTTCTATCGACATCATCTCATTATCTAGAAAGTTGATCTAGAATCATATGAGTACCTTGGAATTTGCATGCCCTAATGGCAGGTTTCTCGCATTCAATGATAGCTTTTCATCATTGACCTTTGATCGAATGATTCTATGGGTGTTCAACTACAAATCATTCATTCACACTTCATAGATTGTACTGAAGTAATTTGAGTTCCATTGTCATTATTGATGGTTTCTCTCACACTTGTTAATGATTCTCATCATTGACCAATAATCAAGTGGTTTATGCCATGTTCGACTTTGACACAATCAATCGCATGGATAGATTCGTACTAGTTCGAGAAGTGTAAATCAAGACACTAGATCCAGTTTCCACCATCTAGGCTATGAGTAGTTTTGTTATTCATGATGTAGTATACTTCTCATGGCAGATGGTTGCACCCATACTATGTCTACTTTTGATGTAATACTGAAATCATATATGTACCAGAACATTTAGTTAGTTTTTCTCTAAGTATGGGAATGCCTACCTCAACGATGATATATATATTTTCATTGAATTTTTTTACAGGTTTTCGAAAGGTGTCTCCAATCCAATCCTCAGAATGAGAAATCACTTCACTCTTCAGAAAAACTTTCAGACTTCACACTTTAGGGGGCAATATGTTACACATCATTTTTTCACCATGACATTTGACTGTTCATATGGGGCTATCATCATCCATATCATGTTCCCTTAGAGGTAAAAAACACTCATGTTCCTAAATCAAGTTTTGGAAACTGGAGAAAAGATCTGTAAAACCCTCAAAATACTGCTTGCGTGGTTTTTCTAGCCTTTTCCTGCGCATGCGTTGATGCTCCTTCCATTAGCTGCGGAGATCGCCGCTATGTTTGCCACTAAAACCTGTGCACCCCCATAAAAATAAAGTAAAAATAAAAAATAACTTCTAGAAGCCTAGTTGGTCGAATATTCTCCCAACTAGAAACCTCCAGAGTCGCGACAGTTTGAGCTTTATCCCTCCACTCATGGAGCATATCCCTTGGTCCAAGGAACTCAAATCCCTTCATGGGAGGAATATATCCCTCTCTTAATGGAGTTGAGACCACTTCAATCTCCCTATATATTGAGCTCAAGTTTCAGGTTCAGGGGTAGAGATACCTATATGCTAATGTGATTAGAGACTGATTTGCATAGTTTCTAAGCCGGAGAGAATTCATAGAGTGTATAATTTCTATACTAGTGAGTTGTTGTTGACACATTGTGGATCACACCTTTGTCCCCATGAATTCATGTTGGTAATTCTAGAGAGGAAAGCTTATTAGACTGAAGGAAAATGATTTCTCAGACACCCGAGAGGAATCTGTACAACATCAAGGCATCCAATTGTAAGATTTCTCTTTCTAATTTATGATAATATATATGGATCTCTTTTTCTCATTGTCTTGTTTCTGAATTCATAGAAATGATGTCAACACTTAGATTCCTTGATCACTAAGTTGGATTGGTATTTTTTTATTATTATATATTTCAAATGCTTTGATTATTTGTCTTGTTTGTGATTGCAGGTTCTACTCATCATTGAAGAACTACTTTGGAGCGACAGAAAAAGGACTGCAACAGACATTTGGATTGAAAGGTAGGAGAATGTCCTCTCTAATTTCCTGTTGTAATGATCTTAAAATTCAAATAATCTAGAGAAAGAGATATTTGAATGGAACTTTGTTTCACGGTTACTCGTTGGGGTACTAGGGAAATCGCTCTTTTCCGCAAGAGGGATTAATTCTGAGAACACTTAGCCAATTCTCAGCCTGTCTTCAGCCTACCTTGCTCACGCAAGTCCTGAGGAATGAAATCAATATAATTTAGTAATTTCAGCCCTCCTCAACTGCCAAGAGTATCATGGGCATCATGTGTTTTTTTAACTGCATTTGGGAAATCTGCTAATATCACAACTGATAGTTAACTTCCCTTTAACCTTTGTCTCAACTAGATATCCACTAGAACTGACATGCATGCATCTATTAATAGTAAATCATCAGTAGCATGACAGATCATTGATTTTGAATTAAATATGATTTAATTCACTTGATGTCTCACTAGTGCAACAATTAGTTACAACTAGTCCAACTAACTTTAACTCACCTAACTGAGTTAACTGATTACTCATGCATTAAACTAATGCAACAACTACAATTCGAACTCAATAACTAATAGAAGGAATTACTCTACATGCCTCATCAACCACCCTCAAATCGAAATACATGAGCTAACTGAGTTTATCACACTCAGTTAACTGTTACAAGTGATCATGAGATAAGTTTACATTTTATTGTCCAATTTAATTAAGGGAAAATTAAATTAGACATTGCACCAAATTGATTAATTAATTTGGCCTTCACACTAATGTATCGCTAGGAACTATTGGTCCCACACTATTGTGTGTGCTGCAATTTCATGTTAGACTTAAAAACTCCCTCTCGACAAGAAATGGATTATCTGCCACCCCAATCCTGCCTCTATGGTACTCGAATTTTCTCCTAGCGAGCGCCTTCGTCAGAATATCTGCATCCTCATCTTCCATGGGAATGTACTGAAGTAACATAATGTGCCTCTTAACATAATCTCTGAGATGGTGGTATTGGATGTCTATGTGCTTGGACCTATCATGGAATAGCAGATTAACAAATAGTTTAATGCAACTCTGTTTATCACAATGTATCACAGTCAGATCCATCTGAGAACCAAACAAACCAATCAGAATCTTTCTCATCTAGAAGGCCTCACATACAGCTTGACTTGCTTCCATGTGCTCTGCCTCGGCTGAACTGAGTGCCACAGTTCACTGCTTCCTGTTGTACCAAGAAACTATTGTCGATACTATGCTGAAGATCCCTCCTGATGTGCTCTTTCTCTCTGATGGACTGCCTTCCCAATCTGCATCCATGAAGCCTTGGAGCTTCACCCCTTTTTCTGTCTGTACCGTAATCCATACTTTGTGGTTCCCCTTAGATATCTCAAGGCATGCTTCCCCGCCTTCCAAAATAGCTTGGTCGGCTTAACCATAGCTTGACTTAACTGGTTAACTATGTAGCAAATGACCGGTCTCGTGTTCACCAAGTACATCAGTGAACCTACTAGCTTCTTGTAGATAGTAGCATCCACTACTTCTCCTTAAGTAGTATCCTCTTTCCTCCAATTTCGTGGAAGAGGAGTGTCCATGGGTTTGTGGCTCTCCATGTGAAACTTACCCAGTATCTCTTTGGCATACTTACCTTGAGAAACAAAAATTTCACCATCCCACTTCCATATTTCCAAACCAAGGAAATAGTGAAGGAATCCCATGTCCTTCATTTCAAACTCCCTTGCAAGATCCTCCTTGCATGAGTTTATCAGTTGATCATCACCTGTCAAAATTATATCATCAACATAAAGTACAATAATCAAGAGCTTACCATCAACCACAATATGGTACAAGTTTGCATCAGCTTCACTTTTGGTGAATCCTAACCTAGTGAAATAGCTGTCAATCCGAGTGTACCAAGCACGAGGTGCTTGCTTCATCCATACAGTTCTCTCTTGGGTCGGCACACATGTGAATCATTGTCAAATATCTCGAAACCTTCTGGATGCTCTATGTACACTTCTTCCTCAATGACTACATTGAGAAAAACAAATTTCACATCCATATGATGAATGCGCCACCCCATCTACGCTGAGAGTGCAAGGATAGATCAAATGGAAGAGTATCTCACAGTCTCCTCATAGTCAATCTCCTCAACTTGTGATAATCCCCGGGCCACAAATTTTCCCTTTTACTTCTCCACACTCCCATCCAATGATAGCTTCACCTTATAGATCCATCTAGATCCAACCACTGAGTTTCTAATCGGTCTTGAGACAACCTCCCATGCACTGTTCTTGACGATGGATTCATACTCCTCTACTATAACATCAACCCAAATTGGTTTTTAGCATTTCTTCCTCATGGGAAGATGGTTCTATCACAATACGTTTGCTCATAAGAGCCATGTATGAAGTAAACATGTCTGGAGTCTGTCTCTATTTTCATAGTGAAGTAGGGGCTCCTACATTATCTACTGCATCAAGTCTCAATCTATCAGCTTCTGCGGTGCCCCTTCTACCATTTCTAACGGATGGCTCTGCATGAGTGTTTTTTGCCACTCTGTGATCCTCCACATTTGGTTGCTCTACATATTGAGGTTCATTCTTTGGAACCAATATTTCCTCCTTTGCATCCAAATCCATCTCCCTCTCAAGGGAAAATTGCATGGCTTTCTCCTCATCAAATTTTATATCCTGTCTCACAACAGTCATTATGTTGTTGGAAAATACACTCGATAGTTGTGGGGAGTATCAGTGTACCCCACAAAGATCCCAGTCTCATTTGTTGGTTCGAGCTTCTTCCTGATGTCTTTGATCACATGCACATAATCATATGAGCCAAAAATTTTAAAATATGAAACATCAGGTTTCTTACCAGTAAAAGCCTCCTCTGATGTACTAATGCCAAGTATCCGATGAGGAAAATGTTTTTGCAAAAATACCGATGTGTTGCATGCCTCAGCCCACAGATGCAACGGTAGGCCCTGGTCATGCAACATCGCTCGTGATGCACCCATAATTATTCTATTCTTTCTTTGTACGACCCCATTCTGTCGTGGGTTATGAGGCACAATCAACTCTCTTTGAATTCCTTCTTTGCTACAAAAGTTCTTGAATTCATTGGATATGTACTCACCACCATTTTCTCTCCTAAGATCCTTCACATGCTTCCTCGTGTCTTTCTCCACCAGTGCTTTAAACTCAAGAAATTTTGAGAACATTTGATCTTTCTTCTACATGAAGTAGATCCAAAAATTTCTAGAAAATTCATCAACAAATATCACATAGTGCTTATGCTTTGTTGTCAAAGCAGTAGATAATGGTCCACACACGTCTGAGTGAACTCTCTCAAGGATTTCCGAAGCTCGGTTCTCCTTCTCATGAAAAGTGGCCTTTTCATACTTCCCCATAGTACATCCCTTGCATGTGTCTGACTATGAAAGAGCACCCTTGGGAAGACCCATATAAATCTGTTGCACAACCTTCAAGGATCCGTGGTGTAGATGGCCCAATCTCTTGTGCCATAACTCACCCTCATCCTGGATCAACACTTTGTCCGCCTTACCCATCAATGTTGCGCAACCATCTACATCAAGTTTATAGAGATTATTCACACGAATCCCAATCTTCTTGGCTTTTCCTATTGCTTTGTGTCGAAGGAAATATTTTCCCTCACTGAAAACAACATCATAGCCTCTATCCTCCAACATTGCGATTAAGACCAAATTTTTCTTAAAGCCTGGTACATGCATTACATATTTTAATTGAAAGGGTTTACCTGACTGTCTTTAGAAGCTAACTGTACCAATCCCAGAAGCACTATACCGCTTGTCATCACCCATTTCAATATGCATTTGGAGGTCCTTCTCCTCCAAGCTACTAAAAAGTTATTTGTATCCCGTCATGTGAAAGCATGCACCACTATCCAAGTACCACACCGATCCCATTGAACTTAACACCATGCATGCAATGAGCGATAAGTCAAGCTCAAATTGCGAGGACAAAGCCTCACCAGCTGCAGATCCTGAAGCCTTCTTATTCTTATTCTTTTGTGGAAAAATAGTGGCATAATGTCCATGCTCGTGACAAACAATGTTACCGATGAAATAGGTAACCGCAATGTTACCTACTTTTTTTTGGTAGCATAAAAAGCACCCGATTTTGAAAAGTGGTGATGCAGAATCACCATTTTTTTTTTGTGTACATTTTTGACACTCTAATATTTTTATTTATGAAGTATGAATATTTGTTTTAAAATGTTAGTGAATTTCATGTTAATTTTGAAATGTATTAATGCAGCATCAACTTTTTTTTTTTAGAGTGGTGATTTTCATGCTAATTTTGAAACGTATTGATGCTACATGAACTTTTTTTTTTTAGAGCGGTGATTTTCATGCTAATTTTGAAACGTATTGATGCTGCATCAACCTTTTTTTTTTAGAGTGGTGATTTTCATGTTGGTAATAAAACACAAAACTTAGATAAAAAAATATATATAAAAACAATAAAAAAAACCCAATAAAAATGTAAAAAAACAAAAATAGCTCGTAAAAATAAAAAATTTAAACAAAAATAAATAAATAAAAACAAAAATATTTGAAAATTATATCAAAGGAAATGACAAAATTTGAAAAAAAAAACACATAATTTAAAGAAAAAAAACAAAAATTGACCAAAAAAAATTTAAAAAAAAACATAAAAAACATTTTTTTTTAAACTTATTAAAAAAAAACCATATTAAAAATTTAAAAAAAAAAATTTAAAAATAATTAAAATTACAAAATTAAAATTTAGATTTAAAAAAAAAAATTTAAAAATTTAAATTAAAAATAATAATAATAATAAGAAAAAAAATACAAATTTTAAAATTTAAAAAAAAAAACAAATTTGAAATTTAAAATTTAAAATTGAAAAAGAAAATAAAAATAAAAAAACTATCATTAAAAAACAAAAAAAAATAAAAATAAAAACACATGCAAATAATTAAAAAACAAATACACATAAATTTAGTGCTTATTTTTAATGAAACAATTTATAGATTTCAAAAATGAAAAACTAAATAAACTAAAAAAATTTAAAAAAAAATTAAATTAAATTAAAATTTAAAAAGTTTAATAAATAAATTTTAAATTTTAAATTTTAAAAAATAAGTAATCTATAATATTAAATATAAAAATAAAAGAAAATTAAAAAAAATTAAACAAATTGAATTTAAGATAAAAAAATTGAATAAAAAAAAAAACTTTAAATTTTTTGAAATTAAAAAAAAAAATTTAAAAAAATCAAATTAACATAAAAATATTAAAAATTTAAAAAAAAATTAAAATCAAATCAAATAAAAAATATACATATATATTAAAAATTAAAAACAACAAAAAATAAAATAATAAAATTTAAAAAAAATAAAAACAAAATTAAAAAAAATAAAAACAAAACAAATTATATTTTAAATAAAAAAATTAAATTTTTTGAAATAAAAAAAAGAAATTAAAAAAAATCAAAATAAAAAAAATCAATTAAAAAAAAAAACCATTAAAAAAAAAAAAAAATTTAAAAAAATTAAAAAAAAAAAAAAAATTGGATATAATTTGTTTTGTTTTTGTTTTTTTAATTTTGTTTTTATTTTTTGTAAATTTTATTATTTTTTTTGTTTTAAATTTTTTTTTGTTATTAATTTTTATTAAATTTTGCTTCTTCTTTTTTTATTTAATTGAATTTTTTTTTTTTAATTTCATAAATTTTCTTTTTTATTTTATAGAATTTAATAAATTTTGTATTTTTTTTTAAATTTATTTGAATTTAATATTGTTTTTTAAATGTTTTACTTTTTTATTAATTTTTTTTTTGTTAATAACATAAAATTTTTATATTTTTATATTTCAATTAAAAATTTTGTATTTAAAATTAGATTTTTTTTTTTTTTTTTATAATTAAACTTAATTTTTTTTAAATTAATTTGTTTTTAAATTTTTTTTATTTAATATTATTTAATATTTTTATATTTTTTTCAATTTTCAATTTTTAATTGATTTTTAAAGTTTTTATTTTTTTTTCTTTTATATTTAAAATTTATTTGTTTATTTGTTTATTTATTAAAATTTAATATTTTTGTTTTTAAATTTAATTAGTTATTTTAATATATATATTTTTTAAAATTTAATAAAATCTGATCTATATACATATTTTAATTTAAGTTCATATATATATTTTATTTTTTGTAATTTAAATTTAATTTATTTTCTATACTTTATTTGTGTTTCTAATATATACTGTTTTAAATTTAATATTTTCATTGTATTTTATTTTTATTTTTTATTTTTTTTACTTTTAATTTAAATAATGTTTTTTTTTCAATATTTTTATTTTAAATTTTTAAATTTATTAAAATTTAATATATTTCCTTAAATTTAATTTTTTGTTTTAAATTATTTTATTTTTTTAAAATTTAATAAGCATTTTCTTTTTCTTTTTTAAATTTAATTTCTATATTTTATTTTTTATAATTTCCTTTTTTTTTAACTTTTTTTTTTTTTAATTTAATATTTTTATTTTGCTTTTATTTTTATTTTTTAATTTCTATATTTTTTAAAATTTCAATCTTAGTTTTTTTTTGTTTATTGTTTTATTTTTTTTTTCCTTAAATTTTAGGTTTTTTTTAGTGTTTGAATTAAAATTTTTATTTTGTTTTTATTTTTATTTTTTTTATCTTCATATATTTTTAAATTTTAAGCTTTTAAATGTTTTTATTTTTTAAATTTGTTTTTTTTCTTAAATTTTAGGTTTTTTTTTAATGTTTGAATTTTAAAAATTAAAAAATGTTACTTCTATTCTTAAAAATGCCAAAAGTATGACACAATTTTTTTTTTTGTTATTCCAGCATCACTGGTTTTATTTTGAGGGTGTTTTTTCAATCCTTTTTTCAAGAAACAATTTTGTTTTTACCATAATTTTATAAAATGTTGAAATTTGGCCTTAAAAAAAAACGAAGTACGTTTTGGAATACACACTTTTTGTTTTTGGGGTGTTTTTTCAATCCTTTTTTCAAGAAACAATTTTGTTTTTACCAAAATTTTATAAAATGTTGAAATTTGACCTTAAAAAAAAACGAAGTGCGTTCTGGAATACACACTTTTTGTTTTTGGGGTGTTTTTTCATGTTTTTTGAGTCTTTTTGGGCTAGAGTTCCCGTTTTGAGGTCAGGTTACCTATTTGATCGGTAATAGTGTTGACAGTGAAAATACTTCACTCTGGACATGTCGCGCTTCTTGCCATATTTACCAGAATCAGATTTGGAATGGAATTTCTTTCCTTTCCCCTTCTTCTCCTTGGTAGCAAAAGCACAATCTTCTTCATCATCATTCTTAGATGAAGATCCATCCCTGGTATTCCTCCTAAATTCTTCTTGCACCAAATCCGACCAAAGTCGTTCCCAATTTGGAATTTTTTCCCTTCCATTGATAGAGTCCCGATAACTATGCCAAATCTTGGGAAGTCCTAGAAGAGCTAGTCTTACCAAGTCATCATCAGTAACAGTAATTCCGATGCACCCAAGCTCATCCCGACATTGGACGAAATTGTTAAATATTTCGGCATGGTGTCACCTTTCTCCATTTTGATTTTCCTAAGCTTGTCCTTCAGTGCCAATTTTCTATGATCACTGATGCTTTAAAATATATATGTCAAAGCTTTCCACATTGCATATGGTGTCGCTTTTCCATGGAGACTTGAGACAATGTGGTATCGTACTCCCTCCAATATGATCCTCCTCACCTTTGCAACCTTCTTTTGCCAAGCATCAAGATTTGCAGCATATGCTACGACGAGTTTGGGAATGTCACTTTCAATGAATTATTTCAACCCATTGTCCTCCAATACTGCCTCCATTCTTTCCACGAAATATATTTAGAGTTGTCCTCAAGTGCATACTCCAATCTCAAGCCATTGGAAGCCATTTTGATCCTGAATCGCCTATTGCACCAAGAATACCTTTTGCAAATTCGAATTCTATTCAGTCACAAACTCAGCTTCTCCTCCACTGTAGTGATTTTTTGTGCTCTGATACCATGTATAAATTATACAAACATATGTATATCAATGGATTCAATCCGATCAACCAATGTACTAAATCTAGGTACTGAATCCTTCTACAAATCAATTTCGGAAAATAAACATGATCGCCAATAACAACAAGTACAGAAAGAATCAAATCAAACCACAACACAGATAATTTCCCTGGGAAATCTTGCTGCTCAAAACCCTTTTATCATATATTTTATATTCCACAAGGAATCATGAATCCATTACAATGCACTCTTTTCACAAGAGTCTCCTGCAATCTTCCTATCATCTCACACTGATTCAGACAAACTCGGGCCAACACTTAGCCAATTCTCAGCCTGTCTTCAACCTGCCTTGCACATGCAACTCCTGATGAATGCAATCCCTATTATTTAGTAATTTCAGCCTTCCTCAATTGCGCAGAGTATCTTGGGCATCCTGTGGTGTTTTAACTGCATCTGGGCAGTCTACTAATATCACAACTGATAGTTAACTTCCCTTTAACATTTCTCTTAACTGGGTCTCCACTGGAACTGATATGCATGCAACTATTAATAGTAAATCATTAGTTGCATGGAAGATCACTGATTTTGAATTCAATATGATTTAATTCACTTGATCCCTCACTAGTGCAATAATCAGTTACAACTAGTCCAACTGAATTTAACTCATCTAACTGAGTTAACTGATTAGTCATGCATTAAACTAATGCACCAACTACAATTAAAACTCCATAACTAATATAATTAGTCTGCATGCCTCACCAACCACCCTCAACTCGAAATACATGAGCTAACTGAGTTTATCACACTCGGTTAACTTTTGCAAGTGATCATGAGATAATATTACATTTTATTGTCCAATTTAATTAAGGGAAAATTAAATTACACACTGCACAAAATTAATTAATTAATCTGGCCTTCACACTAATGTATCGCTAGGACCTATTGGTCCCACACTAGTGTGTGTGCTACAATTTATTGTTGGACTTCAACAAAAAGTGTAGTTAAACTTTAATAAAATTCTAGAACAAAAAAATTGAGCAGTTTAACTCAGAATTTCTTGGAGTGACAAGTGAGGAGTAAAATAAGGCTTGAAGAGTAGTTTCAAAAGACTCACATGAACAGGACAAAAGGAAAAATAATGGATTCATGCAAAGATCAAATAACAAGTTAACTAAAGCTCCAATTCTAAAATATCAGTCTAGAATTCTTTAAAAGCATAATTTGAGCAACCTAATGAGATTTTGTTGGTGCAATGAGATGAATAGTGTCTGTATGCATCAAGGGTGAATCAATGATTAGATTTCGTGTTTTAAAGGTTTTTTGGAGATGCAAAGTGTGCATTGGTGATTAGTGGAAGGATTGATGTTGCTGATATAGTCTGGTGTGCTTACTAATGAAATTTTTTTTAAGGTGATTTTGATGGTGATTTTATCAGTAATTAGATATTATTGAAGGTGTTTGTAAGGTGGTTTTGTTTAACAATTACAGTGAGAATTGTTTTATTTATGGGGTAAGTGGTCTTTTGGTTCTAGTTTGAAAATGGATGAAAGATGAATCAAGAGCCAACAAGTCGTAGCTTGCAGATCAAGGGTTGTAGCTCCTTCCAGTAGGTGTTGGTAAATGTGTAGGAGCAATATTCCCTTTCAACAGAGCCTGATAAAGGATCATGGACAAGAGTCCCTTTTAGGATTATATGATAAATGATCAGGGGAAAGATTCCCTTTCACCAGGTGCTGATAAATGAGCATGGGCAAGAGTAGAGGATGATAAATGAGTAGGGACAACAATCCCTTTCAGTGAAGACTAATAAATGAATACAGATAGAATTTCCTTTCAGTAGCAGTTAATAAACCTACAAGTAATAAATTTTGGGGAAATGATATAATCAAGTTTAAGCATGTAATAAAATAAGAGTGGTGTCTTGCATATATGTTGCTCATGTTCTTGATGTTTATGATGTTTTGTTTTATATGATTGAGTTGTGTTGTTGATCCATGAATAATTGTTAAAGTGATTGAAAAGTATAATTTTTGAAAATTGTATAATTTTCCCACACTACTCATTCACCCCCCCCCCCCCACCCCCCGCCCGCTCAGTAGTGTCCATGTTTCCATTGTTTATAACTTCAACTACCTTCCTTGATACCTTCTCCTTAGAAACAATAAGTACCCCAGAACATTTCTCCAAAGCAACCCCAAATTCCTACTCAACTAAACCCAAATCCCAATAGCAAGCAAGCTCAACCAATCTACCATGGAGAAATTTCCTACCAAATTTATGTTCTAGAAATATAGGAAATCAACCTTAGGCCAAGGAATACCATTCTATATGTCCATGCATCTTCCCTATTAGAAAATCCTAAGGAAGAGAAGGAGGATTCTATAACTCAGGTCACCCAATAGAAGCCTCCCTCATTAGATTAATTTTGAGATCTTAAATGGGCCTCCTAAGGAAATTATAAAATAATAATGGAAATAATAAAATAATATTTTATTACATCTTTAAATTTTAGAGGGAAAAAATAAAAAAATTACATTTTCAACTCATATTTTCAACTCATATTTTCAACTTATCTCCTTATGGGTTTACACAAATTTCAAGCAGGAACACTCATTGGATGCATAATTCGATTCTTCATCCAGGGAGTACCCATGTTGCATACTTTATATGGAACCTGCTACATGAAAAAACATGGGTACTCCTTGAATGAGCAATTAAATTTTGCATCCACTGAGTACCCCTGCTCGAAATTTTAGTAAAACCTTAGGGAGATAATTTGAAAATATGAGTTGAAAAAATAGTTTTATTATTTTATTATTTTTTAATAATTTTACTTTTTTACTCCCAAATTGGTGAATTATCGCCCATGGTTGACATCATCATCTTGAATCCTATTTGTTTCTTATAAAGTTTATTTTGGTTGTACTTTTTTCTTAGGAGACCCATTTTAGACCTTAAAATGTATCTAATGATCCTGAATAGTTGAGAATGTGAAAATCACACACTTGAGAAGAAGTTTATCTTCTAGGAGAAATAAAGAATTTGTGTCAAAATTCCTCTCCTCCAAGCCATCAAAGATGTTCTTATCTATAAAAATTTAATTAAAGAGGAATGTCTCAGAAGTAGGAAAAGTGATTCCTCCATTATACATGTCATAGGGAATCTAGTCAATCTAATTCTTGGGAGAGTAATCATCCCAAATACCTATATCCTAGAATCCCAATAGTAGATGTGCCGATAAATTAAATTTCACTTCCAAACACTCACTTGGACATTTGAGCCTTTCTAAAATGGAGATTCTTATTTTTTTAGTTAGAATTCTATTTACCTAAGTTTAGATATAGGAGATATGCCCTTGCAACCTTTACCACCATAATTTCTATATATAGGAGTCTAAGGGGTCCCAATATAATCATAGCCTACATAACAATAATAATGCAAGGGCACAAAAATAACAATAGTGGGCTTCTATGGGGTAGAATAATAACACTATGGGGACTACATGGGCACAACAAGAACAATAAGGGACTACACTAACAATAAAAATAAGGGGCTACACTAGTATTATAGGTACCTAACATGCCCCTCTACTTCAAAAAAATGTTGTCCTCAATTCTTGAGTAGTTCTAGATTATTCTGTATAAAATTATCATCCTCCCATGTGGAATCTTCAGCGGGTAAGTTCTTCCACTTGATGAGATACTCTGAAATTGATCGATTTCATAGTTGTTGAGTTCTTGTTTCCATGACTGCTTCAGGTTCCAATATGATTTTTCCTTCCTCTCAGAAGTTATGGAAATATTGTTTGAACTAGGAGTTTGTCACATATAACCTTCTTTAAGCATGAAACATGGAAAACTGGGTACACTCGGGAAGATGTCGGAAGCTCCAATTTGTATTCCATAGTACCAATATTTTGAAACACCTCGTAAGGACCATAGTACTTTGGCGATAATTTATTGTCCTTCTTATCTTGCTTGAGGGACATTTGTTTGTATGGTTGTAGCCATAAAAATACTCAGTCGTCTACATCAAAACTTCTTTCACTGTGATGTTGATCTGCCTATTTTTTCATTCGATTATGCACCAAAGTTAGGTTATCCTTTAAGAGTTGGAAAACTTATTGTTGATGCTTGATGTGATCTTCCACTGCTGGAACCTTAGAATTTTATCTTAAAGATGATGTTAGGGACGGTGGATGATATTCATAAAGTGGCATAAACAGGGTCATTTTTGCTGCAATGTGGAAGGAAGTGTTATACCACCATTCAACCAGAGGTAACCACTTGACCCATTGTGTTTTTTTAACAGATACAAAGCAACGAATATATCATTCCAAAAATTTGTTCACTTTCTCAGTTTTCCCATCAAATTGAGGATGATAAGATGAGCTATGAGGTAAGTACTAAGAAAAGAAAATAATTCCTTCAAAAAAAATTTAGTGAAAATGGGATCTCTGTCACTTACAATAATCTTTGGTTTTCCATGTATCTTTTGAATTGTTTCCATAAATAAATAGTAGCTATGTTGGCTTTAAATGGATGAGATAATGCACAAAAGTGTGCATACTTGGTAAGTCTATCAACTACCATAATGATGACACGCTTTCCTTCGGACTTGGGTAAAACTGTGATAAAATCCATTGAAACCTCCTCCCAACATTGACTTGGAATGGATAAAGGTTGTAGCAGATCCAGGGTCTTAATTGTATGAACTTTATTTTTTTGGCAGACAAAACATTCTGCCACAAAATTTTGAATATCATATTTAAGGCCATCCCCAAAAAAAAATATTTTCCTGTGGTAAGTTTTTAAAAACACCAAGTGTCCTCATAAGGGAGAGGTGTGAAATTATAAAAGAATATTTTTTTTTAGTTGGGAATGATTACAAATATATAAGAAATCTTTGTACCATAATGAATCATTTTTCCAGCTAAATGTATCATATGTACTGGGATCTTGTTGCAACTTTTGAATGAGTTTCCACACTTCTTCACCATTATTCCACTCCTCCCTTGCTTCAGTTATCCAATCTAGTTGGATAATAGAAATGGCACAAAGCAATGCTTCCATGTCCTTATCCTTTCTTAAGAGTGCATATGCAACACCATTTAGCTTCCCTTTTTTTAGATGATTTAAAAGTCATAAACCAACATATTTGTGACCCATTTTTGTTTCTCTTCTCAAGATGGTATTTGTTCCAAAAAGTATTTAAGACTATCATGATTTTTTTTACGTTAAAGAGTCTTCCCATTAGGTAAGATCACCATTTCTTTACTGCGTGTAGTATTTCTAACATTTCCTTCTCATAGATAGATTTTTGTAAATACTTTCCTTTGATTGTATGACTTTCAAAAGCAATGGGTCTTCCTTCTTGCCTTAAAACAACACCAATTCCATTTCCTAAGGCATCACATTCCACAATAAATGTTTTTGTGAAGTTTGGCGTAGCTAAGACCCGTGCTTGGAACATTTCCTATTTAAGATTTTCAAAGGCCTTAGTTGCTTCTAGAGTCCAATAAAATGAATCTTTATTCAATAATGTTATTAGAGGTGCTGATATTCTCCCATAATTCTTAACAAACTTGCGATAATGCCCTGTTAACTTGAGAAATAATCAGAGATGATTTAGGGTTGTGGGGATTTTCCATTCCTTAAAAGCTTTAATTTTCTTAGAGTCTACCTCAACACCTTCATGAGATACAATATGACCCAGATATTCCACCTCCTGTACTCCAAAGAAACATTTGGAGGTTTTTTCATATAATTGTTTCTCCTCCAATAGTTTGAGAACACTATCAACATGTTGAACATGATCCTTCCAAGACTTGTTGTAGATTAGTGTCTCATCAAAAAATACTAACAAAAATTTTCTAAGGAAGGGTTTGAAAATGGAATTCATCAACCCTTGAAATGTAGAAGTTGCATTGGTAAGGCAAAAATGCATGAAAAAATATTCATAATGACCCTCATGAGTTATAAATGTTGTTTTCAAAATGTCTTCAGTCTTCATTCTAATTTGATGATAACATGAACAAAGATCCAACTTGGTGAAGTAAATTGCTTCATGTAATTCATCCAATAATTCATCAATGAAAGGAATGGGAAATTTATCTTTAATAGTGATCTTGTTGAGCTCCCTATAATCTGAACACATGCACCATGATCCATCTTTCTTGTGCACCAATACTACTAGAGAAGAGAAATAACTTTGACTAGGTTGAATTATACCAATGTCTAACATTTATGCAATCATACGTTAAATTTCACTCTTTTGGGCATAGGGATATATGTAAGGCCTGATATTTGGAGGAACACTTCCTGGAATCAAATCTATATCATGATCATGATCACAAATAGGTGGGAGGCCTTTGGGAGTCTCAAATACCTTGGAATGATTGTCCAATCATTTTTGGAGATCTTGAGAAATAGAGGATTTCTATTTTTGAACCTGTAGTGAGCATAATTGTGCAATTGAGCATCGTTGTTCTTTCTTTAGAATATTTTTCATGAAATTAGACCTTATTATATTTTCCGATTTCCCTACGATACCCCGTAGTTCAACTTCCTTTCCTTCCCAAAAAAAATTCAAGAAAATTTCTTGGAAATTAAAAGCTATAGTCCCCAAATATTGTAACCATTGTACTCCTAGTACAACATCAACACCACCCATTGGAATAGAAAACATTGGAATATTCAATACATATTCCCCCATGGTTAGCTTGATATTATAGAACTTTCCAGAGCAATTTATAGTTCCACCATTTGCAACCATCGCTTGACATTATGGTGTTGGATATAGGAATAAATTCAATTCCTTGGCTATCTTAAAATGAATAAAATTATGTATACTAACCGAATCAATCAACACTATTACCTTTTTTTCTCTTGATATATCCTTCTATCTTGAGAGTTTGAGGAGTGGTAATTCTTGCCAATGCATTACAAGATATGGACAGATTCATTCTTCCTTCTCTGGGGTTGGTTATTAGTGTATATCCTCCTCTTTTGATATTTCTTTCTCATTTTCTTCCTCCTCTTCACAATCTATGTAAAATAATTTCTTCTCGGCGCACTTATGACTTTTATTGTATTTTCTATCACAACTATAACAAAGCCTTTTTTCTCTTTTTTCCTCCAATTTTTGTGGTGTCAACCTTGTAGGTTGTGGAAGGCTAGGAGCAACAACATTTCCATATTTATAGTTGTGATTGGTAGACTTCCTTGTTGCCATATTTTTTTTTCAACTTTTCTTTCCACCCTCAATTCCTTTTCCAATGAATCAGATTCCCAAAGGTGAACCTCATGTTGGATGTTATCCTTTAAAGTCACTATAAATACATCAATCCTATGATCCTCTAGAATATTTGATACCCTGATATTCAATTTTGGAAGTTCTAAATGTGCTCTTCCATTGAACCCTTTTGTTTGAGATTTAGAAATTGGCTAAAGAAGGTGTTACTCTTTGTATCCTCATAATGTGCTATCATTTCCTTCGTAAAAGTTGACCAAGTAACAAGTGGTTTACGAGAACAAATCCATCGATACCATACATAATGATTGGGTTCTAAATACAAAGTTTCAATGCGTACCTTTTTTGTGTTTTTCACATTATGGAGATCAAAATATTGCTCTATTTGTAGTATCCATACTACCGGATCCTTGCTACCGAACTTCCTCATATCGATCTTTGGAATCTAGTGGGTCTTAAATCCAACATTAGAATCTCTAAAATCATGATTAACATTACTTTTTTTCTCATCATGAGTTTCATATACTACCTTTTTTCCATTAGGAATCATTTCTTGTAGCAACTTTATCAAACCTTTGTTTAAGCCTTCCATGTCTACTTTTAAATCATTCTTCGTATATTCCATGTTTCCTTTCAATTTTTCTTCAATACCATTGATCTTAGATTCTCTTCCATCCATATTATCTTCCATTCCATTCATATTATCTTCCACGCCTTTCTTCAAAACATTCATTTTAGCTTCCATTTAATTTTTGGTTACTTTTTGTGAGAGTGACATCTATTGCACTTGGTCTCATAATTTTGATATATCATGTTGCACGTCTTCATCTTCATGCGTCATAATAAAGAGTTATGAGGGCTTAATGGGTGTGGAATTATTTTTTGGAGGAATTATAGAACCCAATACTTATATCAGTGCTTCAATATGCCCTTGGAATCACTTCAAACTGATTTTTTAAACAACAGTTATGAAATTAAAAAACACACACACACACACACACATTTTTCTTTCTTTCGAGGTGTTAAATATTGAACCTCATTTATATTTTTGATTTCAGGTCCCTGTGATTTGAAATTAGGTCCTGTAGTATCCCTATGAGTCTTCTTTCCAATGCCATAGGTCAGGTCTAATTTGGATTCTTTAAGACAAAGTTATGCTAGATATCCCACAATGTCCTAATTATGGATTGGTTCAGTAGAGAGAACTTGTATGGGATTCCACGTGTCACTGTTTTAACCTTCGACTATGAAATAAATAAAAAAGAAGCTATAGTATTTTCACTTTCGGTCTCTTTTTACAGAATTCAAATTTGATTCCTGAAACGAAAGTTATGATGATTTTCCCTCAGTAACCTATTTGAGATGAAATTTTGGATCCTGCAAAAACCATAATTTCAACAGATCATATCTCTGAATTTTTTTTGATCCAAGGTATGAAATTTTTACATGGAGTTCATCAAGATTTAAGCTCCACGTGGTAAAAAATTTATATTCTAAACCCTCGTAGAATTTTAGTTATATCAAAAATTCCAAGATGGCATGTTTGAAGAAGCAAAACCCTAGAATCCAAAGCTCTAATACCAAATGTTATGTAACCAGCTCACAAAATAGAATAATATATAGATCAACGAATTAGAAATCAGCCTCTTCAAGGGGGAAACCTCCTTTACATTACATAAATGAACAATTCTTGGGTGATTCAAAAGACGAAGACCTACTTTCTATACATAGGAGTCTAAGGGGTCCCAATATAATCAGAGGCTACATAACAACAATAATGTAAGGGCACAACAATAACAATAGTGGCCTTCTATGGGGCACAATAATAACTCTATGGAGACTACATGGGCACAACAATAACAATAAGGGGGATACACTAAAAATATCAATAAGGGGCTACACTAGTATTATAGGGACCTAAAAGTTATTCACTCATCTTAGGGAGGCCATGGTTAGCTACTATTGATGCATGTATTATTTATAGGGCTAGAAACATGACCATTTCCATTGGGAAATCCTAAAAAAACTTGTATTATAACCCTATCTCAATACATATTATTGAGAATGAATTTCCTACATGGGTGGATCCTAGAAGAAAAAGAGGATTCTTGCCTCTAATCATCCTACCTTGTTTGTACATTAGAAACCACCCTTGGCAAAAAACATGATGGTGAAGATGATTTAATTGATAATTTTTTGGAAAACCCATATTATGGTGCCATGAATTTTGATGGGATAAAATAAGAAATCATCCCTAGAGCAACCTAGTTATTCACATGAAAGTGTATGTGAAGATTTTTTTAATTGTTGGTTCTGAGAAAAACAACGTAAAAATAGTAGAAATCAACCCCTCTGAAACACTAAAAAACATCTCCTCACTTCCATTTGATTATGAGGACCAATTGCTCACAATCTTAAAATGGAATATTGATGCATTTTCATGGGAATTACTAGGATTGAAAGGAGTGCATAATTCTATGTGCACTCACCACATATACATCAAGGAGGATCACAAAAATGTTCACTTCCCTTAAAGTTTAATGGACCATGCATTAAAAGATATTGTTAGGTAAGAATTGCAGAAATTATTAGATATGAGATTCATCTATCAAGTATAAAATAGTGAATGGGTGTCTCTTTTTTTCATTATCCCAAGGCCACATGGAAGAATCATTTCCCCTTTCCCTTCATTGAAAAAGTGACTCCTTGATGTGCTTACAAAGAAAAAGTTGTTTTTATTTTTGGATGGGTTCAATGGGTACAATCAGATCCAAATAAATCCTAAATATTCGGGTAAGACAACCTTCACATGTCCTTGGGGGAATTTCTCTTACATAGTCATCATGATTTTTCTTATACAATGTCCTTGTCACCTTCAAAATTGTTGTGCTTAGTATATTTTGTGAGCCCTGATATTGCACCAAGAATGCTGCAACTCCCAAATTCTTCCCTACTTTACTTTATCAACCTGGGCTTTGTACAAACTTGGAGGTGACAGTGCTTGTAATATTCCAAAATGGAAATAGTAGCAATACAAGACATAATAATGTAAAACATAACAAATCTGATCATGACATAAGAGGTATCAATATGAAGCCATCATTTTATTAAGATATCAACACAATATACAAAAATATCATGAGGGACAAGCCACTCAAGCAATAAGAACAAGCCTCCAATGATCAGAACAATCAGCAAATGAGTTGTTGCAACTGTATAGAATGCCAGAGAGCAGTGAAAAATCTATCTATATTAGTGTAGTTGCTGTTGTAAACATACATAAATGAAATATGTCTGATAGAAACAAAATAAATGCCGAGAGAAGAAGATGTGGGCTCTAATACATGATTTCTAGCCAACCCGGAAAATATTGCTAGAAATACCAATAAATATACAATGTGACAAATAACCCCGGGGTTGAGATGTCACTGCAAAATGAATCTGAAGAGAATGAGGCTATGACATATCTGAAATGATGATGTCCTCCTCCAATAGTATTTCTAAATAGAAGTTTGATCCCTCTACTCAGAAATAGACCCTCCTGATGAGCTCAATGAACCCTCCTAGCAACTGCCTCCAAAAAGAATGTAGTTCTGGTTTATGAATGCACTGTGAGGGATGGTAGATGGTTGGCCTGATTCCAAAGATGTAAAAATATGCCCAGGAGCCCTCCTTGTTGATCCTCCAATGGATAGGCTACCTCTCCACTGAAAAACAAGCCCATAAATGGCTCAATATGATCCTCCTTTGCTGCACCTTGCAACACAACCCCGCTCTAAACAAAAAATATGTTGTAGTTGAAGGAGGTAGCTTGGCCAGAATGCCAGAATGAGGAAATGCATCCCAAATAACCTCTCCTTCCCTGAGGATGAGGTAGGGATTCCCGATCAGGAACACCCTTGTGCTAAACAACACAACAACCCTGCTAAACAGTAAAAGGAAGCAAAGTCTAAAAAGACCAATATCAAATGATAATCTAAAACATGCCTCACAATGGCTGCCATCCCCTCCATATATAGTGTGTGAGCCTTCTCACATTGGGTCCCATCCATACTTGCCACTAAGCTCATGCCAATTTTCCTCCACTAAAACTGCGTTGTCTCATCATGAATGCCACTCCTCCATGACATTGTTGTTGATTTGGTCAAAGTTGACCTAGTCAACATGAATTTCATCCAATTTACACCAAAAGGTGCTTATTCTTCCTCCTTTCACATTAGGATTGTTATTATTCCTTCCCAAGAGGTTTATGGGCCTCCCTACCCACTTATTCACCTACCTAATGATAAAACAAACTATAATATTCCATTTAGCTAAAGGCTAAATTTTTGGAATATTACAATCCTCCCCTAAAAAATGTTGCTTGTCCTCAAGAAAATGTAAAGGTGGAGAAAAATTCCTCCCTTCCTCCTCTTGTATCCTCCTCATCAATATTCCCCACCACTACTCAAAATAATCTGCAATAAATCTTCCCTCCAATGATTCCTCCCAAGTATGCAAAACCAAATGGCTCACATCATGAGAAAGTGGAAGGTGTAAGTGGAAACATTCTTGCTATCCAATAGCCTTCTCAAGGTAGGAGTGATGAAAAACATAGGGGATCTCATTTCCAATGAGAGACTCCCATACCCATGCTATCATCCAAATTAAATGAGCCATTCTAGGTATCTCATCAAGGAAATCCTCAACCCCCAGTTTATGTAATGTATTGGGGCTACATGGAGAGATTATATTTTTCCACCCAAGTTGTTTCTCTCTCCATTTATGGTAAGTATGGGGTTGCTGTTGATCTTGGGCTGAAATTTCATGGCCTCCAAGAATGGCCCAAGTTACCCCACCAAACAAATCAACCATGAAGAGCCTCCTCCAAGAACTCAAGTTCTCCAAATGGATCCTCCCACATGAAGAAAAGAGATGTAGTGTGGTAATCATGGTTTGACCATTGTTTCTCCTGAAACATGCAACATGTAAAGTAGGGATAATCATACACCCAATGGGCACCTCCAACCCTTGTGCCACTCTCCCAGCAAAGCTTCCCATAAACATAAGAACATCACCAATATATGGAAGAAAAAACCAATGAAAAAAAGTTTCCTTATGACAACCGGGAGGTGGATCATAGTTCCTCATATGGAACCAACACAATTCATTCCCTGCATGCCTCAAAACAAATAATAACAAGTGTCTTTTAGGCTAATTGTTTGCCGCCACAATCATCCTACAAGATAGGATCATAAAAGTAAAATGTGGTGCCAGTGGTGCACACCAAGAATCATGTGGCCTCCCCCACAAAACACCAATAGCATAGCCAACCTCAACGATGAAATTAGCCTCAAGTACATCATAATATAATATATAATAAGGAATGATCCTTATTGGTACAACATGCTTCCCATAAAAAATAAAGGGGTACAAATTAGAATGCATAAATGTACCTTCTCTACTATGTACTCTGGTCATTGAGATGAAATGGCTTAACTGAAAGCCCTCCCTCACTCTCCATGAGTATGGAAGTGGTTATGAAAACCTCTCCATCACCATCCAAGCTATGCATCTCTCCATATGCTGATATATATCCTGCTAGATTGCCCTCCCAAGTGAACTCCTCCATCAAATAATGAAATGCACCAAAGTGCATGTAAAGAAAGTCCACATGTGTTGCATGTAGTAGCTTCCTCTTGAGCTCAGAAAATCTATTCAAGAAGACTCTGTCATAAGAATAGATGACCTCATCAACCACCATGTATCTATCATCTCCCTCTGAGTCATCAAGAACCATGCAAGCACCAAGATCCTTGGAGTAATCTACCAAAAGTTGAGACCTCCATTATGGATCAAACCTCCTAAGAGACAACATTGAATATCTGCAATTTGAAGCTCCCCACATGTTTTTTTATTCTCCTTTTAAATCCCCCATGCCAAATTCATCCTCCACAATGATGCCATGCTCATCATGCAACTGCTCATGCTCAAGTAGAAGTGGTGGCCTTTGGAAGTTGGCCTCCCATGAGAAGCTACCATACAAAAAGAACCTCTTGATCTTGGCCAATGTAAGCATGAGTGGCCTCCATCTACTCCAATACATGGAGGATTCCTTCCACAAATGAAGCACCCTATGCTTCTCCAAATCCATGGAGCAGCTCCCTTGCACCATGGTGGTGCCATCCTCCATTACTGCAACAACTTCTGCTAGCGCAATATATATAGGGAGAGTAGGTAATGTTGAAAATGAGAGAATGTCTCCCTCCTCCTTGAGTCTACCCCAGACTCTCTGCCCTATACTAGACCCCTCCAAATTATCCACCCCTCCGAGATCTAAGAGTGGTGAACCAACTGGCAAGATTTCTCTCACCAACTCTAGATCTGGTGGCCTCCCAGGTGGAATGCCCACATGTAGTGAGACATCAAAATCTGAAGTGGACTGGTTTGTACCTCCTTTCACTACACAATAAAGTCTCATTATTTTGTGCAGAAACCTCTTGAAATAGATAAGAGTGAATTCTCATCATCCCTTGATGTTGATCCTTCTTTTCTTCTCCTTCCATCTGCCAAGATTCACTACCCACAACAACTGATGCATGTTGCTCCGTAATTGTGTTTTGGTTCCCACATGTTGGATCATTTGGAATTGCTTTGAAAGACACAAGGGCTCCTCTAATGGAAGCAATGGATCCCTTCCCATATTCATGTGGTGATGGATCTCCTCCTGATGGTACAACACTTAGCTCTTCTTTTCTCATCCTCTTCATAAATATTTGAGAATGCCTCATCATCAATGAGAAACCCTTGATCTTGGTCTTCCCTTGAAGGAGGAATCTTCATGTCCTCATCTATAGAAGAGGGCTCTTCAAGAAGTGGGGATATTTCCCTTGGCAAGGCATCATGCATGTTTGTATCCCCTTCAATAGAAATATGGAGTGTAGTTGGCAAAATAGATCTGTCCAACTCATGCAAAGGTTATGATTTTTTGGGTTCAACAAAAGATGTTTCACAATTTTTAATATCAAATATTCTCACTAATTTCTTAGTGAACCCTACATAAGTATTTACATTTGCATGATGAAAATAAGTAGAACTATAAAACCACCAATCATAGGCCATACCTTTAAGGTGCAGTGCTGCTACTCTAATGGCCTTCTATTCTGAAACTTGGTGTAGTTGGAAATAGGAATCTAGCTCCTTCACCCAAGCTTTGGTTGTGCACTTTTCTGATCCATAAAAGTTAGATAGAAAGATTCTACCTCTCTTGCTTCTATTATGGTTGTTGTATCTTCTGTATTCCTTGAGTTGGAAAAACCCTTGGAAGTCCAAATTCTCTTTGAATCTCCAAGATTGAGACTCATACTCCTGAAGATATTCACTCAAGGTATCCTCCCTTGGTGCATCTTCTTCCTCCATCCTTCTTGCAGTGAATGTGGGCAATAAAATGCACTGTGGATGTGTGGTTGAATTTCCACACCCATCATGTGAATATCTAGGGCTTGATCCACTTTCAAACCCTCTTGGAGTTTTTCTACATCTCTCCCCTTTCATCTCCTTGAGATCTTCCTTGATATTTTGTACAGTTTGGAAAAGAAGTTGGGAGATCCTCTCTTCCTCCATTTATCCAAATAATGGAGTCATGCCTTTGTTTCTTCTATACAAATCCTCTTTTCTGTGAGAATTTTCTCCTCCCAGTGGCATAATGTCTTGAATGCACACGCTGAGCCAAGATTATGCTCTGATACCACTGTAATATTCCAAAATGGAAATAGTAGCAATACAAGACATAAAAATGTAAAACACAGAAAATATGAACATGAAATAAGAAGGATAAATATGCAGCCATAATTTTATTAATATATCAGCAAAAATATACAAAAATATTATGAGGGAAAATCCACTCAAGCAATAAGAACAAGCCTCTAATGATCAGAACAATCAACACATGAGTTGTTGCAACTGTATAAAATGTTGGACTAAAGTGACAGCATTATATATATCAGTGTAGTTGTTGCTGTAAACATACATAAATGAAATATGGCTAATAGAAACAAAATAAATGCCCAGAGTAGAAGATGTTGGCTCTAATACATGATTTCTAGCCAACCCAGAAAATATTGCTAGAAATACCAAGAAATATACAATGTAACAAATAACCATAGGGTTGAGATGTCACTGCAAACTGGATCTGAAGAGAATGAGGCTATGACAGATCTGAAATTATTATGTCCTCCTCCAATAGTATTTATAAATAGAAGGTTGATCCCTCTACTCAGAAATAGACCCTCCTGATGAGCTCAATGAACCCTCCCAACAACTACCTCCAAAAATAACGCAGTTCTGGTTTATGACTGCACTGTGAGGGATGGTAGATGGTTGGCATAATTCCAAATATGTAAAAATAGGCCCAGGATCCCTCCTTTCTAATCCTCCAATGGATAGGCTACCTCTCCACTGAAAAAAAAACCCAGAAATGGCTCAATATGATCCTCCTTTGCTGCACCCTACAACACAACCCAACTCTAAATAGAAACTGCGTTGTAGCTGAAGGAGGTAGCTTGGCCAGAATGCCAGAATGAGGAAATGCATCCCAAATAACCTCTCCTTCCCTAAGGATGAGGTATGGATTCCCGATTAGGAACACCATTGTGCTAAACATCACAACAACCCTGCTAAACAACAAAAGGAAGAAAAGTCTAAACAAACCAATATCAAATGATAATCTAAAACATGCCTCACAATGGCTGCCATCCCCTCCATATATAGTGTGTGAGCCTTCTCACATTAGGTCCCATACATACTTGCCACTAATTTCATGCAAGTTTTCCTCCACTAAAACTGTGTCGTCTCATCATGAATGCCACTCCTCCATGACAACACTGTTGATTTGGTCAAAGTTGACCTAGTCAACATGCATTTCCTCCAATTCACACCCAAAGGTGCTTAATCCAGCTACTTAATCTTCCTCCTTTCACATTAGGAGTGTTATTATTCCTTCCCAAGAGGTTTATGGGCCTCCCTCCCCAATTATTCACCTACCTAGTGATAAAACAAACTATAATATTCCATTTAGCTGAAGGCTAAATTTTTGGAATATTACAGTGCTATAGACATAACAGATGCATTCTTCTCATGTCATCCTCTTCTAAGCTTTATGAAAGGGTGCCACTTTTAGGGTTACTGGATGAAGTCTATCACACTTTTGAAATTAGGCCTAGGGATACAAATGATTCAAATCCATGGTGTTGTCAGCGAGTACAACTAAAATACAACAGGCAAGTGCATCTAACTATTCTGTAATGAAATAAATCTACTCATTAAGCTATGATAAGAAATGAAAGCAACCTAGGAATCTTGCATGAAGTAAATTGTTGAATTGAAATGGCATAAAGGAAACTAATCTATTCACACTTTTTTGGGCCAAATGGCTAAACACACACTACTTAATCTATTATCTATCTATCATGCTTTTAATCATGCAACTACTCATAACCTAACTATGCTTTTAATTGTGCTATTTTGCAGCTAGGAGAAGAAAGTGCTAAGGTGGCTTATGGAAGGCTTGAACACATGGGTGCAAGGTTGAAGGTGTACGAGTGGTTTTTGCAGGTCTAGAGGATGTGGATGGTGGTTTCTAGGCTTAAGGAGGGGCCCAATAGTGCTATTACAAGTGTTGCTATAGGTTTCATGTAGTGCTATAGAAAATTCCTAAATTGCTACAGGAAAGTCCTGAATTTCTACAAGAAACAGTCTAACGGAAATATGAGGCCAAAAATAGCTGGAAAAAGGGTAGGGAAGGTGGAGTGAAGGTGTATTAGGATGAGTGGAATGTGGCTCGCCCCTTGGCCAAGCTCAGAACCCCTTGGGAGGCCTGCCTTTCACCCCTAAGGTTTGCTCATGGTGTAGGGATGAAAAATCTAAAAACAGGGTTGATGGTGGTTTTAATGAAAAGAGGGCTAATTAAGGGTGAGAGATGAAGCTGAATGTGTGGGTGAATTTATTCTTGGTTGTGCTACCTATATTTGTAAGAAAACTACCTATTCATGCAATAAAAATGGACAAATTCATGATAAATACAATGGAAAATATGACCTGAATTTGTAAAGAAAATATACTCTAATCTACAAACAAAGATCTAACAAAAAATTCTAAGCATCTCCATGGAATCATAGCAACTAATCTTATCTATTCCAAGAAATCATAGAATAAAGAGCACTTTTGGTCTATAGGGAAGGTCTGCCCTCCTCAAGCTCCACTGAAAGAGATGAGAGGGGGAGGCTTGACTCATAACTTTTTGAAGTTATAACCTATTCTACCAAAATGTAAGCAAGCTAAATCTATAGCAAAAGACAAATGGAAGTAAACTAAAAAAAGTAAATGAAAATACAAGAAAACTATCTGAATGACATGAAAGTAAAGAATGATTACACAAGAGGGGATGAGGCACATGGATTGGGCCCTAGCCCACAAGCCTAACTCTCTGAAACTAGATCAGTAAAGCACAACCTAAATACTCATTTCATTTCAAAAGATAGTCTCATTACATCAATATAAAAGTATTGAAAACTGATTACAAGACCAAAGAGCCTAATGGCTTTCTCTAAAATTTGAATCCTAATGAGCTCTTGCTCAACCCTATTTAACCTAAAGGGTAGCTACCAAAAACTCCATAAAAATTAGTTGATGAGTCCACTTGAATGGAAGTGAAGTATGGCTTTAATGCACTTGATCTTGAGTTTGCTTGGTTTCCTTTGATTTCGAGCTGTTGGAGGGAATATTGAGGATCCCTTGGCTGACTTTGGGAGTTAAGGAGGGTGGACAACCCCCTAGAATCTCTCCTTGCTATCTACTTCGAGTCTTGATGAAAAAATCTTCAAAACAATGCAATATCTTCGTGATTTTCCTGCATTTAACTCATGTTAGGTACTCGAAGTATGATAAACCTCAATCACCATCTACACTAGCATCATAAGACCATAATATAATTAAAATGCAATAAAAGGAGACTTAATAAGGCAAGAAGGTGACCATTAACACTTCCAAATGTACCCAATGATGGAGCTCATCATCACCCCCCTACTAAATGGTTTCTCATCCTCTAAGCAACTAGTCCTCCTTCCGCATTTCTTTTAAGGCTTTGATGGACCCTTTGACTTCCCAAGGAAGAATTTTTGGAGTCCATTCAGGAGGGTAAAAACCATCATTCTTTTCTGCTTCCTCCTATTCTTTGCTCTACTCATCCTGGTTCTTTCCATCACCCAGCCCCAGCAGCAAAGGTGGACTGAGCTTCAAGCCATCTTGTACAATAGTGCTCTCTCCAAGGCACCGCTCAATATTTCTGGCGTGTGGTACTCCATGTTTCTAATACTATGAGGGAGGTTGTTCCATATTCTTTGGCTAGCCATTATGCACTCATATACCAACAACCCAGAGACATCATCAAAGTGGTCCATTGCTTGAGCTTGTGTATGGAGGTATCTTTCAGAAAGTTCATGATCCTTTTCAATATTTAGATGGTTGTTGATGACTCCTATAGGGCTGAACATTTCTGCCCTAATATGTAAGGGTTATCTCTTTTCTCTTCTCATAACCCTTCTCATATCTTGCGATATTGTCTCCTCATTAACCATCCATGATGCCAAAGCCATTAATTGCATATCCCCCATCCAAGGATTGGGGTCCCAAACATTTAAATCAGTCAACACAAGGTTATGCATGTATAACTCTACCATTTTCACCTCGTCTGCCATACTTTCTTGATTGCAGAAATCAATGAACTATCTACAGTTTTGGAAAGGTAAGGATCCATGGGAGGCTAATGTTTTAATTTGAAAGAGGAGCCACTTCTCCTTAAGGTAAAATTCATATGAATCTAAATGATATCTGTGTTGAATGGCTTCCATGCACAAATCTGCCATGGTGGCCACTTGTTTACCCTTTTGCTGAAGTTGCTCTTGTAGTGCTACATTCTCTACATGTGCCTTTTGAAGCTGCTCCTTCAAAACTGACTCTCTAAGCCTTACATAAAATAAATCCTTCCCTTACTCAACTACTTTTCCTTCCATGACTCCTATGTCATCATTAGGGGAATTTTTAGGTCTAAAATGGGCCTCCTAAAGAAATTATAAAATAATAGCGGAAATATTAAAATAAGATTTGATTACATCATCAAATTTTAGAGGGAAAAAAAGAAAAAACTAATTTTTCAACTCGTATTTTCAACTTATCTCCCAAATTTTTTACTCAAATTTTGAGCAGGAGTACTTATTGGATGAAAAATTTAATTCCTAATCCAATGAGTACCATGTTGCATACTTTCGATGGATCCTCCTACACGAAAAATGAGAAATACATGAAAAACGTGAATGCAATCACGTTTTTTCATGTATTTCTCATTTTTCGTGTAGAAGGGTCGATCAAAAGTATGGAACATGGGTACTCATTAGATGAAGAATTAAATTTTGCATCTAATGAATACTCCCACTCGAAATTTGAGTAAAAAATTTGGGAGATAAGTTGAAAATATGAATTTAAAAAGTAGTTTTATTATTTTATTATTTTTTAATATTGTTACCATTTTAATTAAAAAATGGTGAATCATCCCCCATGGTTGACATCATCATCTTGAATTCTATTGGTTCTTATAAAGTTTATTTTTGTTGTACATTTTTCTTAGGAGGCCCATTTTAGACCTCAAAATTCCCCTAATGGCACTACTTTAGATGTGGCAAGATTCATTCAATGATGAGTATGTGCCCTCTCTTCCTCCAACTAATAAAATAAAGTAATTGTGAAAATTTGAGGAATTAACCTACCCCACTCAATGTATCTATAGTAAGAGTTGAGATGGGTTGAGGGTTAGGGTTTGGCACGATTGCAACATTTTTGAGGATTGGTTTTGTTGAGGTGGCCTCTTCTTTATCATCTTTTCCTCCCTCTTTTTCATCATGTGTTTCCTCCTATGTCTTGCCCTCAGCTTCCTTGACCTCTTTCCCCTCTGTGGTTGTATTTTCCTCTTCAGCCAAGGTCTTTTTCTCCAAATCTATGCTTGCCGGATTTTCCTGTAGAAAATACAGAGTTTCCTGTAGCAAACTCTGTTTTTCTTGCTGAAGACCCTCTTTTCCTTGTTTTTCATTGTTTTCAGTCCTTGTACGGTCTGTGGTGGTTGCATGAGGTGTAAGGGATGCCAATCTGGCTGAATTTCTTCTGATATATGTTACAAGGGTCCTTATGGATGAAGTGGCCTTTTGCACCTTTCCTTCCTCTAATCTGATTTCTTCATCCTTCTTTGGTGATTCTTCAATGGTGATAGGGCTCTTGGTGGGAGTTTTCGGTTTTCCCTGTATCACCCTCTAACTCTTCCTAGTTCTGAAGTACATAGGTGTCTACCTCTTTCTTTTCGTTTTGATAGGTGTGCTCAAAGTAGTTAAGGTGGAAGCTACCTCTTGATCTATGATGTCTAGTCACATGCCAGTGTCTTAAGGGGAGGTTTCACTGCATAAGATAGGGTCCACACCTTCCTTTTCTTCCGTCCTTTCTTCCTCCCTTACCTTAAATTTTTCTTTCTCTCTCTTTGTTGTCTCTATGTTTTCTACCTCAATTTCCATCCATTATTTTTCTTCTTTTTTTTCTTCCTCATCTCCCTCATCTTCTACCTCCTCTTCTACTCCCTCTTCTACTCCCTCTTCTATCTCCTCTTCAACCTCTTCTTCTTCTTCTCTTTCTCTAAGGCTAGAAGCAGAGGTTTTCCTTGTTTAGGTAGCTATAAAGCCTTCCCTATCCATGTCTATGAAAGTATACTAGGATACAGGTAGGTTCAACCTTCTTAAGGCATCATTTACAATTAACTTTATTATGCCATAATGAGCCAAGTGTTGATATTTCCTTTGCCTCACTTTATGGCTCATGTCAGTTATGGAGTTTAGGAGGAAGTGAGGGACACTTAATCTATGTTCAAGTGGGAGCTCTCCTTCAAACCTTAGTTCATTTAGAAATATGAAACGATACCCATATACCACACTAAGTCTGGCTTCACAAGAAATAAACTTCATGATGTGGAAGGCTACTTCATCCCAAGGGTATGGAAGGCTTTCTCTGCTCGTTCCATTTTTTTCTTCAATGTAATCCTCTCCTGGTAGAAAGAAATTCTTCTTGGCTGCAGTGCTAGGCATTCTTTCCTTAACCCATTTGAATCTTAAGGGAAAGGTTGTAACTATGCTTATGAATTTAGGGGATAATGTGATGGCTAGGCCTCTAATCAAAATGGTGGCTCTTTCTTCTGAATGTGACTGCAGATCCAATGAAAATTCTTTAGCTGTCTCATCATTAGAACCTTTCAATAGCTCAAAGAACCCTAGCCATTAGTGATTTCAGAATATTTCCATAACCTGAGGGTGCTTCCTAATTCTCTTAATGTTAGTAGGATCTATTCTGTTGAATCCCCCCCCCCCCCCCCCCATTTTAATGTATGTGATATGAAGGTTCTGAGAAGATTAAAATTTATGTCTTGCAAATGCAGGTCTTGAAAAAAAATGCAAGAAAATTTCTTTTACCCTTTAACTGTCAAATTTAATTTTGCTAAGTGTGAATTGTATGGAGAAATTTTAGGGCTGGAGGATGACAATCCACTTACCATGGTCCTCTGCTATTTTTTTTTGAGATATGGAGGCTTTGGGATGCCATTCCACCTACAAGTGACTCTTTGTTTCCCTCTAAATCCTTGTTGGTCTACTTTTGAAGTTGCCTATAGCAAAACTCAGTTTCTTGTACACGATGGTGCATGCAATCCAAAACCTCGATGTTGCTCTCTTTATGGCTCCCACTTCTCTCTTGATCTTGCTACTCTTCGAAATGCTCAACGCAATGGTGAAAATGAGACAAACCTTACCTTTATAGGATTTTTAACTAAATTTGGAGCATTGTGGTGACTCGTACTTAACACGAGTTTCCTCTTTGAGACCGTTGTCCCCCACTTCAATTAATCATTGTTGATCACTTCCATTTGTACCCATCCAATCTTACTTGAATCGATTTGAATTTCCCATGTGGCATGCACTTTCACTTTTCCTCCAGTTTCACTTTACGACGGTGGCCAAGTTAGCTGGCCACCTTTTTGCCTTTTAAATTTCTAAAACTCGACATTCAACTATTTTTGCCATTATGGATGCACAACGAGAGGTGAGAGGTAATACCTAATCTCACCTGGTGTTGAAGGAGCTGGTAGTGGCAGCCTTGGTATTTTATTTGTTGCGTTTTTATTTTTTTATTTGTTTTCTGAGTGAGTTGCTTGTCTTTTCTGAGTGAGCTTCTTACCCATTTCTTTCTTTTTTCTTTTGTAGGTACTAAATGGAGGGCTTCATGTGCCATGGTTGGTGTGCTTTTCCTTTTCGATTCTGCTGGTGGTCTCCTGGAGTCATCTACATCATCTTTCCTTCACCTTTTGGCCTTGTTCTGCCACACACATATTTTCTACAAGAAACTTTCTGATACTTGTAGCAGTCCTTTTCTTGCCTCTTCTTGCTTCAATTTGCTCAGAAATGGATGGATATGGTTCATGGAGGCTATGGAGGAAGTGATGAAATGAATGTATTTGAGGATAGGAAAGTGAAAGGGGTCTCATGCCAAGTTTCCAATGATTTAACTGCTAATGGTGCATCATAGGGTTTAGATAGGGAAACCTTGCGCATGGAGTGAAATAGGGGTTTGGGAATGGTAGGTATAGGGAAAAAATGAATTATAATACCCTTCTTGAAGCTTAGAAATCAATAGGCATACTTTTCCTTCATGAATGAGTTTCCTATTTCATTTACAGGAGTTTCTTGTAGTGCTACACAAATCCTATAGTTGCCTGATTTGCCTGTAGCAATTACAGTCTGGGGGAAAAAATGAAATTGTTGCCTATATGATGGGTCAAATGGATGAAGGTATGTATTATGGAGTGGCTTATGGAGTGTGGAAGCATAGAAGAAGAGATAATGAAGATAATTTTCTCCTCTGGATCCCAAAAACCATCTTTAATCACTAACCTGCTAAATAGAAGAACACATAAATGCATAGGTATTTCTTCTTTTTCCTTTTTTTTTTCTCTTTTTTCTCTTTTTTTTTTTGAAGGAAAGTGGGCTGCCTCCATAGAGGTTTTCAACCCACAAGCCTGCCATGGGAACCTCAAAGAGTTTTTTACCTAAGGATATTTTATTCTCTGTTTTTTTCTTTTCTTCTTTTTTCTTACTCCAGGACTGCCTCATGGAGGTTTTCAACCCTGGAGTTGGCCTAGGGAACCTAAGAGAGGTTTTCATCCATGCCTCTCTTTTTTTTATTTTTTTATTTTTTCTTTTTTCTCTATGAGGAACTGGAAACTATGGATTTCCCCATGAAATACACCTCCCCGTTTATGGAATTTATAAATTCTGCCCTAGACAGAGGCTTCTTGTAAACCTTGAGCCTGTAACCATTGACAAGTGAGGGAATTCCTTCCTCATCTATGGTTCTGATCTTAACTGCACCATTATCATAACATTTGTCCACTTTGTAGGGTCCCAGCCATCTTATCATCAATTTTACTTTGAATCCCTTAAACCTCGATTCATACAATAACACCCAATCTCCTTTTTGAAAGGTCTTTTCCTTAATGTTCTTGTCGTGCCAGACCTTCCTTTGTAGCTGAATTACCTCTGTGCGAAGGAGTGCTTGCATCCTAAACTCATCCAATCCATTTAATTTTAGCAACCTCTATTTTTGGGCATTTGATATATCTAGGTCTAACTGAGCTACCATCCTTAAGGTGTTTAATTCAAATTCAATTGAAAGAAGATATTTCTTTCCATAGACCAAGTCATAAGGAGTGAATATTGTTGTTGTTTTCCAAGTAGTGTTGTAGGCCCAAGTAGCTTCTACCAATCTGTCTGCCCAATATTTCCTGTTGCTGCTCATAACCTTAGTGAGGATATCTCCAAGGCTCTGTTAGTCACTTACACTTAGCCATTTTCCTGAGGGTGGTAGGTGGTAGAATGATTATGCTTTATCTTGTGACTCCTAAGAATATTCTTAATGATATGAGAAGTGAATTATGCCCCCTGATCAGTGACTACTTCTCTGGGGTATCCAAATTTTTAAAACACACTTCCTCAGAAATTATTCTACTTTATCCTTGGTTGCTACCTTCACAAGTTTTGTTTCAGCCCACTTTTTTAGGTATTCAATGCATACTATGATATAATTTTTATGTCCAGACGGTGGATCAATAGGTCCAATGAATTCCATTCCCCATTTTTTAAATGGCTCAAGAGACACCTGAGGGTGAAAAGATATCTCATCCCTTTAGGTTTCCCCATCCTTTGGCACTGGTTGCACCTGCTAGTGTATCTTCTAGAATCCTGGTGAAGGGTAGGCCAATAGTATCCTGCCTGCAAAACTTTGAAGGAAGTCCATTTTGCAGTAGAGTGGCCTCCATAAGGGCCATTGTGACATGTAGATGGATATCAAAAACTTCTTCCTCCCTCACACATCTTATGAGAATTTGGTCAGGGCCTAAATTGAAGAGATTTCCCCCAATCCATGTGAAAGGGGTGAATTTTATGATGATCTTGCTTTTCTCCTTGAATGAGAGGTTGGGAGGGAACTTTCCAGCAACCAAGTATTTATCTATTTCAAAAAAACATGGTGAGAGTGCTGATATAGCAAAGAGATGTTCATCTAGCAGTTGGTCATCCACCATTCATTCTTCATCTATAGATAGAGCTAACCTGGAAAAAAAATTAGCAACAACATTCTCCTTTCCAGGTTTATCAACAATGGTTAGGTCAAACTGTTGTAGAAGTAACAACCATATAATTATCCTGGCATTAACATCTGGTTTGTTCATTAGATATTTGACGTCTTCATGGTGAGTGTGCACAAAGGTCTGATACCAAGTGACATAATGTCTAAATTTGTTTAAAGCATGGACAATGGCTAACATCCCCTTCTCTGTGACAGTATAGTTGAGTTCAGCCTTAGACAAGTTATTACTGGTGAAATAGATTGCATAAGTTAAATTTTCTTCTAACTACCCTAATGCTTCCCCCACAACATTTTCAGATGCATCTGTGTGGATGTGGAAAGGCACAATCCAATTTGGACCTCGGAGAATGGGGGCAATAGTTAACATTCCCTTAATGAGCTCAAAAGATTCTTGACAAAGACTGGACCAAGTAAAGTCAGAATATTTGGCCAACAAACCAAATAGTGGTGAAGCCATATTACTTAAATCTTTGATGAATCTTCTATAATAGATAGCTAACCCTAAGAAGCTCCTGACATCTCTCTACTTTTGAGCTATAGGTACCCTTTTGATAATAGCGATTTTTATCAGGTCCACTTGTATTCCTGCTTAGGAGATTAAGTGTCCCAATACCAATCCTACTCTTTTTAGGAATTCACACTTTTCTGGGCTTAGGAAGAGATGCATCTCAATGTGCCTTATCAAAAATTTTCCCAAATTAGAGAGAGCTTCTTGAAAATCATCCCCATAAGGTGTGAAATCCTCCATGTAGATTTCAACATAGTCATGGACTAGCTTAGAGAAAATGCTCAAGACATCTCTTTGGAAGGTAGTTGGGGCATTACATAAACCAAAGGGTAGGACTCTGTAAGCGAAGGTACCCCAAGGGTAGGTGAAAGCAGTCTTATCCTGGTCTTCAGGGCTGATTTGGATCTAGTTATACCCACTGAACCCATCTAAGAAGGAAAATAGATTATTTCCTGCAAGGCCATCCAGGACTTGGTCTATAAAGGGAAAATGGAAATGGTCCTTCTTGGTGGCTTTGTTAAATTCCCGAATCAACAAAAAATTTCCATTTTCCATTCTTCTTCGGGACTAGGAAAAGAGGAGATACCCACTCACTGTCTGATATAGGGTAAATGAAACCTGAATCCAAAAATTTCTGCAACTCTTCCTTGCCTATGTCCTTTAGAGCTAGTTTCATCCCTCTTTTGGGTTGTCGCACAGGCTTGCATCATTCCTTAATGTAAATATGATGTCTGCATATTGAGGGATGCACCCCATTCATGTCCTTGTAATCTGAAGAAAATGTATTTAGGTTTTCTTTTAAAAGATGGCGTAATTATTTTCTTCTTCATCTGAGAGGTTTGAGTTGAGTTTCAAAGATCTAGATGGCCCAAAATATACAGTTGGTGTTGGTTTCATGGGTTGAATCGACTGAGTGCAATTCCACCCAAGGTTGGCTTTCATATTCTTTTACTAGGTTTTCAAGTGGATTGTTAGTGGGGGACTGGTTTTGAATCACATGGTCAATGAGTTTGTCTTCATCAAGTTCCCCCCCCCTAAGAACAACATCTATGGTACAAATGTAGGTAGTGTTATATAACTCATCTTCTTCATCCTCCAACCATATAGGTAGATCATGATTAATGGAAGGTTGGGCTGGAGGATAAAATACTAGTTGTTTACACAAGGGCCCATTTTAATAGTCATGTTTCTGGCTCGATAGTTGATATAAGCATATGTAGTGGCTAACCAAGGTCTCCCTAAGATGAGAGGATATCCATTGAACTTGGTTTTTAGCCGTAGAACCATGAAATCTGTAGGATACTCCCAAGAGTCAATTGAAACCATAACATCCTCAAAAATTCCTTCTGGAGTTACTATGGACCGATCTGCAAGTTGTAGAACTGTTGTGGTTTTCCTCAAAGTCCCTTAGAGGTTTAGTTTCAACATAGTTTCCTTGGTCATGCCATTGATGGCAACCCCTAGATCAAACATAGTATTTGGGACTATGACACCATCTATGTGCACATCTGCAATTGGACTGTTAGGGTTCAGGTACTTTGGAAAGATCACCCTTCCCAACATTAAGTCAGACAGTTGTCCTACTACCTTGATGGTGGGGGTATACTTCTTCTTTCTCCAAGGTTTCTTGAGGAACTTTTCCTTGATGAGCCTATTGTAAATAGGGACATCCTTAATGGCCTCGAGAAGTGGTATCTTTACACACAGATTTTTCAACTCTCCCAGAAGTTCAGCCTCCTCTGGGGTGTGCTGACTGGAATTGACCAAGCGCTCGAGAAAATGAGGTTTTTGGATTTAAGTGTCACTTTCTTCCTTTTCCTCCTCAAACTCTACAAGTGGAGATGGAGGGTGGTTTTCTAGGAATACTCTTCTCGACCTGAGACTAATCTCATGTATCTCCATAACATAAGTTGGATATGATGTCTCTCCACTATAAACCTGTTGTGCCTGTCTATTTTTCGGGTTCATATTTGGTTGTGCAAGAATTTGAGGCAACTTGGGTGGAGCAGCATGAGTAAGCTGAGGTTGAGGTTGGGGTGGAGGTAGTAGAGCAGGTGTTTGATTATGTTGAGGCCTCCACCATTGGGATGGATTGTTCCACTGAGTTTGTTAAGGAACATACTGCTAAAATGGTTGGTTCATACGATGAGGGTGATATGGAGGGTTGTAAGGCCAAGTAGGAGGTGTAGGTCAGGATGTAGGAGTGGGGGTGTACCAGGGTTGCATGGGTGCATTCTGATTATTGTGATAGTAAGAGGAAGGTGCACCTTTCATACCCTGCTGATATGACCTAGGGCCTTGAGGCCTTCTCTAGTTGATGATACAGAGTTTATCTGGTCATACTTCCCCACCTTGATATATAAATTTAAGTCCAAGTAAGGAGGGAAAATTTTCTGTGGCATGATTCTCCTCACAGACTAAGCAAACTTCTATGACATTTAGTGGACTTTCAGTTCTAGGGTGTTTTCTAGTACATCTAGGGAAAAATATTTCCAAGGCTATTTCTACTTTCTCTTGCTTACTTTTGACCTACATTTTGTCCATTCCCAAAGCAAAGGTGTGTGTCATGTCACTCTTGAAGTCCTCCAACATATTTCCAATCTCATGTTTGATGGAGGTGGAAGAGGAAGGGGTATTGGTTTTACTTTGGCCAGCTCTGCCTTTCTTCCTAACTTCCCTAGAATGGTTCCTAAAGACAATTTTGATTGTTTCATAAGGCAGTTGGTAGATATATCCTCCTAATAACATATTGAGGCTTTCTATAACCTCCTCTCTAATCCCTCAAAGAAGTACTAGTTTAAGTGATATGGGATCAAGAGAACAATTGGCTCTCTTATAGTGTAACTGAAACCTCTCTTCATAGTCTTCTAGGGATTCATTAGGTCCTAGAGTCATCCTGAATATATCATCCTTAGTTTCTTTGGACCTACAGTAGTCCATGTACTTGTTATTGAAGGCTTCTTGCATCTATGCCCAGGTAGTGATGTTGTTCCCAGGTATACCCATGAACCAATGCAAGGTTGCATCCTGAAGGGTAGATGGGAATAGCTTCAACTTCTGATCATATGAGGCATAGTCATAGGTACTACAGACAAAAAAAAATTCAAACATGAATATGTCAGGATCTTCCGAAGTAATTCTATGAAAGTGTGGAAGGGATGAGGGGCTAATGTTTTTCATTTTAGTCTCCCCATTTGCCTCTCTAATGGGAAAGGCTTCCTGGGCTTCAATGTCAGCCATGGTTGAGATAGGTGAAGCAGGTTCCTCAGGTGAAACAAGAACTTCTTCTTCTCCAATAGGTTCTTAAAAATTTTCAGAAGGCTCCCCTATGGTGTGTTCAACCTCACAACCACTGAAGAAGAGTGAAGGGTGACTATGTGGTGATGTGGGGTTTTAGGTAGAAATTTTCCTTGAGTATCCCTACTCCTACGAGGCATGAAAATAATATTTTTTTTATTTTTTCAATATATTTGAAACAGCATGTAAAAGGAAAGCAGAAAAGAATGCTAAAACAAAATCAAATAATCTACTAGACACCTCCCCGGCAACAGCGACAAAAAGTGGTAAGCCCTAGTATTTCACCAAGAATATTGCAACTCCTAGAGGTTGCCCTACTTTACTTTATCAACCAGGGGTTCATAAAAAAATGGAGGTGACAATGCTATATACACAACAAATGCACTCTATTCATGTCATCCTCTTCTGAGATTTACGAAAGGGTGCTACTTGTAGGGTTACTGGAGGAAGTCTGTCACACTTCTAAAATTAGGTCTAGGGTTACAAATGATTCAAAGCATGATGCTATTAGAAAGTACAAAACTACACTACAACAAGCAAGTGCATCTAAATATTCTGCAATGAAAGAAATCTACTCATTAAACTATGATAAGAAATGAAAGAAACCTAGGCATCTTGCATGAAGTAAATTGTTGAATTAAAATGGCATAAAGGAAACTAATCTAATCATACTTTGCTGGGCCAAATGGCTAAACAGACTCTACTTACTCTATTCTCTATCTATCATGAATTTAATCATGCAACTACTCATGACCTAACTGTGCTTGTAATTGTGTTTTTTTCAACTAGGAGAAGAAAGTGCTAAGGTGGCTTATGGAAGGCTTGAACACATGGGTACAAGGTTGAAGGTGTATGAGTGGTTTTTACAGGTCTAGAAGACATGGATGGTGGTTTATGGGCTTAAGGAGGGGCCCACTAGTGCTATTCCAAGTGTTGCTATAGGTTTCCTATAACGCTATAGGAAAGTCCTGAACTCCTATAGGAAATAGTCTGAGGGCAATTCGAGGCCAAAAATAGGTGGAAAAAGGGTAAGGAAGGTGGAGTGAAGGTGGATTAGGATGAGTGGAATGTGGCCCACCCCTTGGCCAAGCACAAAACATCTTGGGAGGCATGTATTGCACCCCTAGGGTTTGATCACTGATCCAGGTGGATATTGGTGGCCACCCACCTATTCCATTTGGACACCCTCCATCGGTTCTTTCAATTTTTCAGTTTCAACACAACTTACTATTTTTAGCAGTTTGTCAGGTCTTAAAATTCTAGAGCTGTTTTGAGGCCCTAATGATCCAGGTGGATATTGGTGGCCACCCACCTATTCCATTTGGACACCCTCCATCGGTTCTTTCAGTTTTTCAGTTTCAGCACAACTTACTATTTTTAGCAATTTTTTGGGTCGTGAACTTCCGAAGCCATTTTGAGGCCGTAAACGACATTTTTTGGGAAAATCGGGAGGAACTCGGAATTTCCTTCAATTTTTCTCACGTCAAAAGTTGTAGTCCTTAGATATATATTTCTAACGAGGTATTGAGCGCGTCAAATAGAGATTGTATGCCAGATTTACGTCCCTGGAAAGATTGATGTACCAATTTACCCAAATGGGGCCCACAGTTTTGGCGCTTCATCTCCTAGGGTTAGGTTTTTGTATGTTTAGGGTTTTCCATTATTTCTCAATAATAAATAGGCCTTCGAGCCTCATTTTAACACAGTTTAGAGGCATGTAGCCACCACATCTCTTCTCAGAGATAAGCTACCATCACCCTGGCTAGTTTATTTCCATTATGTCTGTAAACATATTTCAGTCATTTGATTTTAATGAAACAGAGTTTTATTTTTGATGCATCTCTATGTTTATGTTTATTTTTGTATATTATTGCATTCCTGCATAAATTCGGATAAGTGGTATCAGATTGTTTTGTTATTTCTCTATTTTTCTTTGCATGTCCCCAACGAGGTCAAGGTATAAGGATTTAGGGCTCGATCTTGTTGAACCCTTGCAATATCAACCTCGCAAACCCTTACGACCTCCCATGGTAGAAGAAAAGAAAGATGAGGGAGCAGGAGATCCTATCAAAATATTGCTCGAGGAGGCCCTCGAGAAACAAAGGAATGCGATGATGGATAAATTTTCCCAGATCCTTCAACTGCTGCCCACCGACGGCGCATCTACATCCAACAACACTTCTTAAGGTGCCTGTCCATTCAAGGTACAAGTAAAATTTAACATTCCCTGTATTTGAAGGCCAGATAGATGCAGACACTGTAGGTAGATGGTTGAATTTTCTGGAAGGGTATTTCTCGATCCATGATTTCTCCAACTGAGAAAATATTATTTTTCCACTCCTTAAAGCCACCTCCCATGTCAAAGACTGTTCGGAAACCTACTATGAGTAGAAGGACGAGAGGAAACCCTCTATGTTCTCGACCGCACCCACTTGGAATTCATTCTGAGACAAGATCAAGGAACAATATTACCCCATGGGGATCTACGATGAGAATTACATCTAATGGACCATGTTGCGGCAACAAAGGGATCAAAATGTGCATGAACTAATGAATTTGTTCCATACCCTGTGCACAAAGTTGGGTATTAAATATTCATAGAGACATTTGGTACTCAAGTACCGCAGTCATTTTCACAGATATATTCAGTAGGAAATGGATTTCCTCGACATTACCTCGCTTAGCATGACATATTGCTATGCCACCAAGTTCGAGCAGAAATTTAAGTAGAAGAAGTGAGACTTTGGATCCGCGAGTCTGAAGACAGGGAAAGGAAACCCCAAACCATAGAAAAAGGGGAAAATCCAAAGCGGGGTGACTCATACCAACACCACAAATCCAAATAAGGACACAAGGGAGTCGTATGAATTTCATACCAACCCCACTCACAACACAAACAACTGTCGGGCCAAATAGTCGTTGATGGTCGAACTGAAGGCACCTGAATCAGATGCATGTCTTGATCCCGAGTCAAAACCAAAAAAGGGTGATAACAAATGTAAGCAGATCATTGATACGGATCCCAATTCCATTTTTGCCACCACCAAGCTCCAGATGGAGGATCCTGAGGATCGAGAGGAGGGGGAGCACCTATTCCATTCGCATATGTGGGTGAAGGGTTCTCCACTACAATTACTTGTAGATAGAGGAAGCCAAAAGAACCTCATTTCAGCAGAGGTTTTGAAGCGGCTTGGCCTACCGACCACAGCACACCCACAACCATATACCATTGGGTGGCTTCACGAAGGAAGAGATCTCCACGTCCACCAACATTATCGCCTTTCGTACAACATCAGCCATTCACAGATGGGGTACTATTTGATGTTGCTTCTCTTGATGTGTCTGATGTATTATTGGACCAACCATACTTGTGGAAGTGACATGCTATGTATGAGTTTAGGTCTTGTGCTGTTTTTATTACTTTCAGAAATAAATTGTACATGATACCAGAGGTAGTACTGCCTCCTGCCATCTCTTTGACTACTCCAAAAACACGCAGTAAGCTTGTTTCCCAAACCAGGAAATTTATTTGAATTACCATTCGCCCACAAGGAAAGAAGAATATTGTGGCCACAGCCTCGAAAAAGGTCTCCCCTACATGGAAACAACAGATGGAAAAATTCATGGAGGAATACAAGGACATTGTCTCCTCACCCACATAGGTTCCACTACACTGTCAGGACAAGCACTCCATTGATCTGACCCTAGGCGCACCGCCACCTGATATTTCCATACCTCATGCGACCACACAGAAAGAATATAGACATGTACTATTTTAGGTTGATAAAGAAACCAAACTTATTGAACACATCCAGCACGTTCGCCCACAGGTCCATGACATCTTTGAAAAATCCAATACCAAGTTCAGCAGAATTTGCCTCATCCCATGGAGGAACTCAATGCAATGGGGACCATTTCTTCCTAATGGGGGAGGAATGATCCAGGTGGATATTTTTGGCCACCCACCTATTCCATTTTGACCCCCACCATCGGTTTTTTTAGTTTTTCAGTTTTAGCACAACTTACTATTTTTAGCATTTTGTCGGGTCGTGAACTTTTGAAGCTGTTGTGAGGCCCTAATGATCCAAGTGGATATTTTTTTCCACCCACTTATTCCATTTGGACCTTAACCATCCATTCTGTCATTTTTTCAGTTTTAACACAACTTACTATTTTTAGCAGTTTTTTGGGTCCTGAACTTCCAGATCTATTTTGAGGTCCTAAACTACGCTTTTTGGGGAAACCGAGAGCAACATGGAAGTTCTTCAATGTTTCTCACGTCAAAATTTGTAGTCAGATAGATGTTTCTAGCGAGTTATTCAGCACACCAAACAAAGATCGTATGCCAAAGTTACGTCCTCGGGAATATTGATGTACCAATTTACCCAAACGGGGCCCACAGTTTTGTCGCTTCATCTCCCAGGGTTAGGTTTTTGGATGTTTAGGATTTTCCATTGTTTCTCAACAATAAATAGGCCTTCAAGCCTCATTTTAACATAGTTCAAAGGCATGTAGCTTCCACATCTCTTCTTAGAGATAAGATATAATCGCCCTAGCTAGTTTATTTCCATTCTGTCTATAAACATATTTCAATCACTTGATTCTAATGAAATGGAGTTTTATTTCCACTACATCTCTGTGTTTATGTTTATTTCTATATGTTATTGTGTTCCTACATAAATATGGATCACTACCGGTGTAGGGATAAAAAATCCGAAAACAGGGCTGATGGTGGTTTTGATGAACATAGGGCTGATGAAGGGTGAGAGATGAAGTTGAAGGTGTTGGTAAATTTATCCTTGGCCGTGCTATCTGTACCTGCAATAAAACTACCTATTCATGCAATAAAAATGGATAGATTCATGATAAAGACAATGGAAAAGATGACTTTAATTTGTAAAGTAAATATACTCTAATCTACAAACAGAGATCTAACACAACATTCTAAGAATATCCATGGAATCACAGCAAATAATATTATCTATTCCAAGAAATCATAAACTAAACATCACTTTTGGTCTATGGGTAAGGTCTGATCTCCTCAATCTCTATTGAAAGAGATGAGAGTGGATGTTTGAATCACAACTTTATGAAGTTATAACCTATTCTACCAACATATAAGCAAGATAAATCTACAACAAAAGAGAAATGGAAGAAAACTAAAAACAATAAATGAAAATACAAGAAAACTAGCTAAATAATCATAAGAAAAACTAGCTAAATGACATGAAAGTAAAGAATGGTTACCCAAGAGAGGTTGAGGCACGTGGATTGGGCCCTAACCCACAAGCCTAGCTCTCTGAAACTAGATCAGTAAAGCATAACCTAAATATTCATTTCATTTCAAAAGATAGTCTTATTACATTAATATTAAAGTCTTGAAAACTGATTACAAGAGAAAAGAGCCTAGTGGATTTCTCCAAAATTTGAATCCTAACGAGCTCTTAGTCATCCCTATTTAACCTAAAGGGTAGCTACCAACAACTCCCTAAAAAGTAGGTGATGAGTCCACTTGTCTGTAAGTGAATTATGGCTTTAGTGAACTTGATATTGAGTTTGTGAGGTTGCCTTTGATTTCGAGTTGTTGGAGGGAATCTAGAGGATCCCTTGGCTACCTTTGGGAGTTAAGGAGGGTGGGAAAACCCTTATAATATCTCCCCGTTGTCTACTCCGAGTCTTGATGACAAAATATTCACAAAAATGCAATATCTTCATGATTTTCCTGCATTTAACTAATGTTAGGTACTCGAAGTATAATAAACCTCAATCACCATCTACACTAGCACCATAATATAATTAAAATGCAAGAAAAAGTGACTTAATAAGGCAAAAAGGTGACCATTAACCCTTCCAAATGTACCTAATGATGGAGCTCATCAATATTTTCCGATATTGTGCATGATTAAGCAGAAATCTACATGGATGACTTCACAAGCTATGGGTATGATTTTCAAGAGTTTATCTCAAACCTGAGAAATTTCTTGCAAATGTGTGGGTAGATGAACTTCTCCTTGAGCCATGAAAAGTGCCTATTCCTAATGAATGAGGGAATTGTTCTAGGAATTTCCTATCCTCAAAATGAATCCAAGTGTACCCTAGTAAAACAACCATCATTCAAAAAATTCATGTTCCTCAAAAGAAAAGAGATGTTAAACACCTATTAAACCTTGTAGGATATTATCAAATATTTATAAAATATTATAGTAAAATTTCTTCTCCTTTGTTTTCATTGTTGACAAAATATGTTGATTTTTTATGGACATATCCATGCCATGATGTATTAGAGAGTATAAGACAAAAACTAATGAAAGTACCTATCCTCAGAGGTCCAAATTCAACCTTTCCCTTTCATATTCATACATATGCATCAGGCAAGGAAATTGGGGCATCTATAATAAAATTTTAAGGTAAAGTCTCGTATTCAATTTATTTCATTGGAAAAAAAATTCCCAATGTCGAAATAACTATACCGTAACTGAAAAAGAGTTCCTCACTATTGCACGTTATTTAATTAAATTTAGAAATTACATCACTGGTTACCAAGTCTTCATGAAACTGACCATGCAACTATCAAGTATCTAATAAATATTCCAAATTTAGATGCTCACATAATTAGGTGGTTATTGTTGTTGCAACAATTTGACTTGACTATTATTAACAAACTAGGAAAAGAGAATGTTATTGTAGATTTCTTGTCAATACTAGCCTTGTCTACAAATGAAGAAGTGGTGGATGAACAACTCCCAGATGAGCATATTATGTCCATATAACTTATTTCTCCATGGTTTTCTGACATTTCCAACTATCTAGCTACTGGAAAGTTCTCTACTCGCCGATCTTAAAAGGAGAAGAGTAAGATTGTCAAAAAATGTTCCTCCTATACTTGGATTGGGGGAAACCTCTTCAATTTGGGCCCTGATAAGATTCTGAGAAGATATGCAAGGGAGGACGAATTCTATTACATCCTCTCAGCTTGCCATGATGGACACTATAGGGGACATTCTTCTACAAGGAGGGAAACTTAAAAAATCCTACAAGCAATATACGTTTAGCCAAACCTTCACAAATATGCCCAAAGATAAATTTCACTATGTGATGAGTTCCAGAGGATAGGAGATCCTACTCGGAAGGATGAAATTTCTCTTCAATATCAAGCGTCTTTTGATCCATTTGAGAAATGGTGCATGGTATTCATTGGTCCTATTGATACCCCATCTGAAAAGAAAAAATACATCATTGTATGTTTTGATTACCTAACCAAATGGGTTATAGTGAATGGCATGAAGGAAACAATATAATATAAAGTGGCTAAATTCTTAAGTGAAAATATCTTCTACAAGTTTGTCTTTACAAGAGAACAGGTGACAGGTCAAGGATTATGGTTCATCTCCAATGTGATTGAAAGTATAATGAAGAAACATTGCATTCACCATCAGAAGTATACTCCATACTAACCCTAAGAAAATGGGTAAGTAGAAGTCACTAAGAGGGAATTAAATAACACTCTTGCCAAAGTGATCAATGGCAGAAAAAAGGACTGGGAAAAAAGGCTTGCTAAGGCCACTTGAACCTACAACACTACTTGGAAAAACATCACTTGTTTCACCCCTTATGAGTTAGTATATGAGAAGAAGGCTTTGTTATTAACTAAATTTGAGTACAACACACTGAGTATGGAATCCAAAATTGACATTGATTTGATCAAAGCACATGCTTATAAGGTATAATAATTGAATGCATTAGATGAGTACAAAATGACAGCCTTGTTACACATTGAGGTATTACATCTACAGAGAAAAGTATGGCATGACAAATACATTAAAACCATATCATTCCAAGAGGGTGATTAGTCCCTCTTATATGACTCTAGGTTTAAGGATTTCAAAGGAAAACTCTTGACCAAGTTCTATGACAATGGCTCTGTCAAAATCAGGACTATAGATGAGGAACAAATACCACTTCTAGTGAATGAATATTAGTCAGATATTTTCAAGAATTCCCTCTCTAGGGATGATTTATAAGAAAATGAATCTGATTGATAGAATTAGAGCTCCCATTCCATCTGGTCCCTAACTAGAAAAAAAATAGAAAATAAAAAGAAAAATAAAATTACCTCAAGTGAAAACCTCCTTTGAGGCACTTGAGGAAAACTCACTAGCTGAAAACCTCTATGAGGAAATTGGTAAGTTTGAAGGAAAAATAAATAAAGAAATAAAGATCTCTGGGTGAAAAAATATTCCAAGGTGCCTGAAGTAGTCTCACTCATTGGAAACTTCCATGACTCAGGAAGGGAAAAATTTAAGAAATCCCCCAAAATTTATATGTATAATAAGTGGGTGAATATAGATGGCACATAGGAAAATGTATAGGCTATTTTATCAACAACATAATATGCATTTATAATTTTTTTTTCAATCTTTCAGTGAATTATAAAACACTACAGTCTTGATATATCTTTCACAATATTAGAAAGCATTGTAATGTTTTAGCTAATACTTCATAATGTATGCAATCATATATAATAATAAGAAAAAATAATTAACTATTATAAAATCATTTTACATGTTTGAGAAAAGAAACATAATGGGTTATGTTTTTGAAGTTTTTTAATATAACCTCTTGTAAATCTATTTGTGTGATTTTATCATTTTTTATCACAAAGGTCTTATTACCTCCTAAGGGGAAACTAGTTGCAGAGGTACTCCCAAAAGTGTACAATTTTGAACTGTAGAGGTTCTTTTGCTCAAACTAGGTCTTGAGATATTCAAACAACTCACTCATATTCTATGTAATTCAAGTTCTAGAGGTTTCACATGAAAATAATTTTTATCAATAACTATATTAAAATCATGAATCTTTACATCAAACTCTTTTGGATTTTTATACATTGCTTCTCTAATAGCTAGATACTTACCCAATTCTTTCGTTTTATATAAACACATTGAATACCCATAGAATAAATGAAGCCATATATTAAACCTAATGCAATATCTTTTTTAAATAAACATGACAAAATAAACAAAAAGAGTTTTTACTCAAAAAAATGTATTTCACTTGATCCCAAACCCTTAAATCAGTAAAAACCACATGAAACCAATCATGTAGCAACAAAAATTTCAATAAAACATCAAAATATAACTAGAATCATTCAAGAGATAAATTAGAGAAGGAAAAATCAATTACGAATAATAGAAACTTCCATTAAGTCACATGTTGTTGCTCAAACGCTTGGTGAACAATGTTGACCATGGTTGTCAATGTTTAACTATAAATGAATATGGTTGACCATCATTACCATTATTGACAATAGTTGAATTGGTTTCACCATAGTGAGTATAGTTGCATGATTGGGAAAAGTTATTAAAGTTATATTGAAAAAATAAAAATAAATAAATAATATATATATATATATATATATATATATATATATATATATATATATATATATATATATATATATATATATATATATATATATATATATATATATATATATATCTAAATATAATCCTGGAGATAGGCATCCCATTGTGGGTGGATCAGTCTTCTTTCAACCAATAAGAAATTTGGCCCCAACTTAGGCTCAACCTAGTTGCAATACACACACACACAACCTATATTAAAAGTTATCAAAATTGAAGTTAAGTTTAATGATTATATTAATGCCCATGTCAATTTTGACTATGGTTAACTACGTGATTGAAATGTGTTAATGTATATATTTATATATTAATCTATAACTTAGTATCTTAATATGTATATCAAAAATATATTAATAGTGTGTTAATGTATAAATTAATGTATTTTTTTTCTAAATTAGGCTACTTCTATTATATCATACAGGTCCAAAAGTTACATTTCTCCTCCTCCGGAGTTGGCAGGCCAATTCCGGAGGGAAGTTTCAGAAGAAAAAACTCAAAAAATGGGCTACCCCACTCAGGGAAACTAGCCCAAGAGAAGAGTAGATAATGAACTGCCCATAGCGGGAAACCATATTGACAAGTTAAAAGTTTAGGATAGAACCATAACAGTGGATAGAACCAGAACATTAGAAATCTAGAAATATCCAAAAGATAACTGGAAAAATAGATGAGAACCCAAAAATTAAGTTGATGGAGAGATATAAATCTTTTCTGGACGGAGGGGTGGCTCTTCCACAATCCTGCATGCATATTCTAACTCTTACTCCTTCTTGGACACGTGGACCATTGACGGAGGGAGAAACAATACTTGGGCATCTAGTGAAATGGAGGAGACCGCATGAGTGTTGGCAACCACATCTGTTCCCTCCTCGTCCGAGCTTGAACCTGCATCGCTACTTGAACTTGCTTTGCTTCTTGAAGCGCTCTGCATCAGAAAGGCCTTAATTTTGCGAGGAGAGAAGGCTGGAGAAAATGGAATGGTGTACTTACGAGGTCTCTTTCTAGGGTGGAGGTCAGAGCCAGAGGGTTCAGGTGGAGAGCTCGGCAGATGGAGGGAAAGATGGGCAGTGAGATTGACGAGGTAGAGGATGTATGAATCCTTCCAATCCACAAAGAAATTCATCACCCTACCCGCAGAGGCTGAGGTGGGAGGCCTGAAGGGGAGGCCCCACCCTCCTACTCTGTGGAATCTCATCATATGTCTTCTAGGCATAGAAGAGGCAAGAGAATAAGAGGAGTTATGAGGAGAAGGAGCTTCCTCTAGAGCAGACGGGGTGCCAAATTTCAAGGAGAGACGACCACAGGGAAGGGGAACACAACATAAGAGTCGAAGCACAATGGAGACACCAGAAGCATCTGCACAGAGCCGAAGGGAGAGGCGAATGGAGGATGAAGGAGCAGGGGTGGAAGATTTAAGGGCCATGGGAGGTGGCCAAGGCAGAACGAACATATTTAATGAGCAGGAGTAGGAGATAAATGCATAGGACGTCGATGGGAGGCTGGCAGGGGTGGCGAAAAAATGCCCCATGCTTGAGAATTTAAAATACATTGGGAAGCCATGTGCAGATGTGTGGGGTGGACAGGTGCCCTACTACCTAGCACCCAAGTGGTGCCCTCTCTCAACCTCTAGCACCTGCATCCAGGAGTTGGAGATCTTTGAGCACCAAAAGAGTGCAATCAGTGCAAAGAGCTTCATCATAAAGAGTTTGGAGCTCATAGGTGGTGAGGGGAGAATTTTGGGTGACTCCCTTGTTGGTCATAAGGTCTACAATGACATTGGCAGTTCTTCTTATATGCTTGAAAGATACTGCTGTGTGTCGTAGGATCCATTGCCCGAGGAGGTCAAAACAAGCCGCAAGTCTCCAGCTCATGGAGAATTTAGAGGCTGGATATCCCAACTGGAGGATTTTGGCTATGTCGATGATGACTTGGGAGTCACCTTTAATTTCTAATGGAAAAAAATTGTTCGCTTATGCCAGAAGAAGGCCTTGAAAGAGTACTTCTAATTCTACCAAATTTTTGGTGTCCCATCCAATGGAGCATAAGTATATCAAGATGGCATCTCCACCAGAGTTTCTGAAAATACCTCCAAAACCGGATTCTCCTAGATTCCCCTTTGAGGCACCGTCAAAGTTGAGTTTGAAGAAGCCAAGAGGAGGGGGAGACCAGGAACAGGGGGAGCTGGGGGAATGGTTTGAAGGGGGCTCTATGATTGGATGATAGTGGAGGGAGAGATTCCAATTGGCCCAGATGATTTTTTTTTCTGGGGGGTGGGAGGGGAAATTAGAATCTTTCAAACCATGCAGCGCAAGGGATTCCTGAAGGTTGTTGCAAATGTTTATCTAGAGGATGTCGAGAGGGGTGGATTGATCTCTAAAGATGCTTCTAATACGTTCCTTCCAGATGGACCAGAGAATGTGTCCGGGGAGGATGAGCCAGAGGGAATTAAACAGATCGATGTGGAAGGGGGATGGCGGCCAATGGCGAATGGTATTGAGAATATCCCCTCGTTGTCTATCAGATCTTCTGCTCAACAAAGAAACATTATCCCATAAGAAATTTTCTAGAGGGAGGGAATTGAGGAGGTTCTCTATGGTTTCTTCAGAATTGCTGCAGTTCGAACATCGGGATGGTCCGGTGAAGCCTTTTTTGAGCAAGTTGTCCCAAGTGAGGATGTGCCTCTTACTGTGCAGCCATAAGAAGGTGGAGATTTTGGGCCATATTCTGGGATGCCAGATCTTTGTCTAAATGAAATCTTGAGGAGCCTGAGGATTGGGGAGGAGCAAGCGATAAGCTTCTTTGGTGGTGAAGGTTCCCCTGGTGGAGTATCCCCATCTAACGATATCTTCTCCCTCTGTGAAACAAATTTTTCTCTTGAAAATTTCTTTGTTGATGTCTTCAGTGAGATCAAGCCTCCAATCAGCGTGCAGAAGGTCTGGAAGGAGCCATTTTCGGTAGCCTAATTTGATGAGGGGATTCTAGAAGTGCTTGATTTGGGTGTTCTCCTGACTATTGAGGGTTTCCTACCAGCGTGAATTAGGAAAGAGAGAGGCTAGTTTGGGAATCTATTGCCACGAATCCTCCTAGAACTTGGCCTGTGAACCTGAGCAGACTTCCCTAAAGTTGTGATCCTGAACAAGAGCCCTATGTTGTTTGGTTGCTTTCCAAATGAGGGAGCCAATCATCTCTGTGTCCAGGCGAATCAGTTCCTGGGTTGGCCAGTTATTTACGTATCTGGAGAGCCAGAGCTGAGCCCAGGGGACATCTGATTTGGAGACTCATTTCCACCAAATTTTGGCTCCCATTATTGCATTATTGTGATGTGGGTCTCTTCATCCCAGGCCTCCCGAACTTTTGGGAACACAGGCCTCATTCTAGTTGACCAGAGCCCATTTCCTGTTATCTTTCTTTCCTCCCCAAAGGAAGTTTCTTTGGAGGTTTTTTATTTATTTGAGAACCCATTTGGGAGTAGCCAGGACTGAAAAGAGATATAAAGTCATGGATTGAAGAAACAAATTGATTAGAATAAGGCGCCCAACTATGTTGAGGGATCTATGGGTCCAGAGGGAAATTTTGGCCTCCATTTTATCCAATAGTTCTCACCAGGAGGAATGTTTGATGGCTGAGTCAATGAGGGGGGCCCCAAGATATTTTGAAGGGAGGGAGGAAATGGGGAAGCCCAAGATTCTGGAAATATTGCGTTGGGTGATGATAGGGGTATTGAAGAAGAATATTTGGGACTTATCGGTATTGATAGTGGTGCCAACAACAGAGGAGAAACTGTCAAGGATCGCTTTAAAGGATCGAGCTTCTTAGACAAAAGGGTGTCCAAAGAGCATGTTGTCATTGACGAATTGATGATGGGAGATGGGAGGAAAATGATGGATGCTAAGACCTTTGATAGAACCAATAATAAAAGAGTGGTGGATGAGCTAGCCTAGGTCTTCAGCCATCAGGATAAAAAGGAAGGGAGACAGGGGATCGCCTTAGTGGATGCCTCTGTAGGGCGAGAAAGGGGTGGAGGGGGAGCCATTAAGCATAATGGAGAAGATGGGGGAGGATATCAAGCTCATGATCCATTGAACCTAGGTGGGGCTGAAGCCAAATGCTAGCAACATTTGATGGATGTAATTCTAGCTGAGTATGTCAAAGTATTTTGAAAGGTCGACCTTGAGAAGCATACGTGGAATTTTCTCAACCTTCAGAGAGTGTGTGACCTCATGAGTGAGAATAATTCCATCCAATATTTTTCGTCCTTCCACATAACCTGTTTGCTTTGGGGAGACTAAAAGTGGTAGAAATGGTTTGATTCTATTGGCTATCACTTTGGAGATAAGATTGTACATGATGTTGCATAACGCGGTCGATATGTACTTGTTGGGGGTGGTGGCATGCTACTCCTTGGGGATGAGAGTGAGAAAAGTGGCATTGAGCGCAGGGAGCATATAGTGCATAATCCATGATTCCTCCACTATTTCCCAGACTTCTGACTTAATTTCTTCCCAGAACAAATGGAAGAAATTGGTTGTGAAGCCATCCAGCCCCGGAGCCTTCCCAGCCTTTAGTTGCGCCATGGCTTGATCTACTTCCTGCAATTGGACTGGTCTTAAGAACATTTGATTGTGTTCATCTATTATGAGAGATGGAATATGCTGAGTGATGTTGTTGATATCTGGATGCCTATCAACTGAGGGCTCTATGAGGGTATCCTTGAAATAATTAAGGAGCTCTTGTTTTATGTCCTCATGGACTTCCAGGTTGAGTCCTTGATTGTTTTTTAGGATGGAGATGCGATTAATTATTTTTGAGGATGGAGATGTGATTAATAATTATGAATTTTTGCTTCCAGAATATCTCTTCCTGCAGCCTTCATTCTTCTATTTGGTTCGTGAGGTGTTTTTCTTAGTGAGAGAGGTCCTCCATGTGCCCTTCATAGATGATGTTTTGTTGTAAGACCACCATTTGAGTATCCAGGTCCCTCTGAATTTGGAATATATTGCCAAAGGAAGTCTGATTCCATTTCTTTAGGAGATATTTCAAGACCTTTATCTTTTTCCAGAGTTGATACATTTTCAAACCTTTCGGGGGATGATGCTACGCCACCAATTAATCACCATTTCTTTAAATCCTAGGTGGGGGAGCCAGAATTTCTCAAAGTGGAAGGGTTTTTTGCAGGCTCTTCCCGGGCACATCCATTGCAGTTCAATGGGCCAGTGATCAGAGCCTGTAGCATGCAGAATAGTGGAGAATATATCACCCCTCATGTGAATCGAGGAATCTGAGATTATAAAGCGGTCCAAATGCAAAGCAATCTGCTGGGATCCCCCTCTTCTATTGTTCCAAGTGTGAATCCCATTAGAGGTAAGCAGGTCAATCAATTGATTCTGGAGGATGAAATCTTTGAATCTTTAGCTGTCATTGTCAAGGTGCAGACGACCTCCTCTTTTTTCATTAAGGTTGGTAATCATATTGAAATATCCTTCGAGGATCCAAAGGGTATGGACTCTCTGGGCATTAAGGGATTCAATGGCTTCCAAGAGATTGATTTTTAGGGTAGAGTATTGGGGGAAGTAAACATTGGTGAGATAGCCATGGATTTTGGTGTCGATCAGATGGAAGGAGGCTTGGATGAAGTTGAGAGAAGCGTGGAGGTCATTGAGGGAGAGGACACAGGGGTTCCAAGTGATGGATAGCCCTCTAGAGGCACCCAGGGCATCTACTACTACAGATTTACAACCAGGCCATAACCTGGATAAGATTGAATGGAAGGTGGTGCTAGAACATTTGGTTTCCTACATGAAAAAATGGATAGATTGTCTTGTCATATTCTGTTCTTTTTCATTCAGTTATTTGAGGGACTATTGATCCCTCGGATATTCCATGATGTGAGCTTCATCATTAAGACTGATGGGTGAGGACCTTATAGAACTTGGTTAGCTTGGGGTATTGTCCCGATTCAACCAACTGACCCCCCAAGATAATTAGATGTTGCAAGTCTGTGGTTCTACCTCTCTTTCTGGATTCTCTCATGATATTTATTATTTCCTGAGGTATGTGCTCTCCCTGGATGCCTAATTCTGTGCTTCCTTTAAGTTGTTGAGATTTGAATAGAGCTTCCTCTAGGCTATCTATTTTTTGAGCTGGAATGGTGTGATACTCTTTAGTGTTGCAGGTGATTTCAAGGCCCTTGATGTTAAGATCGTCGAAGGCTATGGTCTCCAGCTCTTCTTCCATGTAGATTATCAGGGTTTGCTTCTTCCCTTTGTCTTGAAATTCTTGCTGAAAATGGATTCCCTGGGTATCCTCTTCCATGTTGGAGGTTAGCTCCAAGGGAGGTTCTTGGATCTATATGGAAGAAAAGTGCGAGATATAATTTTTCTTATCTTTCTTCTTGGTTCCTTGTTGTTTGTCTTGTAGATTTCTGTCAGAGGGTTTAGAGCTATGATTAGGTTTCAAGCCCGAGGTTGAGGATTTCCAGGGGGGAAGAGGGGTTGGGAAGGGGAGTATTGAGGGAAGGGGGATCTAACGAGGGGGAAGTGGGGGGTCCCTCCTCCGGGGATTGACTAGCTAGGAGGTGGAAGATGTTTTTGGTGGAGGGTTGGGAAGGTCTGGTGTTAGGGATGGCTTTTTTTGCATGAATTTTCCAAGAGGAAACTTTTGTGAATCCATCAGGGTCAGAGGTCTTAGGGGTAGAGGTGGGCTTCGTGGGAATATTGAGAGATAAATCTCTGTAAATATGGCCATTCTTGTGACATTTGTGGCAGCAAAAAGGAACATGTTCGTAATCTATAGATTGGATCCATTCAAATTCATCGTGATAAAGACTTATCGAGTCCGGAAGAGCCTTGTCTAGGTGCATGTAGACGCAGATCCTGGCATAGGCGGTGTATTGATTATGCTTAGTTTCTTCTGCGATTTTGATGAAGGATCCAAGGTGGTTGCCGATTACTTGGAGGGTTAGCTCTTCCTAGTATTCCTGGGGTAGGGAATAGATTCTAATCCACACCGATGCCCAGTTGAAGTCTTCTTTTTCAGGGTTGAAACGTTCGATCCAGTTTTTGAGGAAGAGGCCAACCGCATTGAAGAAGTAGGGTCCTCCATCCATAACTTGATTTTTTTTTTCTATGCAGGTGAAAATGATGTTGAAGAAACCCTTGGGTCCTAGCAGGAGAGAGACCTGAACTTTGGGATTCCACTTGGAGTTTATCCAGCTGTAGAGGGCTTTCTCAGTTGGCCAAAAGCTAATAAACTTCCCAATGATGGCATGATCATGCATGTACTATATTCTGGCGTTTATCCTTTCACCTAGGAAGTGGATCCCAGGCCTTTTTGGTCTTGATTGGTATACAGGTTGAAGATGTCACATTGCTTTGACCTTGGCTGTCTTTTACTTCATTCTTGTGGGTTGCAGGGTTTACCGTAGGCTCTGCGGTGCCTTTCGAGTCGTTTTGTGGCAGATCAGAGTGTTTGGCATTGGTGTCATCAGCAAATCCTCCAACAGCTTCGCCATTGGGGGGGGGTGGGGGGTCATGCCTCCCCCCCTGTCGATGTTTCCATTTTGTTGATTCTTAGTATGCAGGTGGGTGCAAACTCTGCGATGCAGGTAAGAGGGGTCAGGAGCTCTGTTGGTGCCTGTAGCAGGGGCAGAGGAAACCCAAGGTTTCCATGACCTATCCCAACTCAATCCTTCGACCTGCTCTCCCCAATCATATTTTCTGTACAAATTAATGTATTGGTGCATACGTATTAATGTATTATTATAAATCTATTGCAATTTAAATAAAAGTATAAAATTATTAAACCTAATTAATATACTAATAAATGTTATTATTAATAAACCTTAATATTAATATCTTTAATAAAATTTAAACATTACTAATAAATAATTACAAAACCTTAAAATAAATATTATTAACATTATTAATAACCACATTAATGTTATTAATCTTAATGTTAATGTTATTAATAAAGCCTTCTTCTTTTTTTAGAGAAAATAACCTTAATTTCTATTAATGAAAATAAAAATTACATTATGTAAACGCACGATGTGTGTAAGAAATTCTAAGCCAAGAAATGTCTAATACAAATATCAGTAAAGAGGGAAAGTAGGCCCACTGAAAAAACCCCATGAAAGTGAACCCCAAGAAGCCTATAATAGGTAGTCATTACATACAAAAATATGTCAATAAACCCCAACAAAACAGAAGACCGATGTACAAACCCAACTGAAACCTCGAAGGCAACAAGGCATGAAGAAAAAATGACATCTTCCAAGGAGTATTAGTGAACCCATTGCCAACATCAGAAGGAAGATGCCTAGAAAAAGAAAAAAAATTCAAAAATAGACCCAAATCCCAAAGGAGGGAAACGACAATTGGAAAGGAGCCTGCCAAGGAGAAAAGAGTGCAACTAGGAAGAGGAAAACAACTTGAGCCCAGTAAAACAACCCCGATGGCAGGAAAAAGGAGGCCACAAGGCCTCAAAAAGAGGATTTGACACCCAAATTTGACAGCAGCAACGCGAGTCAAGAGCAATGAGGAAGAGAATAATTTCATGATAATATCCAATTCGAACCATCATCCACATTTCTTGAATCATGCAAATAAAATAATGTCACCCACCGGAGAAGACCCAAAAGATCAAATCCAAAAAAAATTAAAAGCATGGAACAGGGGGTAGGGCGGCTAGGTTTCCATCCTCCCCACCCCGCACTCCATGCAAAAAAACCACTGTGGAAATGGGAAAAGAAAAGTGGTGGCCTAAAGACAGAGGAGGAGGAAACAAATCTTAAGGAAAACTAACAATGGAGACGTTGTACTACAAACAGGGGATAGAGTTCTTCGTTCCTCTGTCGCCCTCGAGAACTCAGACTCCAAATTCTCGACTCTTTTTCTATCATTAACAAAGCCTTATTACTATTATATCTTATTAAACCTTATTATTAATAAAACTAATGACTATGGTTCCTATGGGTAATCGTGGTTGAGCATGATGTCCATGTTGATTATGGTTGATCATTTCAACCATGATTAACATGTGTTAATTTATATATTAGTATATTATTAGTGTGTTACAATGTGTAAATAAAATGTATTATTAATGTTCCAATGTGTAAATTCATGTATTGATATACAATTATTTGTGTAGTATTATAAAGTTTCTAAGGTTTAAATAGTATTATTACTAAATTCATTAATCCTTATTAATAAATAATTGCTAAACCTTTATAAATATTATTAACATTATTAATAACCACATTGATGTTATTAACCTTAAAAATATTATTATTATTAAAACTTAAACTCGATTATTAATTAATTTTATTAAACCTATTAACAAATATTAATATTAATATTATTAATAAAAACCAAATAACCTAATGATGTAAAACTTGATTTCGATATAAATGTGTGAAGTTAATGTTTATATATGGTTTTTGTACATTTTGATGCTAGTATAAACATATTATAAAGGATCAACATTAAGGAGATAGTGTCATGCTACCAAGAATTTCTTAATTAAAGGATCAACATTAAAGAGATAGTGTCATGCTACTAGGAATTTCCTAATTAAACTAACTAAGTAAATTCCATCTCCTATGGAGGTGTAGCTTGATCAATTATGCCATGAATTTATACTCATCTAAAGGAAAGAGGTTTTCTACAAATGTTCTCAATAATCAATAGATTTGAACATGGAAGCACAAAGATAAGATAAATAAACATGTGATGTATCAAGCAGGAATTTAGTGTAATCCTTGAACTTTAGCATAGATTAGGTAATGATACCCTTCCTTGAAATTTCAAACTATGGAATTTCACCATTATTTCAGTCCTAAAGCAAATATTATATCCATAGGAGCTATTTTATCTCTAGATCTAAATCCATGTGATGAAAATTCAAACATTTTTTAGCTAAAATTTAGAGTTGAGAGAGGTAAGCACATTGTAAAACTATTTAAATGTTATATTAACATAGAAATATGGGAACTAAATAGAAAATATGAAGAATGCCTTCAAAAGAAATTAATTATATTTATTCATATTACCTAATGGGATTTTATAAGTTCAGAATGTGTCCACGAATACCTTAAGTATATGCATGCATGTAGGTTCAAGACTAAAAGAAATATTAAAAAATCTAATTAATTAATGTAATAGTAGACTAATACAAAAAAAAAAAAAAATTATTAATGCATTCATGCACTTCAAGAACTACAAGACTAGCTAGGATATAGTATTATGGTGCATCGCTAGAAAGGCTTACCCTTTATGTTTTACATATTCATACAACATATTAGCTCGCCCCCATTCAGTTTGAAAGTGTTCCTACTTTCATCCCCATTTAGGATTGAGACTATAGAAGAGAAAACTATTATGCTAATGTGTCAAAGGTCACCTTGTTAGATAATAAATCATGTTTATGACTTTACATTGATACATACTCTCCATCTCTAGTTGTATTGGGCTTAAAAACGATTAACTTGACTTACACAAGGATGTCAAATGTTACTTTGACCATTTCAAATCTTCATGATGTGAACTCTGCATGACGATTTTGGACTTGAACTTCAATATTCCTTCATTTTATATTTGATTTGGACACACCTCAAAAATTATCTTTAACTTCCTTTTGACTTTTGTAAAATGAGGGAATGTTTATCCAATACAAATTTCCCTCACGCATTGCTCTTAATAGACATTTTATGATCCATATACTTTCATTATAAAATTAATCTTTATATATCCAACCATGGATTTGGAATAAGTCAAATGCCTATACATAAATAAATAAATACGTATTCATACTTAACCTTATGGAATGGGAATTTCCTTCTCGACTCAAGGTGTCCTTTTCTTGGGAATGTTGCTCCATTTCAGTAGTCAATTGTTCACATCATTCACAAAAATTGACTGAACCACCTTTCTTGTAGTGACCATGGAAACATACCTCATATAGTTCTCATGGCCATTTAAGGTTTGATTTCCTTAATAATGTACTCTATCACCAACTCATACACCTCAAGGGTCAAACTTATTACTTTTAGAGATGAATTAATTGAGTGATTATATCCAATAATAATCTAATACCTAACAAATTGACATATTAAATAAGTAATTCTTATATTATAACATTTCTTCACTTATATATACTACCATATATCTATCTACTATGAAGTTCCAAGAGAAATAAAGTACCCTTAATAAATTCCCTTAAGGGCTTTCATAATTTTAATATAATTGTGAAAATTTATCAAGTGGTTGGTAGAGATTTAACCTCCATGCAGTATTCTAAAATATTTTTAATATTTTTCACAAATCAAAGGTTGATATTTATCTCCAAATTGGTTATGGCCTTTTTCCGTTTTAATTAGATTGATTAATTTTAAAAAAATGTCATATGAACAAGTTTCATATGAAGGTGGATGGCTAGCCAATGTTGTGTCTTTTGTTCTTAAATCAACTGAAACATTGTATCAAACCATAATGTACAAAGAGCTCTAAAACCCCATAGAAATCCAACTGAAAAAGAATGACCTTCTCACCATAAGGAATTTCTCTTTCAGAGGGCTTCATTTTCCCCCAATTCTGTCTCCTAGAGGAAAAGGATTAGGATCATCATTTCATTGTTTTTCAAGCTTATAACTTCTAAGTGTTTTTTTTTTCACTCCCTAATCCTATATAATTCTATGATACTCTCTTCATAATTTTGTAGAGGTTTTAGGGATTTACTCTTACATGAGGGCCAAACCACTTTCCTTCCTTGTTATCCTTGGATTACCTTAGAGAGAGACTTCAAGGGTAGCCTAGGTTCCTAATTCCTTATCCTTTTATGCTTTCTCATTATGAATCTCCCTTTTCAATTATCTGCAAGGGCATGGACGACACAAAATATAGGAGCCAATAGTCTTTCAAGAGTGCAAGGTGGCACTAGAACTGTAGAAACCTTGATTAAGAATTTTTATTTCAAGTTTTCGGTGATTCGATGTTGGTGTTTATCAAGGTTGAAATTTCAAAATGAGATTGTACATTAAATTTCATGGTTTAAACTATCCCTTTATTCATTTTCACAATTTCAAAAAAGAATGTTAATGATCTTTTATAAATTTTAATTTTAATCCTACTTTATTGGTAAAATGCCCTGCAATAGAAATTTTCCCAAAAAAAGCATTCTTGATGTTGAATATTATTATCCATCAATTAAAACTAATGATGATCCTTAACTTTAATCAAACAATTTAATTTTCTATGAAATTGTAGTTGAACCTCCAAAGGTTGGATCTAGCTAGAAAACTATGAAAACAACTTGCAAGGAAAGAATAAAGAAAATTGATAGAAAAAGGAATTAATGAATTTTATTCATGCATAGAAAATAAAATTATGAGAGAATACAATTCAATAAAATATATTATACATGGTCGAACTAATATAGTAGTGAGTCTAGTACTGAATCTAGAGAGATGTGAACATGCACTAAAGAAAACAAATACCTAGTCCTAGTGAACTGGTCATTCAATCATCAGCTAACTATCTCCTGAAAGTGGATATAGCCATATTTAACTGGCCATGTAGTCATCAGTTAACTATCTCATGCAAGTGGAGATAGTCCTAGTTAACTAAAGTGAAATTAAGTGTATATTATCTCCAATACCCCCCCTGAAGCACTACAAGAGAGAAAAAAATGAATGGGTCCCAATAAGAATCCATGTAAGGTACCCATTTTACAATGCATATAAATAACATAGAAAAAAATCAAGAAGTGAAAAAATGGAAGACCACATGCGAACAATACCCCCCTCAAAATATAATATTGAAAAATTAATACAACTATTAGGTCTTTATGTCCTTCACCGCAAGGAAATTTTGCAGAAAGAAAAACTTCTGCTCAATGAAATTATTCGTGAAGATCTTGGCAGTCTATTTAGAAGTGGTATAGTGTTGCAATTTGATGATCCCACCATGTCTAAATTCTAGAAATTAGTGCATGTGGATATCGATGTGTTTTTTTTTTCACTACACTGGATCTCTACAAAACTTTAGGGTGCTTTGATTATCACACCAAATGATAGTTGGATGATAAAATATGATACCAAATTGAAGGAGGAAGTTATACAATCAAATGGATTGAATGGAAATATTGATTGCACCTCTCTATGGAAAACTTTGCCAATAATAAAGCAATTGTAGATTTTCTTTTTTCTAGACCAAGAAATGGGGTCATAACCCAAATTAAGAATAGATACCAAAGTGGATTTGCAATCAATTTTATCACTATCCCAATATGAATCAATATGGAAAATGAGATCCAAAGTACCACTTGTTGCATAATGAATCCCATAGTTGATGGTTCCCTAGACATATTTGAGTATGCACTTGGCATCATTCCAATGCAACTCATGTGGCTCCTACATGTATATTGAAACTACGCCTACTTCATATGAGATATTTGGACAAGTGAGTGAGATAGAGGTGACTCCCCACAATTTTTATGTACATGGTGCAATCAAACAACGATGTATCATTTCCATCCCCAAGGTGTACCCCCAACAAGAAAGGTGTATTTGTTGGCTTGTAATTGGTCATGTTATTAGGGATATTTTGAGGTAAAAAATGGGCATCAAAACAAAAAATGTACTAAGAAAATTAAATTTAAATGTACCAATATGATTCAAGATTATGATGTCATCCCTAGGGATAAATATTTTCAAGGGAAAAAAATAAAATTACTTTTTTAATTGTATTTTTGGCTTATTGCCTCATCAGTTTACTCAAATGTTAAGCATAGACACTTGTTGGATGCAGAATTAAATTCCACATCCAATGAGTACCCACTATGCATATTTCTGGGTAAACCCACATTGAATGAAATTGAAAATACATGAAAAAAACACGTTCAACATATTTTTTTCATGTATTTTCAAAAATTTTCGATGTGGGTTTGCTTAGAAGTATGCATAGTGGGTACTTGTTGAATGTGGAATTTAATTATGCATTCAATAGGTGCATACACTTGATATTTGAGTAAATCCATTAGGATATAATCCAAAAATACAATTAAAAAAATAGTTTCCTTTCTTTTTATTTTGGAAATTTAGCTCTTATTTTTTATTTTCCTTAGGAGACCTATTTTAGACATCAAAATTACCCTAATGGAAAGTGAACTAAGAGATCTCTCATATACTTGGACTGGGGAATGTTGATCCATGAATCATTCTACTTGATTTCTAGTCCAAGGAAGAAGTGTAACATACCCATATTTGTCATATAAAACGTGTCATGCAAAGTGGTTTTGGCTATAGCAATGGTTGAGGGTGAACAACTTGTGATTAGTAGATCATATATATATATATATATATTCCTATCAGAAATAGAGAGTTAAATGTTCTTAGCATATAAACATTTGGATCAGATTTAAATTTAATGAAATGTTGAGAGAGTAAATAGGAATTCATTTTAGCATACCATTCTCTAGGTGCCTACTTGAGGCGATAGAGATACCTTTTGAGTCAGAAAATTAAACATGAATTATTTACATATCCTTGTCATTTCTCCATGCAAATTTCCTCTTTGATATCACCATGAAGAGATGCAATATTCTTCACATCCATGTGGTGAACCTCCCACCTTCTTGTGACTTCAATGGAAAGAGTTAACTGAATAGAGTCTATTTTGGCCACTAAAGTAAATTTTCATCATAATTGATGCCATGAACATGTTGAAAGCCTTTGGCCACCTACTGTGCTTTGTATCTACTCATATGTACATACACTACTTTATTTGTTTTATAGAACCACTTTCATTTGACAAGCTTATAATCTAAAGGAAGTGGAACCAAGTTCCAAGTTTGGTTCTCAATGAGGGAGTTTTACTCCTCATACATAGCTTATTTCCATAAAGGATTCTCTATAGTTTCTTCATAATTTTGAGGGTCAGATGTTAGAACCATGTAGTGATGCATGTGTGTAATTGGTTCTGTAGTTGTGAGCGCATTTGGTGCTTTTTTAATTTGACATATCATGGTAGGAACGTCCAAGAAATCACTCATCAGGTATCACTTCTTTGTCGAAAGTGGTAAGGAATCAAAATCTTCACATGCATGCTCATGATATTTTAAATCTACTTCATAAATTTGATCTAAAATCTGATCTAAATGAAAGGATACAACATCTATTAGATCTACTATAGGAGGAAACACAAAAGTTTTTTCATGTTGTTTCTTAGATGCATGCGGGGGACTTTCGTCAAAGTAAACACTCCTCTCAATGAATACCTTTTATGTTGAAAGATCTAGAAATATATATTCCTTTACACCATTTGGATATCCAAAAATTATGCACTCTTTTTTTTATGGCTCCAAATCCTTCCTCTTTTCTAAAGGAATATGGGCCCACACATCAGATCCGAAAATGCGGAAATGTGTAACTTCAAGTTGCATGCCACTCCACACATCAAAAGGTGTTTTTCCTATAACATATTTGTGAGGAGATCTATTTGTATGTACGAAGCACAATTTATTGCTTCATCCCACAATTTCGAAGGAAGGGACCTTACATGAAACATGCAATTGTCCATGTCTTTCAAGGATATATTCTTCCTCTCAGCTCCCATGTTATGCTACGTAGCACTAGGAATTGTGTGTTCCAAGTATATTCCTGCTTCATCACAAAAATTTTGGAGATCTTTGTTGACACACTCCCCCATCATTTGCACAGAGTATCTTGATCATCTTTCCAAATTATTTTTCTACATGCGCTTTGAAAATATTCATATGCTCAAACACTTCATATATGAGTTTGAGAAAGTACACCCATGTGTATTTCCTGCAATCACATATTAATGCAAGTATATATCAAACTTTTCCTATGGAAGGATTTGGAAATGGACACATAATATAACCAAGAAAAATCCCCAAGGGAGAGGATGCCCTCCATGCATTCCGCTTCCCAAAATTTTCTTGTGTATGTTTTCCAAGATCGCATCCTTCACAAACTCCATTAGAAAATTCTAAGGCAGACAAGCCTTTCACCATCCCCTATTTGCTAAGTTGTTGCATGTATCTAAAATTCAAGTGTCCAAACCTTTCATGCCAAATCCTACTTTCAACATTTTCATGCTTCAATAGGAAAGTGGAATTTGATTGAGGAACAAATTTAGAAAAAGTGTATAGACGAAACTGATGATTTACCTTACCAACTGCAATTTTGGAGTTGTCTTGCATTCCATATATGCTCACCAAATCCATGGTGAATTTAATTCTCCTTTTGGTGGCAATATGTGTCATTGTATAAACAAAGAGAAGATTTACTAAAAGCTTTGAATATGGAGGAAATTCTCAAAGATTCCATCTCCAAGATCCACCCTCCATTTTCTAGTTTCCTTTATTGGAGAATCATCTTCCATGAAAATAAGAGGACCAACATATGGTTTGAAAGAGGAGAGAGCATATTTTGTAGAGGTCATGTGATGTGAAATTCCAGGATCTATGATCCATGCATTAGGAGAAGAATGAATAGCAATTAATGCATGTGCATTCCCTCTTGTTTTAGGTGCTCTTCCTCCCTACTTATTCTTAGCACTCTCTAGAATACAGTCACCAAGATTGTTCTCCTGAAGAGTCGACATCATGAGATCAATTTTCTTCTTCATGCATGATGATTCCGGATGGTAACTACAGTTGCTATAGTTTCATTTTGATTTCCCCTTCTTTCCGTTCTTTTCCTTTGAGCTAGTAGATTCATTTGGAGGTTTGGGATTTCCTCCATTTCTTGGATCTAATTCTTTTTCCTTTCCTTTCCCTTTGATTGTTGATTGGATTTCAAGTTGGCCTTGCCCCTTCATGCACAACAGGTGCATGGGATTTGGAAATTTCCAATGTGTCCATCTTTATGAGCTTATGTTGCTCATGTATCAGGGATTCAATAAAAGCATCAAGTGTGAGAATATTTTAGGTTACGCCTATTGGAAGCTTGAATGTGTGAAAGTGGAAACAAATATAACATACTCTAGACCCAAATTTGAAAATATTACAAGAATTAATTGACTTTTCTTGCTTGGATATGTTGATCTGCATTCTTTCAACTCGAGTAAACAAGCTTTGAACCTTGTGAAGAAATCTTGAATGTTTTTGGAACAGCTTGGATCTAATTAGTCCAGTTCATGTTCAAGGATGTGACCCCACATCTCATCTTACTTCACAAAGAGTGTCTCTAAAGTGTTCCAAACTTAATTTGGACTCGTGCACACTTCAACATGAAACAATAATTCTAGAGAAACTGATAAGCATAAAAGACCGAAGGCCTTGTCCATGTGGTTGAAATATTTGGATTTTTCAATTGTGAAAATTGGTTCACTCTATGTTGCCATGGTTATATGATACAAGCCTCTACTTAAGAGTTGCAATAGAATCTTTGGCTTCCAATCGAAATAATTATACGGCATGAGAATTGTTGAAGGTGGAAACTCCATTCTTTCCAATAGCTCCAATCTTCAGTACCTGCAAATAGATTGTTTATACTCATACCTAGTTCATGTGGGCTCTAATACAATGTGAAATTGCAATTGGACCCGCATAGGTTGGATCTAGCTAGAAAATAAGGAACAAAACTTGCAAGGAAAGAAGAAAGAAAATTGATAAAAATAAATAAATGTTGAATTATATTCATGCACAAAATTCAATAAAATATATTCCACATGATTGAATCAATATAATAGTAAGTCTAGTAGTGAATTTAGAGAAATGTAAACATGTACTAAAAAAACTGACACATAGTTCTAATTAATTAGCAATGTAATCATGAGTTAACTATCTTATACAAATAAAGATAATCTTAGTTCACTGACCATAGAATCAACTATCCCTACTATCCCATAAATAATAATAATTTCAACTTGCAATAATTAAATAATTTAGGCAGTCAAAATCAACAAATGATTTAGTGTTTGTCTTCATCATTTTCTCCACCATTTTTAGTCTTTCAATTGCTCCCAGCCCATAGCAATCCCAACACATGATTCGTTAATCATCTTTGTCTATGTCTTGCAATTTGGGTATCGACAAGTTGTTTTATTTTATTAAAAAGAAACGCACGCCCGTGCATGTATATAGAAACGGATAACAAGCATGGTCATTATCATCACGAGGGGTTTGGAAGAAGGGTTCCATCCGGTCAGAGTAATGGTAGGGTAGGGTTTGAAAATAAAAAATAATATATTTATTTTATGTATGGTTCTAATATGAGTAGAAAGGGGATCAATTTTATGTACGGATGTAATATGAGTAGAGAGTGGATCAATTTTTTTCACGTGTAAATTTTTTTAAAGTGTAAAATACAATGTGCAATTTTTGTTTTGTTTAAATTGTATTTTTGAATAGTATATAGAGTATCTATAGGACCAAATAAACATTTTAATCATTTTTTTTTCCATGATATATACATCATAAGAATTAAACATTTTAATCACATTTTTTTACATTTAATTATTTTACAGCATATTTATTTTTTTATTTTGCAACATATTTATTTATACAATTAGAAAAATGTTTCTATTTAGAATTAAAAGGCTTTTATTTAAAACTTTAAAATGAGACAAACTTACACATCCCCTCTATCTAGATTGTAAGATAAACCTCTAAACTCAATAAAATTAAAAAAATCATTTTAAACTAAAAAAATAAAAAATATTTAATTATAATATTTACTCGCTAAAATTTCAGCACACTCAAGCAACTTTGATATCTCTGAAACTAAGGCATTGATATATCTTAGTGTTTCAGATTTGAGGCATTGATATATCTTAGTGTTTCAGATTTGAAATCCTACCGTGAATGACAGTTGAGTTCTGCATTGATATATCTGTTATGGAGATAAAAACTTTTGATATGGATAAGTTCCACAAACATACTTAAGAAAAAGAACTAGGAAGAAAGAAGAAGTACTACATTGAAGAGTTTAACCCCACTCATAACCATCAGCAAAAGGCGGGGCCAATATTTCTTGGAGATCTAAAATTCTTATTACTCAGGACTAATTCTCATCAACTCCGTTGTGAAACAGGGCGCTGGAAAAGGCCAAAAGAAATGTGGGAGGAAAGAGGCCCTGGAAAAGGCCAAAAGAAATGTGGGAGGAAAGAGTATGTATTTTTTGCTCTTCTAGAAAAGTGGAAACAGAAAAACATTTCATTTTAGAATGCAAGGCCTTCAAAGACAATATGGAAAATTATGCAGGTATTTGGCAGCCAGTGATTGGGATAATCTATTCAGCGAAGAGTTTGTCGAGAAGCTGGGAGCGGTTATTGTAAAACTTCATAAGAAAAAGGCCGAATACAAGAGCAAGTTAGAGAAGCAATTTGTCCCATAAGCTATTTTTAACCTTATGGACGTTAAAAATACTTCATTTTTGTGTTTCAGAATTGAAAATCCTACATGAGTAACCGCTGAGTTCCACAATACTGGCCTGAAAAAAAATAAAAAAGAATAAAAATTATTTTAAAATTAAAAGTGAAAAATATTCATAGAACGGAAAAAACTAATAATTAGCCTTTGCTAAAGGTTCAGCGCGCTTAGAGAACTTTGATATCTCTGAAACTAACCCATTAATATATCTAAAATTAACATATACTTTTTTTTCCAGTAGAAAAAACAACTAATTTATATTAAATATCAGCACAAAAGTCTTTAAGAAATAAATACATCAATAGAAAATACTTTTATTTTGTCTTAAAACCACTGCAAATGAGTAAATGTATTATCTGATAGCGATTGATGGAAGACTGTAAAAATAGTTAAGATTATGGGATCAATAAACACGACTCTGAGATCTCTGAGAACCTGAATGGAAATAAAATGAAAACCAACACACTGTATCTCCACTTTAGAATGTTACAGGAAAGAGGAAAAAAAAAACCTGAGATAAAAACAATAACGTGATTTCCTTTATGTCTATTATTTTAGTTAATCTTCACAATCATATTTTTGAGCTTCCTTTTCAAATAAAATAAAATAACAAAATAAAAATAATTTTATAAAAATAAAATAATAATCAAAACAAAAATTATTTTTTATATATTTGTGTGGAATATAATTTATTTAAAAGAAGAAATTAAATAAGTGTAGATCTATTTAATTTTGGATATTTTATAGAGAGATTAAATCTTTTGAATTATAAACTTATCTAGAGTGAAAAGAGATTTTATCCTTTTTTTTGGTGAATAGATCCAAAATCTCAAAATTAAAATGAATCTAAGCTGGTTTAATAACACTATGAAATATACAATACAGTTTACTTTGTTTTTTCTTTAAAGCTACAATCTTAAGATAATGAAAGACATTAAACTTGAACTTAACTAAATTATAAAATCTAGGAACGTTTTGAAATTTGACAAGTTGTTTAACTTACATCTTATACTTCAAATTCCTAAAATATTCTTTCACTATAAATGACACAGTTTAACAGAAAAAATCACAGAAAATACTTTAATTGATATTGGATACTTATAAATACCTATTTCATTTTAAGTTTGGTGGATGTGGTCTAACAATTAGTTAGGTGTGGAGGTTTGGTCCTCATAGCTGCTATATTTTTTCATTTGAAAAAAAAAAATAACTATTTCATTTTGAATTCAAATTCATAGTTTTCTACTCATTAGTGCCTAGGTTCTCTTTGTGATGCTTAAGTCCATTACTGCAGTCCTAAATAAAACAGTGGCATATTCCTGTTTGTGTGAATTTCGTTCCACATTAATACTTCCCTATATTGTTCCAAAGTCAATAGTTTAATTTCAAATATTTTTTACAGTAGGTATATTCGATGAGGCTAAGCCAACGAGTAAATGTGGATGTGTTGCTTGGATTTGGAGTTTCCTTTGTTCACATTACAAATTTCTCTTTGTTCTCATTACAAACTTTTTTGAGAAGGTGGAACTGGAACTAAGAGCTGAAATTCTGACTTTCGAAGATTGAATCACTAAAGTAAAACAATTTCAAGATATACATATATATGGTGACTCAAAGTCTTTTATTAATAGCATTCAAAGTAAAACAATTTCAACATATACATATATATGGTGATTCAAAGTCTCTTATTAATAATATTCAAAGTAAAACAATTTCAACATAGATATATATATGGTGACTCAAAGTCTCTCATTAATAACATGTAGGGACTAACAAACTTTACACCTCCTCATCTCAAATTCTAGCTGGATAGTATTTTGATGTTAAAACAGGGATTTCAAACCATTTCTTTTCAACATATATACCGAAAGGAGAACATGGTTGTAGATGGCCTCTCCAAAAGGGTCCTCAATACTCAAAAGGGTCCTCAATACTCCTAGTGGTGACGGAGAAAGGCGCTATGCTCATTAATTTTGTATATGACTATTTATTATTATCTGAATTGTTATCTAGTGTGTTGATAATCAATAATGACTATTTACTATTATTGGAATTGTTATCTAGTGTGTTGATAATCAATATAGTAGAGGCTTATGTCAAATTTTGCTTGTTATTGAGTCAGTGTATTTTATACCATTTCTATTTATGGAAAAGAATGAAAATAGATCACGTAGCATGTACTTTTTTTTTTCAGAGGAACGTAGCATATATATAAACAGTGAATATTCATTTATCCAAAAAAAAAAAATTTCGGATTCATATCCAACGTTCAACTTTATCAACTTGGATTCATAAAAATTCTAGAACTTGAATTTTTCATATTTCAGTCACTCGATGAAAGGAATTTAAGCTTGTCCTAATTCGTAAGGCACTCGATCACACAGTTATCAAAATAATTTTTATTTTTAAATGGAAAATAAGAAAGGAGAATTTTAGAATTTATATTATGTGGATAGATGTGTGAATAAGATTTTGAAAATTTTAATTTAATTATTAGGTAAATGGTAGGAATTTAATCTTTAGGGGATATTTTATTTTTTAATTAATCATCACAAAAAAATTAAGATTTATTTCAAAAATAGTTGTTTTTTTAATTAAAGTAATTAAATAAAAAATTAGACATATGAGTATGAGCAATGGTTTTTTGGCATGTGTTATTAATAAGCTATGGTATTGGTCCATAATATTGTAAAAAAACTTATTTACAATTTAAAAATCTCCATAAATATTCATAGTAGTATACACAAATCAAAGAATGAGATTTATCCCCAAAGTAGTTAAGTTCTTTCTAAGTTTTAATTAGATTAGTTAATTTAAAAAAATGTCATATAACAAGTGTCACATGAAGTGACTTATAGTTTTTTTGGACATGTGGTATTGATAAGCTATGGTATTCACCCACAATATTGTAACAAAGTTTATTTACACATTAAGAATCTCTATTGTAAAATAGGGGTAAATCTCCAAGATTAAGAATCTAGATTAAGAATCTTGTTACATGTTTCTTTACAATGTATATATGTGTAACTCATATATTAGAATATATGTGTTAAGAATATATTAGAACTAGGAGAGGTTGTTCCTATTGAATCAATAGCTATGGTGGGACCTATAGGATATTTAAAAAAAGAAGAAGAGAAAATGGAAGAGGGCATATGGCCTAAGGGTGTCTTTAATGACATATTGTGCAAATAAAGAAGACTTAGATGCTGAAAAATAACAAATGATTTAGTAAATGAGATATTTACTAAAACATGTGCCCCATAAATAGTAAAGAAATAAAGGTTTTTGTTATGAATAAGTTTCACTAGCGGATACAATTTTTATATCCTCGAGACACATATCCAGTTCTAGGAAGCCTACTTGAATAAAGAGTCAAAGAGAAAGAGAAAGCATTATATTGAAGAGTTTAATATAATCATCATCAAAATGGGTAGATAGGGGTCAATATATCATGTAGAGTCAAATTTCTTATTATTCAATTAAGAACTATCTGTCATCAACTCCACTTGGAAAATACCAAAAATTGTTTGGGGGAAAGAGTGCGTATCCACATTGGAAAAGACCAGAAAAAGTTTGGGGGAAAGAGTGTATCTTTTTCACTTTCTGGAAAAGTGGAGATAGAAAATAATTTCATTTTATTGTGTAAGGTATTTAAGAAAAACTAGGACAATTATGCAAATATCTTTCCTTTCCATATCATACAATGCCTTTTACGTAATAGACTCTCATCTCTGGCACCTCTTAGGGAGGATGGGTCGAGCCCCTTTCAACTCTCTCTGATGGCCTAATGCGCGAGAGTTGGGCATTCCTGGATTTTTGAGAAAGATTGGAATACATATCGCCTGAACCTCATCAATGCAGGGATTTCACTTTCGGAAAGACCTAATAAACTTGCATGGGTTGATTCCAATTCTGGTGGGGATGTCCCTATTAAGGGAGTATACACTTTATTATCTTCTATGATCCTGCCACAACCACTATTTGATTGGTTGGAAATGATGTGGAGGTGGAATTCTCCTTTAAAGATCAAATGCTTTGTATGGTTGGTCTTACACAACTAGATTCTCACATGGGATGTTCTCATCAAACCGGTTTTTTTTGGCCCTAGTCATTGATCACTTTGTTGATTGGCCCCCGAGGATGTCGAGCACATGTTCTTACATTGCCCCTTTTCTCTGGATGTTTGGGAGGAGCTCACACACGGGCTCAAGGTGGATCCCTTGGCAAAATGATTCTCCATTTTTTATTGGTTGTCTGATTAGGAAGGTGCATAGAAACCACTTCGAACCCTTACTTTATTTTTCCTATGGGGTATCTACAACAGAATGAATAAATACATTTTTAAAAATAGTTTCCTGACATACTCCTCTTGCCTGGGCATCTTGGATTATTTCCTAGAGGTGCGACCTTGGACACCATGTAACCGTTGCAGAGTGGAAACTATCACACAGTTGGAATTTTCCCACCCATATGGCTTCTTTGATGGTGTGTGATTTCAAGGCAACTGTGGTTGTGGTGTTTTCATCATGATGGACCAACTTATTGAATTCAGGGTATGTTGGTTTGGTGGATTTGGTACCTGTTGCAGAGGGGAGGTCCTGGCACTTTGGGGCATTCTGCAGATTGCGAGTTGGCTTTCCATTAATGAGCTCACAGTGGTTGGAGACTCCAAAGTGGAAATTGATTGGGTGCAGGTTATTTCCTCTCTAGATATCCCCTCTCTGCACCATTGGACTTTATAGATATTGGGCCTTCTGATAAAATATGGCAGAATCGAATTATTGAAAGTTGTATCGGTTAACTCTTTTGTGAGAGACTACACCAGGAGGGACTACGTGCACAAGTCGCTCTACATTCTCATTAGAAATCAAACAATATATATGTTACATGCAAATGGGAAGCTAGAACCAAAACCTAAGAAATAGGAACAAACTCCTAATCTAAGGTTCAGGTGAACTGACTTTCTCTAATATATATTCTCCATTATCTTCAACACTCCCCCTTAATGGAGAAAGGGTTCAAAAATATTACTAACATGTCCGTAAACATCTAAAATTTAATTCTACCAAGAGGCTTGGTAAAAATATTGGCAACATTATCACAAGTATTACAGTATACAATATGGATTTATTTTGACTGAACTTTCTCCCTGACGAAGTGGAATTGAGTATCTATGTGATTAGTGTTTTTATGGAACACCAGATTGTTTGCGAGTTTGATGGAGCTCTGGTTATCGCATCTAATAACAGTTGCAACTTTATTTTCTTCTCTTGTATCTTGGAGAATTCGCCTCAACCAAACTGCCTCACAAGTTGCTGCACACATCGCTTCATACTATGCTTCCACTGAAGACAAGGAAACAGTGTTATGATTTTTACTACTCCATGATATTACCCTGGACCCAATGCTAAATGAATAGCCTATAATGGATCTCCTGTCATCTACATTTCCAACCTAGTCGGAGTCTGAAAAACCTGTCAATTTTACATCACAAGAATCAGTATACAAAATTCCATAGTCTAAGGTTCCTTGTAGATACCTTAAGACACCTTTAGCTGTAGTCCAATGGCTCTCAAGTGGCTTGGACATAAATTGGCTCAATGCACTGACTGCATAAGCCAAATATGGTCTAGTAATGGTCAAGTAGATTAAACTCCTGACCAACTGCCTGCACAATGTTGCGTCTGCCTCCTTTGAACCATCATCACACTGAAGTTTGGTGTTCTATTGTAGCGGAACTATTGCAGCCTTACACTGATCCATCTTAAACTTTTTCAGAAGATTCCTGACATACTTACTCTGTGCTAGAAAGGTCTGTCCTGAATCTCTCCATATATCTAGACCCAAACAATAGTGAAGCTTAGCAAGGTCTTTCATCTCAAACATTTGTGACATCTATACCTTGATTTCTTCAATGAGTTTATCTACATTTCCTGTAATGATGAGATTATATACATATAAAGAAATAAAAACCATTCACCCCTTTTCATCAAACACATTATAGATATTGGGGTCATTTTTGCTTCTATTATAGCTATGTTGTGAAAAGAATGAATCAATTTTATCATACCATGTTCTTGGAGCTTGTTTTACTCCATATAAAGCTTTCTTTAATCTACAGACTAAATGTTATTTTCCCTGTTTGAAAAACCCCTCATGTTTCTCTAAATAAACTTCCTCTTTCAAATCCTCATTCAAGAAAGCGGACTTAACATCTAGCTAGTGCATTTTCTAGTGGTGTTTAGTAGCTAAGAAAATTCACAAGGCACTCGGGCGGTCACAAGTTAGCAAATCTGATACGGGTGCCCTCGGCCCAAACTACCCGACCTGGGTGCCCTCGGCCCAAACAACCCGACCCAGGCACCCTCACCCGACCGAACGGACGCACATGGGAGAAAATAGCAAACGGGCCGCCCGGGAGTTAAGTTTAGCTATGGGGGAGAAGGTTTCCTCATAGTCTATACCTTCTTTTTTTGAAAACCCCTTTACAACTAGACTAGCTTTATACTTATCTATGCTCCCATATTCTTTAAATTTGGGTTTGTGTAACCATTTACAACCTATGGTTTGTTTACCCTCAGGTAATTCAACTAACTCCCAAGTTTTGTTTTTCAGAATTGATTCATGTTCCTCTTCCATGGCTTCCCTCCATTCATTATATTGACTTGCTTATTTATAACTAGAGGGTTCAACAACACTTAACATGCTATTTATAAAAGAACCTTTCTGTATCTTGTCGAAAGTTTTGTTTTCCTACCTGATCTTCTGAGTGTTGGAGTGACATCCAACATGTTCTGATCATCTCTTGATGGACTTAGTTCGATGATTTCATCTAAAACATCTACTTCTTTCAGTTGTTGTTGCTGCTGCTTATGGCTTTCTTTTGTTTCACCATTCCCTTCTCCCACCAATAATGGAATTTCCCAAACATCATTGTTGTTTCCACTGTTTCTATCATTGACCTATTCATGAAAAACTACATCTCTACTAGCAAAAACTTTGTGAGTAGAGGGATCAAATAATTTGTAAGCTTTAAATTCGGTACAATACCCAACAAAGGTACATTTGATCTCTGCATCAAGTTTATTTCTGTCTTCCTTTCGTCCATGGGAAAATGCTTTGGAACCAAACACTCTCAAATGTTTAATTGAAGACTTAAAACCTAATAAGGCTTCAAAGGGTGTTTTAGATTCCAAACTTCTTGTAGGACTTCTGCTTTTCAAATAAACATTCGTATTTATAGCTTCAACCCAAAATCCATTAGAAATATTCTTACCTTTTAGCATACTACAAGCACACTCCACAAGGGTTCAATTTCTCCTTTCTGCCAACCCATTTTGCTGAGGAGTGTGGGGTACTTTATATTGTTGCAAAATTCCATGTTCTTTACAATATTTGCTAAGATCAACCTTCCTGTACTCTCCCCCTTGATCTGAGTAGAGAATCTTGATGTATTTTCCTATCTGCTTCTCTATCATGCTTTTGAATTGCTTGAAGTATTAAAAAACATGACTCATTTTGTTGAGAAAATATACCCACATAAATCTAGTACAGTCATCGACAAACAATAAGAAGTAATACACACCTCCCAAAGATCTTGACTGCATTGGCCCACATAAATCAGTGTGGACTAACTCAAGTTTATCTCTATGTTTTCTATTAACATTAACATGAAACTCATCTCTATGCATCTTCCCAAGAGGACACGCTTCACAATCAATATGACTATGCTTTAAATCAGGAATACCAATAACCATACCTTTTTTCTGAATTAAATGTAAACCTTTGAAATTTATATGACCAAATCTCTAGTGCCATATCTCTTCCGCAGACATACCTAACGATGTCAAGGCATGATGTGGCACACTTTTCACATTCAGCTTGTAAAATCCACCCACACGAATCCTTGTTGCAATGGTATTCATAGAATCCAACAAATCTTTAACAACACAATATGATTTATAAAATTATACCTTAAGGTTTTGATCTATTATCATTGAAACAAAAATCAAATTCTTATTAATGTTGGGTACATACATCACGTTCTGAATGAGCCTAGTATTAACATTAGGCAGAATTACAGGAATGTTACCATGTCCTTTGATTGGGTACCCTCTGTCATCGCCAAGGTATATTTTCGCTCCAGTGTTGGTTTCCTTGAATTCCTCGATCCATTGTCTGTTGCATGTCATGTGGGTGGATGCTCTTGAATCCACATACCACGTATCTACTTTATCATTTTCATCAAAGTCGCCCATTAGCAATATTAGATCCTGGTTATGGTCATCATGTGCAACATCTGCAAAATTCCCTGCATGTCTCTTGTATCTTTTCTGTCCTTCATCATATTTCTTCTTACAACAGTGCTTAGCCATATGGCCCATTTTTCCACAATAAAAACATTTTAATGGTGGATCATTCATGTTTGGTGACATACCTTGAGATGGATTCAACCTTTTCTATGTTGTGCCTTCACCTCTCTGTCCTCCATTCTCTTTTCCTCTAAATGGCTTCTTCTTCGCCATGAGAGCTAGATCTAAATTCTAGGATTTCAATGTCATTCGCCTTTCCTCCTCTTGCATGAGAATCCCTGTCAATTCTTCAAATTTGGGGACTTTTTCTCTAGCATTCAAGCCTGCTATAAACATCTGGTATTGTCAATCATACCATTTGTTAGGGTCCTATAATAATAGGGTTCATAAAAATTTGAATTTACTTTTGATAGTCTTGTAGAATATGTACATACCTTGCTTTCTGCAAGTTGTTTTCCCATATTTTGAAAAGTAAAAATAAAAAATAAAAATAAAAAAGAGGGTGAAAAGTCCTAAAAGAAAGATCAAAGGACTTGAAAAATATAAACCCCCAAAATAAAAAAGATGAAAATAAAACCTAAAAGTGAGCAAGTCCAAATGCCACTACTTTTTACTTTTTTGCAAAATAAATGATCATGAGCGGAGTGTCAATAAATGCCATAATCCATGATAAGTTAAAATTTTTAATCTTAACTTGTCATGTTTTCAATTTCATGTTTTAGATAGTGAATAAAGATTTGTTAGACAGTTTAAACCTGACAAATCAGTAGATAGGTAGCAAATAATGAGGAGCTCAACAATTTAATTTGAGCCCTTGGATGAAATAAGGTAGATTTAGATAGTTTATGCTTTAAAGAATAAATGTTTCAAAGTTGCAAGCCTGAATGCACCTGCCAAATGAAGAAAAAATGTTAGAATAAGGTTGGGTAGGTAGAAAGCAGTGGAAAAAGCATGTAATAAATGATCATCGGGTAAAATCACTAATTTCTCATCCCCCATAAGTATTCAGTATTCTAGGCTATCAGTCAAATAGGCTCAGAGCATTTCTCTCACTTTTGTTGGGACTGGACCCAAGGCTTGATGACTGGTTAGTTAAAAATATTGAGTTCTTATGTTAAATCCATATTTATCATCATTCATCCTCCATTCATACATTAAAACCCCTTTTCCTAAGTAAAGACACATTCTTACTTAGTGAAGATTAAAATTCCATACAATTAATTTAATCCCTTCAGAAGCATTCATAAAACCCTCAAAATTACATTTATCCTAAGTATTGGTGAAATAATATAAAGATGAGAAATCCTCTGCTTTTTACACTTTACTTAGAGATTTTATGTATTTTGTTTTACATTACACTACCCTTTCATATTAACTTTTAACATATTTTATTAAATCCCTAAGAAATACCCTATCCTACTTATTAATTCCCTATATTTAAAATACCCCAAAAAAACCCACTATTACAATGATTTAGACCAAAGTTTATTATCCATGTGCTCAATTAAAAACCCAAATTATACACCCTTTGGTCTAAACTATCTTTAAATAAATATCCCGCCCCTATGGTCTTTAAACTATTCAAAAAAGGTTTAAATACTATATAATAAAATAAATCACGCCCATTATGTTTTTATTAAGACATCTTACAAATGTTTTGAATAAAACATATTAACCCCCGCTTATAACCATTATTCCAAAGTTTTGAATCGAATAAAACATTTATAAAGTTCAAAATCTTTAGTCCCTTATACATAAAACACCTCCCCCGCATACTTTATAACCCAAGTCTTTGAAATAAACCAATGTTTTCATAAAGACTAAACCCTCGCCCCGTATGAATAAAACCCCGCCTCTTTATATAATCAAATATTTACCCACATATATTTCATAAAGGTTTAAACCTATGTTTTACCTATACGCACACATATATGAAATCCTTGATCCCACACCTTCCCATTCAGCTCAACTCCCAGAGAAATCTCAGCCCTTCGCTTTTATCCTTCTCATCCAATGGTTGAAGCCCGATATCGCATTGAAAACATGTCCATCTTGCCGAACTCCAAATGCACACGAAATAGGTGGTTTTGCCAAGACTCCTCCCCTCCACGTGACCTCCATTTATTGGATCGCGTGGGTTTTGCTCCAAACATCTTACCACCATAACCCCGCGCGATAACCACTGTTTGGTTTTGCGTTTAAAATCTAAAACCGCCTCCCACCCGATTTGACAGTCACTAATTGCAAGTAAATGTAACCTAAGTCACCCCATAAACCATGAGAATGTACTGTTATTCCTTTATTCTACACACATTGACTGTATTGGCTATTATGACTCAGAGAAAATAAGCCTGTACATGATTTTTATGCCCAAAACCAGTGTAAAGACTGTATTTACCGTTGAAGATCACTGAGAAGCCCTGAATTGCTCCAAAAACAAGAAAAGATACCACAGAACCTGTGATAAATCCTCAGAGCCATTTCTAAAGACCTGTACCTACTTATAACAGGTATTTCTCGAAAAATTGAGCCTATTATTGATTTGAAAGACCCTCAATAAAAAAAATAAATCCAGTTAGAGTTCAAAATCAATTGAAAGAAACTGCCAAAAAGCCCAAAAAACAGGCTAAACCCTGTCAAAATTTTCCAAAATCCCTATTTTTTCCACTGCACGTTATTTTGAGAAGAAATTGTGAGTTTTCACAGTTTAATGATCTATTTAAAGCTCTAAAACAAGCCAGAAAAACTCTGCAGGTATTCTAAGCCTTTGTAACCCATTTCAAAAGACTTTCAACCCAATTTTTCAGTAAGAGACTCAAGAAACCCTTGTTTCTTGTTTAAAACCAGTCAAAAGCCTTCAATAACCTCCTTGCAGACCTCTGTTTCATTAACAAATTGCTTGATTTTTGCAGGTTATTATCAGAATATGAAATTGGGCCAATAGTTTCAATACTAGTTGATAAAATTGTTTGCTCCAAATTCTCAGATTTTAATTCTAAAGCTTCATTCAACAAACAATTTGTATACAAAGAAAGAATAAAATCAAGTCAGAGAGAGATCAGAATGATGAAATTTTCACAGTGAATAGTAAAAGTGAAATCAGAATTCACAATGACAGGGAGAACAGAATAGTCAAAGAGCATCAGAGATAAAGTGTATCAGGTAAAAGTCAGAGTGAAAGTTAAACAAAATTACAGAGCAGTCAAGGTAAAACAGTAAAAGTAAAAGCAGAGGAAGTAATGGTTAAATAGAGATGAAAATACTTTCACCAACAATGAAATTTATCCAAAGTGAAAGTAAAAATAGTTAAAAGAACAAAAATGTTAAAAGATGAAAACAAAGCAAGAAGGAACATTTTTGCAGAAATTTCCTGTTTAAGTCACTGTTTTGCAGAAATTATTATGACCAATCCAAGATGCATTTTGAAAAATAGAAGGAGGTTTATGTTCTTAAGATGTCCAACTACAGAAATCTCTCTCACTTTTTTAACATCCATTATGGGTTGGGAAATATTAAACAATATTGGAAAGCTCGTTTTGTAGAAAATTCATGTTAAGTCATCATTTTGCAGAGAAAACTGTGGCCAATAAGAAATACATTTTACAAAACTGAAGGAGGTTTTTGTTCCTAAGAGACCCTTCTACAAAAACCTAGCTCACTTTGTGCACAAGTATTATAGAATAAGAGATACATGCGCATCTTTACAGCCTATGTTTCAGACTCTGTAAACATCTGTTTTACACATCATTTTGCAGAGCCTATTGTGAACAGCTGGAGCAGAATTTTAGGGAACTGAGAGAGATTTATCTCACCAAAATATGCATCTACAATAACCTCTTTCACTTTTTACATATCGATTTCGGATTGAGAAATAAAAAGTTATCATTGGACCCCAAGTTTGCAGAATTGCTGGAGCAGAATGCACAAAGAAAGGAGATAGTTAATGTCTTGGATGCCTCATCATCAACTAAGAGTTGAGATCAAATTCAAATTCTCCTCTTTGTCATCACCTATCCATAAAAAATAGTGCTAAATATATGCATTAGTTTTGAGTGTCCTTTACTTAAGTTCTAATTATGTAAAACAGTTTGAGATATTTGTAAATCAATCTTGATATTTTTTCAAGATATTCTAGTTTCGAATTTGTATAAATACTTCACTCTTTGAAGTATTTTGGTGTGGAATAAAATTGTTGGAATTAATATAGACATTGTGTTGGACATTGGAGGCTATTGTGTGTTTGAATTCGAAGTAGCAGACTGGACAAGTTGACTGGCATCATAATTCAGGATCCCTGTGATAAGCTGATGAGTGACGTACTTCCTACTTGTCACTGTTTCCTTTTCTAAGTTTCATGCATTCATTTTATGCTTGTTCTATCTGAATGTGTAACTAGGAGTATTACTATAAGATTAGTCAAGTACTCCCTATCTTTAACTAGTTTCCATTTTAATGTTTTCTTCTGATTTCTGGTGCAATGGACCCTTAATTGCTCCTTCTCCCATTTGACCTCTGCCTTCTACTTCCATTTTCCGGATCAAAGGATCCTTAAGTGCCCTTTACCCTGATCATACCACCTCAAAAAAATCCACTTTCCCAAATCTCTGAGGGTTATCTATCTTGCCCTGAATATATTTGTATCTTTTTGGCCTTGATTTCTAGTGCTGCTAGCTTGATTTAGACCCCATAGCCAATGGACAAGTAGATTTCTCTGTATCTTACCTGCAAGTGATTTTTTCCCTCCAAACCCTTAAATCAAAACCAAATTGTACTTTCATAACTAGCCTAATATTATAAATCGAAACAAAGTTAAACTTTAAAGAGAAAGCCCTCTCTGAACCCTAGGAAGGCTAGATCCTAGAGTTTGAAGTAGGTTTGTGGTTACCTTGGACTATTTCTCTTGAACCTGGAGAAATTACTGAGTGATAACACCATTCATAGTAATAGTTACCAGATCAATATTACTTACAACCTCTCTGATGTTGCCAAGCTTGTCTTCCAGGTCCTTGATGCATGGGATGAACGCTGCTACTGTCTCATTCTCCTCCATCTTGATGGAGAGAATCTTGCTTTTCAAGAATAATAGGCAATTCGTATTTCTGATTTCGTATAGGTTTCTGAGATTTGTCCAGATTTCACTCGCAGACTTGCAATCTCAGATGTGAGTGATGATGCAGTATTTCACTGCCATCTTCAACGTCGTTCTTGTCTTGTTATCCCTCTTCTCCCACTCCTTTATTGTCGCAGTTGTTGCGCCAACTACAATTGTAGGTTTCACTTCATCTCCAGTCATGATCCCCCATGCACTATGCCCTTCCAGCAAAGTCCGTAACTTGAATTTCCAATTATAGTAATTGGAACCGTTGAGCTTGTTGCTCTTGTTCAAGTACACTTCCATTAGATTATTCATCTTGACAGTAAAAAAAATGACCTCTGGCAATTGACAGAAAACCGGATCTACAAACGGATCTACCCCAGATCCACAAAAAAAAACAACAATATCAAGAAAGAGATCTACCTGTTCTTTGACCACTTTGGCAGGCTTCTCTGCGCATTGCTCCACAGGCTCACTCTGTCATGGATCACGCTTACAACGATCCTCCCACTACTATTGCCTTTGATGCCACAGTTCTTTGACTCCTTTGACACAATCTCACTAGATCTGCAGGCACTCTGGCTCCTCTGACACGATCTCACTAGATCTGTAGGCATGAGCTCTTTGGCTCAATAGGCAGAAACACCCTGACTTCAATTGGCGATCCACATCACGAGCTCTCTAACTCCACAACGCTCCACAACACAAGCTTTGTGGATCTTTCAACACGAGCTCTCTTGCTCCTTCAATGGCTCCTTCAATTCGAGCAGATTGGCTCCTCCAATTAAGAGCTATATTGGCTCTATCGACGCCCTAGAAACTTCCATATCTCGCACTGGTTAGAAACTCCGCAAGTGCTAAGACGGATCAACGTTTTTGATACCATGATAAAATATGGCAGAATCAAATTATTGAAAGTTGTACTGGTTAGCTCTTCTCTGAGGGACTACAATAGAAGGGACTGCGTGCACAAGTTGCTCTACAGTGTCATTAGAAATCAAACAATATATAGGTTACATGCAAATAGAGAAGTTATAACCAAAACCTAAAAAATAAGAACAAACTCCTAATCTAAAGTTCTCTCTCTAATATAAATTCTCCATTATCTTCAACATCTTAATCCCTCTTTCAACCACATATATTTCTCTCATATCTACATTTCAACCACATTTATTTCTCCCATATCTATAAGTAAAGAGCGGTGGCTCATGAATTGTCCAAGTGGAAGGCTTCAACCACATATATTTCTCCCATATCTATAGTTCAACCACATTTATTTCTCCCATATCTAGAGAGCAGAATTCGGTGGCTCATGAGTTGTCCAAGTGGAGGGCTTTTATGCCGCCTCACTATGTTTGCTACAACTTTTGGCATCTCTGGATGCAACAAGAGTCTGGGCATTTCTCATTTTTGCACTGATCCATTTATTGCTTCTCCTGAATGACGTAGCAATGTTTTAGACTCTTTCTATACCATGTTTTTTCCATGATTTCTTTGTCTTTTTGCTCACGATGCCTTTAATTGGGACTGTTGGTGATTTTCTTTATCCTAGCATACTTTGTTTCTATGCGAATTACAGTTTACAGAACCTACAAACTATGTAACAACCTTTTTTAAATAAAAGATTGATCGTTTTTTTCTTGATAGATAGCTCGTTCCTGGAATAATTTAGCTATAAAAACTATAGTTCCTGGAATAATTTATTTAGCTATAAAAACTCTTGAGAAATTGGAAGAATTTATAGGTCTGTCCCAAAGCCTTGTGACCGTTAAAATTTCTTATTATTTCAAACAGTCGTAACTTGCAAGAAAGATATCAAACAACAACATGGAATATGAGAACGATGCCATTTCATTCATACAACTTGTGGGGATTCCAGTAAAACATTATGTATGTATCCAAGAAAAGATCATTTAATATTATTGCAGATAGAGATAAATAATCAGGATATCGCAATTTGCAAATAGATAAATGCCTATGTATCGCAGGCATTTATAAACCCAACCTGCAAAATCACTGAAATGCGCTGCAGGAATCTGTAATATTCATCTTCATAATTCAGTGCACCTCTTCTAGAGTTTCATAATTCATTCCACCTCTTTTAGTGTTTCACTTTCTTATTGGTAGAAAATTAAAAGCATCAAAACCGTCATATTTGTCAAGTTGTTCCACTTGCAGTTTGAGTTATGAGTAAATTTGTTCTATTTCCTTGAAAATACATAATCCCAACGCATTCGCATACACGCAGTGATAATGTGAGGAATAAAAATAATACGATGGCGGTCTGACCACTGGTCAATGTTGATAATAACAATTGATAAGATTATTAGTTGTTCAGCGACCCAATTGGAAAACGATGAACATAAAGAAAACAAAACGAAAAATATCGACGATAAGGTTCCACGCCAATAAGGAAAAGGCCCCTAGTGCCTCGTTGATGGTAGGTTATCGTTAGTGGTTCAATTTGGAAACAGATTTAGTCCTATCAAAAAGTTTTGGGACATTCAAAATTCCAGAACTACTTAGCTGTTATAATTTAGATTTATAAAAATTTCCTCAGATTTTATCAAAATTCATTATTAAAATTTCTTTCTTTGAATTGTCTCTGGATTTCTTAGAGACAATGCCATTTTGTATATCGGTTAAGTATATTCAAAAAAAAAAAATAATGTCTATTGAGGCCGAGGAACTGTTAGGATGGTCAAAACTAACTGGAATCCGGACCAAAAAAAAAAAAATCTTCGAATAGCAGCGTTTGAATCATGTTTTTGATGGTGAAAATAGATTCAACACTATCAAACACCTCTAAAACACCCAAAATATTGAAATTTGATAACTAAGAGTTTGATGAATATTGTGTAGTTTATTTTCATTATAATTATATTCTTTTGAACTTTAAAGATATAATATTTGAGAGTATATATATTTTAAAATTTAAGGATATAATTTTTAAGAGAGTATATATTTTTATAAAAGAATTTTTCGATGAAATTGTGTGACGATATTTTGTTAGGTTTTATGAGTTTTGAAATTATTTATATGTTTAATTTATGGCTTATGGATTGGGATATCTAAACTCTATGTTAAGCCACTCTAACTTTTAGCATTACTAAATGTTTTCCCATAAAATTTTAAATTGTTTTGTCACTTTATATTCTAAAGCTAGTGAGCAATCAATATATATATATATATATATTCTATAATTATTCTTATTTTTCTTTCTATTATATTAAATATGTATTTATTATAATATTAACTAATTTCATTGAGACTCACTCTATAGCCCAATATGAGAGGATGTGTAAGTATGTATGTCCGTCCATAGTCTATTTAGAATAAAAAATAAATTATGCTATAAATAAAAAAATAATAATAACTATAATAATAATACAAAAATGAATATGTTATAAAGTAATTAGAAGTAAAAAAAAAAAAAAAAAAAGTGTTATAATTTTCAGAAATATTTCAACAGAAGTTTCAAATAAACTATTTGAAAATCTATATTAACTAATTTATGTCGATGTCAACTTCACATATATCTATCTATAGAAAAAATTGTTAAAATAAAATATTTTAAAAATGTATATAATAATATATTCAATGTGGGTATCAATAAAATATTTTAATACGGATTAATATTGACATATGCTTAAAAATATATTAATAATAAAAAAAACCATTTTAATTTTTTCTCATAAAATCCCTCCATGTACATGTTATGTAAAATATTTTATTTTCCCCTGATCGGGGTGATCATTGATCGCAGCAGGCAATTGTAAACGCCCGCCAGCTGGAGGCTTCCGTTAATACTTCATTAATTAACCGTGCAGCAGCAGTACTTACCAAGATCATGGCAGCATGCGGAGGATAGCAGTTTAATGACACGTTTGGTAAGACAACTTGTGCTGTCAGGATCGAAAGGAAACATCACGGTGAGGGCAGGGTATATGCATTGCAAGTTTGTTTATGAACTACATCGTTTCACTGTGGTAGAAATTCTAAGGCGCAGGAGGGTGAAGGCGACCATACCCTGCACCAGACGCGTTTCATTGCTGGGGTATGTATGTATCCTTCTTCTGTATATGCTCATTGCTGAATTTTGGGCTATGAATCACAATAGGATAGTTTCGTTCTGTTATTTTAAACAAGGGGAAGATTGGTCTGCCCTTGCTCCGTTAAACCCAGTCGAACCTTGCTTCAGGGACCCCTGTCACCTTCAGCGTCATCATCTTGTGTTGACTAAGGAAAAGTCCAGGCCTTGTCTAGTTAGTAATTCAGGGGTTGGGTGGGTTGCATTTCTAATTGCGACTCGGAATGGGATAACTACTTGTTTCCCCTCTTGGGTTATTCCGTCTACAACCTTTTTTTCTAGTGTTATGGAACTCTGGTTCTCTTGTTTCTATCCTACTGTCACATGTAACAGGTGGAAGGTCATGCATGTCTTCTGCAGTCTCGGTTATAATATGTGGGAGTTACACTCTTACTTTTATTTTGATTGTACTCTGACTCGGTGTCGCCTGCTTGCAATTCTGAACCATAACCTCTGGCTAACTCTGTCTGCTTGATGGTTATCTTCTTTTAACAAGACCCTCTGTTATTTCTGGGGCCTCTGTTTTTTTTGGGTGTGGGATCACTGTTTTTTCTTTGTTCATATTGGTGGGATAAACATGTCTTATGCAATCGAAGGAAATCAGATTGACCCAAATGGTAATATTGCAGACAAATTTCAAACTTTAATGGTTATCTATTTCTTGTATTTTCTCATTCTTATGCCAGAGCTCACTTATATAAGTCAGTTCACCACCATGGCTAAGCGGCAAACAAGAAACACTGAAACACCATACTTCTAACACTTACGAGAAAGGAAACGACACAGAAGATAACCACAGGAAGAGAGGAAGGAAGACAAGACAAGAGGTTTTAAAAAAGCTCTCAGAAACTTACTCCATTGGCAACTCCTCACAAGTCAAACATGAAATTCGAGGTTGGGAACGAGAAATTCAAACCGATGAGGAAGAAAACGAAGCAGAAGAAGAAATTATGGACTTCATTACCGATCCAGGCAATACTCGTGGTCGCTTACCACTGTTTCATCAAACAGTGCACACTTACTGGATTGTCAAATGCCTATTGGCCAAGGCTATGCAGAGTTTTCACCCTCATCAAGAGAAGACAAAACCAAAAATAGTGGATTTGTTACAAGACATCGAAAATCAGCTGAAGCACATCAAAGTCACATAGTACCAGGCCACTGATCGTATCAGTAGACTTGATGATCGTATTGGTAGAATTGAGAAACAAATCCAATAGCTGCAACAAGTGGATATGCCAGGATCCATAGTAAAGGATTCAGCCCCGATTGAATAACAGTCTTGACATGTATATAATATGCATTTTTGTTTTCTGCAAGGACATATATCACTCAATAGATCTATAGGAAATAGAGTAAATAGTCAGTTAGTTAATGAATAAAATGGTAGAATGAAACTGTTCCAATTTTGGATGGATTTTAACGCTCTAAGGTGGCCAACATACCTGGTTTCCTCCAGGCAGGTTGAGGCCACAGATTGAATATTATTTTTTGTAACCTGCTTTCAAAATATAAATAGAAAATGTAGAAATTATATGCACTATGCATGCATATGTCCAAGATTCTCTTGATCACACACTATTTTAACTTCATGCACAATATAGAATCTATTCTACCATTGATCATCACATGCGGAAATAAACACAATTGCAATGCACACATGAAACCATAAAAATTCACACACATTAACACAGTTGTTTTAATGGGAAAGCCTGAAGCTAAAAACCCCAACTATCTGTATATAATATATGTCATAGAGATCACGTAACAATCCTCATACAAAGTTTCTCACAAGCTCTCAGTACAATCCAATTGCTACACACTAATCAGGCCTGATATTGCAAATCCATGCACCGATCTTTGCTAGCCTTTAGTCTGCCTCTACTACGCAATCCCTACTGAAGAATGGCTCATAATGAACTCGAATCCATCCTAAATTGACTGCGCAATCCTCATTGGCATCTCCAATGAATGTGTGGTGCAAACTCATGCAACACTATAGTCACAACTGATAGTCACACTTGCTCTTTCACCTACCTCTCCACTGGTCTCCACTGAAACTGTCCATGCACTGTAGTTAACTGATGTATTCTTCATTTGATTAATGAGTTATTATTTAGTGTATTAATTAACTAATTAATTCACACATTCTCACTAGTGTATCAATCAGTTAGACTAGATACAACTAGCTCAACTGAGTATAACTCAGTTAAACTAAATACAACTCCACCAAACTCTGTCACATGAGTTCTAACTAAAGTATCCATGCAATAGCTCCACTTAACCCTCAGGAATAACGTAATTCCTTCTGTCAGCTCCTGTGCCACATCTGTGCACTTAACTGAAGTGCTCCAAGAGAATAAGATAATGTTTATAGTCCAAATATTATTAAGAGCTAATAATATTCGACATATCTATTTTAGACTGGCAATCTAAAAATAGATTCCGCCCAATATGTCTAAAAATAGAAATCCATCTATTTTTCCAACTTGACCAACCATCCACAAATAGCATCCCACAACTTATAGAACATGATCCATATGTCTAAAAATAGACATAGTCTAAAAATATACTTTGCGACAAAAATCACCTGTGTGGCCCCCACCTAGTTTTGGTGATCACTTTCCAACTAGGATCAGGAATGATGTTTCAGGATGCCTCCTTCACTGTTTCTTGTTGCAATATTCAACACTCCCTCTCAACAAGAAAGGACTGTCTTTGCATGCAACATGCAACTCCATGCATTCGCCCTGCAACCTTCACAAGCGCCATGCAACTCCATGCATCTACTCTGCAACTCCTCTGAAACTGAATAGGCTCCAAACAACTCAATCAGTCTGATGCATCTATCATCAAAGTATTCGACTTCTGCTGGTACCAACTGCACATGTCATCAGGAACCACTGCGCTGTTGAACTCTTGCACCCATGCACTCTGCACTTGCTGTCAACTCTGATCCGCGCTCCAGTATCCGACACTGTCACTTTGATCTTCCTGCATCAATCCAACTGATCATTCTACTATTGCGCTGTGGGCACCTCGTAGCTAGGTTCAATTCATGAGATCCACACCATCTCATGAATCCTGCCCAGAAATATCCTCTTGGGATTAATCATGCATGTCGCCCCACCTCTCACCTGGTGGTATAGCTGCATGCACTCCCTCTGCCCATCTGGCACGAAATTTCTCTACATGAGTGGTTTCTCCCACTCCATGATCCTCATCTTGTGGCTGCTCCACAGCCCAAGGTTCACTCTTACCTGCATGCAAAACTTTCTCCCTCTCAAGCATCAATTGCATGTCTTTCTTGCACTTCCCAACAGTAGGAAGCTCCATAGAAATCCCATCTACTTCAAGTCTGTAGAGATTCTTGGCTCGAATCCCAACCTTCTTGACTTGTCCTGTTGCTTTGTACCGAAGGAAAACTTTTCCTTCACTAAAGACAACATCATACCCTTTATCCTCTAACATTGTGACTGAGATTAAATTCTTCTTTAAACCTGGAACATGCACTACATCTTGTAAAAGAATGAGTTTACCTGACTCCCTCTGAAAGGTAATGGTACCAATGCCGGTCGCATTGTATCATCCATTTTCGCCCAACTCAACATGCAACTGGAGATCTTTCTCCACCAAGTCACTGAAAAGATTCACATCTCCCGTCATGTGAAAGGAAGCGCCACTATCAAAATACCACCTCGATCCCAATGCACTAGACACCATGCATACGATCAATGAGAAGTCCAGCTCAAATTGCGAGGCAAGAGCCTCACCAGCTGCAGCTCCAGCAGCCTACTTGTTCTTCTTCTTCTGTGGACAATGTGTGGCAAAATGTCCATGTTTGTGACAGTGAAAACACTTCACTTTGGACATGTCACACTCTTTTCCATCCGCACTAGATTGAGAAGGATTTTTCTTCCCCTTCCCTTTCCTTGCTTTGGCAGCCAAAGCGCAATCCTCTTCATCATCATTCTTTGATGAAGAGCCATCCCTGGTACTCCACCTTATCTCCTCCTGCACAAGATCCGACCAAAGTCGCTCCCATCTTGGCAGTTTCTCCCGACCATTGACAGAGTCCTCGTAGCTATGCCAACTCTTCGGAAGCCCAAGGAGAGCCAAGCTCACCAAGTCTTCTTCATCCACACTAACTCCTACACTGCCAAGCTCATCCCTGCAGTGGGAAAACTTTGTCAAGTATACCATAATATTGTCATTCTTCTCCATTTTTATTTTCTTAAGATTGTCTTTAAGCGCCAACTTCCTCTAGTCACTTCTGCTTTGGAAAAATTCTGTCAAAGCCTTCCACATCAAGAATGGAGTGGCTTTACCGTGAAGGCTGGACACAATGTGATCCTTCATACCTTCCAACATAATCCTTCGACACCTTGCTACCTTCTTTTGCCATGTGTCAAGTGCGACTGCATCGCTAGAACCCGGTTTAGGAATATCAGCATCTATGAACTCCTTCAACCCATTATCCTCTAGCACCGCCTCCATCATGTCCTTCCAAGCAATATAATTTGAGCTGCCCTAAAGGGCATACTCCAATCGCAATCCATTGAAAGAAATTTCAATGAATGCTCAACTTCGACACCAAGAAAACACTGCAGCAATTTCGAATTCCACCAGCACAAAACTCAACTGTTTCAATAATTACAATCTGCTCCAATGATCAACTACTCTGATACCATGTGGAAATTATATGCACTACGCATGCATCTGTCCAAGATTCTCTTGATCACACACTATTTTAACTTCATGCATAATACATAATCTATACCACCATTTATCATCACATGCGGAAATAAACACAATTGCAATGCACACATGAAACCATAAAAAATCACACAAATTAACATAGTTGTTTAACGGAAAAGCCTGAAGCTAAAAACCCCAACTATCTGTATATCATATATGTCATAGAGATCATGTAACAATCCTCATACAAAGCTTATCACAAGCTCTCAGTACAATCCAATTGCCACACACTACTCAGGCCCTGATCTAGCAAATCCATGCACTGATCTTTGCTAGCCTTTGCTTTGCCTCTCTTTGCGCAATCACTGTTGAAGAATGGCTCATTATGAACTTAAATCCATCCTATATTGATTTCGCAATCCTCATTGGCATACTCCAATGAATGTGTGGTGCAAACTCATGCAACACTATAGTCACAACTGATAGTCACACTGCTCTTTCACCTACCTCTTCACTGGTCTCCACTGAAACTGTCCATGCACTGTAGTTAACTGATGTATTCTTGAGTTGATTAATGAGTTAATAATTAGTGAATTAATTAATAATTAATTCACACCACTCTCACTAGTGTATCAATCAGTTAGACTAGATACAACTAGCTCAACTATGTTTAACTCAGTTAAACTGAACACAACTCCACCAACTACCTCAATAACTCCACCAAACTCTGTCACATGAGTTCTAACTGAAGTATCCATGCAATAGCTCCACATAACCCTCAGGAATAACATAATTCCTTCTGTCAGCTCCTGTGCCACATCTGTGCACTTAACTGAAGTGCTCAAAGAGAATAAGATAATGTTTATAGTCCAAATATTATTAAGAGCTAATAATATTCGACATATCTATTTTTAGACTGGCAATCTAAAAATAGATTCCGCCCAATATGTCTAAAAATAAGTCCATCTATTTTTCCAACTTGACCAACCATCCACAAATAGCATCCTGCAACTCATAGAATATGATCGACATGTCTAAAAATAGACTTTGCGACAAAAATTACCTGTGTGGGCCCCACCTAGTTTAGGTGATCACTTTCCAACTAGGATCAGGAATGATGTTTCAGGATGCCTCCTTCATTGTTTCTTGTTGCAATCTTCAACACTTCCTCTCGACAAGAAATGATTGTCTTTGCATGTGACATGCAACTCCATGCATTCGCCCTGCAACTCCATACATCTGCTCTGCAACTCTTTCGAAACTGAAAGGCTCCAAAAAACTCAATCAATATGATGCATCTATTATCAAAGTCTTCGACTTCTGCTGGTACCAACTGCACATGTCTTCAGGAACCACTGCGCTATTGAACTCTGCACCCATGCACTCTGCACTTGCTGTCAACTCTGAACCGCGCTCCAGTATCCGACACTGTCACTTTGATCTGCTTGCATCAATCCAACTGATCATGCTACTGCTTCTCTGTGGGCACCTCGTAGCCAAATCATAGATCTGAACCATAACAAATGATTGTTCTTCTAAAGTTTTCATTGGTCCGAGCTTCAATGAGGCACCCAACATACCTACTTAACACCACATGTCTAAGTTAATAAGTCTGAGAATGTACTATACATGTATCTATCACAGGATGTCTGAGTTTTAGATCATAAGGACAGTCTGAATTCTTGTAGCTTGGCCCGAGGCTGCAATAGAAGAAGGTTTGAAGTCATGTAGCTTGATCTGAGGCTACAATCTGAATTCTTGTAGCTTGGTCTAAGGCTGCAGTAGGTTCGAACTGTAATATATTAATACAACCGAGCTAACTATGGTATAGTTTAGTCCCTTAAAAAAAGATCTGAGCTAACTATGGTATACTTTTATCCCTCAACAAAAGATCCAAGCTAACTGTGGTATATTTTCTTATCACAGGTCGAGGGTACAACCCCTTGTCACAGGTTTGAGAGATTAGCTCCAATCATATATTTTAACCCAAACAGATCTTCAAATTTAGTGTTAAGCTCTTTCTCCTCGACCATATTTATTTCACGAGTTGTGAACTCCTTGCTGTGTTATTATTTTGAATTATCTTCACCGAATTGATGGGTATGAAAGGAATTATTATACTTGAATTTACATTCGTTGGAGTTTGTTTGAAGGGACATGAATTTTGGAGGTGAGGCCGACTAGAATAACTGAGCTTAGGCTTGCTAGGGTAGAGAATAGGATATATTAAACCTTAAAAAATAATTTTCTCTTAGGATACTGGGAGTTAGAGGATGAGTGAGGGCTCATTGGAAATAGGAAAGAGTCATATACAAGCTAGTGAAGGAGTCATTGTAACGTGATGCCTTCAAGATGTTAAAAAATAATTTTCTCTATGACTGTTCAGGAATTTATAGTACAAACCTTGGGGGTTTTAGGATTCTTCATGCATAAGGACATTGGGAATAGGATAAGGGTTAGGGAATCTTCATTAGGGCTCCAAGTGTGGTCTCCAACAATCATCAGTATCATCAAGTGTGTCATCATGACCTTCAATAGTGCTCATATTGACATCAGTGACAATTATTGACCAATAATCTCCCCCTTTTTCATTGATGGAAATATTCTCTCTTCCAACATTTTCTCCCCCTTTGAAATCAATGGAAAATGGGGTGACCAAGTACTTCCCCTATCAGACTTCTTCATGGCATGTTTCTCCCCCTTTCATGGTGCTCCAACCCCTATCGATGTGTTGTGTTAATGTGATGCAAGAGAAATTATCCCCATCTTATGGTGAAGATATTCAAATGCGGTTTTGTGAAGATAACTGCAATTTTCTCCTTTGTATTGGCATATTCCAATTTGATATTCTATCCTGCAACTTGTTCTCGAAGAAAGCAGTATTTGATTGGAATATGTTTTGTCTTTGAATGCATTACCAGATTCTTTGAAAGAGTGATGGCGTTGGTGTTATCACAATAGATAATGATTGGTTGATTAGTCTCTATGTTGACATCTTTCAATGCTTCCTTCATCCAAAATATTTATGTACAATAATCTGCAACAACTATATATTTGGCTTTAGTTGTGGAGAGAGATATAGAATATTGTTTTATGTTGAGCCAAGATACAAGACAATCTCCCATGAATAATGAATTTCCACCGGTGCTTTTTCTATTATCTGCACTTCTAGCACAATCAACATCGGTCTAATTTGTCATGGTAAGAGTTGTGACTTTGGGATACCATAGGCCAAACTAAGGAGTACCTTTCAAATATTTGAGAATTCTTTTCACAACCAAAAAATGAGATTCCTTAGGAGCTGATTGAAATATTGCCACCATTCCTACAACTTGCATAATATTGGGTTGTGAAGCAGTTAAGTATAGAAGAGCTCCAATTATTGACCTGTAAATAGTTGCATCCACCGAACAAGATTCATCATCTTTTCTTAGTTTGCAATATGTAGTCATGGGTGTGCTCATAGGAGCACATTCTTCCATCCCATATCTCTTAAGCATGTCTTTAAGATATTTTTCATGGGATATGAACATACATGCTTTATTTTGAGTTACTTATAGTCCAAGGACTTAAGATATCTCACCAATCATAGACATTTAAAACTCCTTAGACATATTTTGAGCAAATTCTTGACTCATCTCATCATTGTTGCTGGCAAAAATGAGATTATCAACATATACAAGGGTGACTAGCAATTTATCTTTGTCCATCTTCATGTAGAGATTACTTCTTGCCACCCCCGTTTTGAAGCCTTATAGTTGTATATAGTGATCCAATCTTGCGTACAAAACTCTAGGAGCTTGTTTCAATCCATATAATGTTTTTTTCAACTTACATAGGAAGTCTTTTCCTTATACCATATCAAACACTTCAGATTTCTCCATGTAAAATTCTTCGTTTAGATCAGCATTTAGAAATGATCATTTCACGTCCATTTGATAAAATTTGAACCCGTTTGAAAAGAAAATGACAAAAACATTCTTATAGCTTCCAAACGAGCTACAGGGGCAAAATTTTCTTCAAAGTCAATTCATTCAATTTGTGAGTATCATTTACAAACAAGCCTTGCCATATTTCTAATGATTTTTCCATCTTAATTCGTTTTTTTTTTTAACACCCATTTGGTTTCAATTATATTTGTATCTTTTGGACAAGTTCCCATGCTACATTCTTTTATATTTGAAACATTTCTTCTTCCATAACTTCCACCTAGTGAGGGTACTTACTAGCTTGAGCAAAGTTTTCTTGTTCTACCATGGATAGTAAGGTAACATCATCTTTTCTTGGTGTATTTGTCATCCTTCTTTGGGTTTGTATTCCATCATCTATATTACCAATAATTTGTTCTCCCAGATGGTTTTTTTGGAGTAATTTTACCTTTGATGGAGTTTGAGATGGTTCCTTTCGATTTTATTTATCCTTTTCTTCCTTTATTGACTCTTCTTTGAATTCATCAAAAATAGAATCTTCTTCATGGACTTCAATTCCATTTTCTAGAAGTTCTTTGTCAATATTTACATCAATTCTTTCTACTACCTTCCTTAGTCGATTATTGTAGCATTTGTATGCCTTGCTCCTTGTAGAATATCCAAGAAATATTCCTTCATCAACACGAGAATCAAACTTACCTGGTGAGGCATCATTGATCTTCATAAATCATTTTCTTGAAAAAATTCTAAAATATTTCATTGAAGCAGGTCGTCCTTTCCATGATTTATACGGGTTCTTGTCATTATTTGGTCTTAGTTGATCTCTATTCAAGGTATATATTGTTGTCCCGACCGCTTCTCCCCAAAACTCAGCCTGCAAATTAGCTGCTAGTAACAATGTTCTTGCCATGTATTAAACATATTTGTTTCTCCTTTCCAAAAATCCATTTTGTTTAGGAGTTCTAGAATAGAGATTTCTTTTTAGATTAAGTGTATTTTACAAAATTCGTTAAATTTGTTTTAAGTGAATTCTCCTCCTCTATCTATTCTAAGACACTTGATTTTTATTTTATTTTTCATTTTCTACAAGAGCTTTGAAATTTTTAAAACATTCAAAAGCTTTGGATTTGATGTTTATAAATAATACCCACATCATTCTAGTATAGTCATCTATGAATAGAGAAAAGTACATTTCTCCTTGTAGAGCTGGAGTTCTGGTTGGTCCACATAAATATGCATGTATGATATTCAAAGGTTTTGATGTTGAGAACTCTTTAGTCTTGAAGCAAGTTCTAGTTTTCTTTCCATGTTGACATGGACAATAGACAACCTATTCCGGCTTTATAATTTTTTGAATGTCCCTTGCTGCACTTGTTTTCCTGAGATTAACGAAGTTTTTGAAGTTTATATGTCTCAATCGTTTGTGCCATAACCAACTTTCATATGTTCGACTCATATATAATTTGTCTTCTTGAATTTTACTCAAAACGTATACATTATTAGGTGTTCTTACTTCTTTTCCCACAAGTTATCCTGAAGAGGATTTTCTTATCTCATAGTATTTAGTACTGAAGATAACATTATATCCTTGGTCACAAATCTGGCTAACACTTAGAAGGTTGTTTTTGCTACCTTCCACCAACAATAATTTTTGTGCTTTTCCCTTTCCATTAACAAGATCAATTGTCCCTTTACCGGAAATTTTATAAAATCCACTTTCAAAGGATACATTTCCATCCTTTTTGTTTAATGAGATAAACTTCTTTTGGTGACCTGTCATGTGTCTTTAACATCCACTATCCAAAAATCATTGATTTTCATCACTATGTGCACATTAATCAAGGCCACATTTATCTGTAGTGGGTTCCTCATTCTTCAACTCTTCCCTTTTTGATATAAATGGAAAATTCCGGGGGAGAGTGAGAATAATATTTCTTGCACCAGATGCATTGATTCAGTGTAGATGGTGATTCCTAATCCTATTTGATTGCTTGCACTAGATGAATTGATTTTAGTGTATATGTTGATTTATAATGATATTTGATTACTTTCACTAGATGCATTGATTTCAATGTAACTAATTTCTAATCCTATTTGATTGCTTGCACTAAATGCATTGATTTCAATGTAGATAGTGATTTCTAATCCTATTTGATTGCTTGCAATAGATGCATTAATTGCAATGTAGATTTTCATTTATAATTATATTTGATTGCTTGCACTAGATGCATTGATTTTAATCTAGATGATTTCTAATCCTATTTGGTTTCTTGAACTAAATGCATTTATTTCAGTGTAGATAACGATTTCTAATCCTATTTGATTTCTTGCACTAGATGCATTGATTTCAATGTAGATATTGGTTTTTAATCACATTTTCCTACTTTCACTAGATACATTGATTTGAGTGTAGATGTTTATTTGTAATCCTATTTGATTACTTTCATTAGATGCGTTGATTTCAGTGTTGATGTTGTTTTCTAATCTTATTTGATTTCTTACATTAGATACATTGATTTCACTGTATATGTTGATTTATGATTTGATATAATTGGATGTATGATGGTACATTAACTTTAAAGTCATTGGATTAATAGTGTGCATTGATTTCTGTGTAAGCACAAAAAATTATTGACAATGTACATTGATTTTTGTGTTATAGTAATTAAACCTATTAATATTGGAGAGCAAGAGAGACAAAATATGATATCATCTACAACAGCTCGAGCTAAATATTTTAATTACTATTCCAACTTTCCTTTTCATATAATTGATATGAAAAGATGACAAAACTAACAAGGGTGAAAATTAGAATAGTACAAGAGAATAGTTTGAGATTGATGACAATGAAGAGTATTTCTAATTGACTACATTCTTATTATTCACATTTTCTATCATTCAACATTATTACATTGTCACTTTGCATTATAAATTTGTATTTCATCATTTTTCATCATTAAAGTTATTTTATGGTATTTATCATCTCAACAGACTGAGGTAACTAAGAAAATTTAAAATTAAAATGATCGATAAATCTCAGACATATTTAGCATATTTAAAATGGTTATACTAATATTATATGTATTTACATATTATTGATAAATTAATCATATATTCCTCATATTATCGATAGATTTTCCTTAGCAGCACACGATTGAAACCAACCTAGATCCATCTTAACTCCGAATCTATCTAGCGTCGAGAGGGTTCAAATCTCTCGAGGTGCAAACATTTCCTCAAGTTTTGCACTCAAAAAGAGGTTTGCACCTCGAGATATTTGATCCCTCTTGGCGCTTGATAGATCCGGAGTTAAGATGGATCTAGTACTTATCTATGTTCCCATCTTCTTTAAATTTGGGTTTGTATAACCATTTTCAACCTATGGTTTGTTTACCCTCAGGTAATTCAACTAACTCCCAAGTTTTGTTTTTCATAATTGATTCATGTTCCTCTTTCATGGCTTCCCTCCATTCATTATATTGACTTTGTTCTTTATAACTAGAGGGTTAAACAACACTTAACATGCTAGTTATAAAATCATCTCTCTGTATCTTGTCGAAAATTGTTTTCCTGCCTGATATTCTGAGTGTTGGAGTGACGTCGAACCTATTCTGATCATCTCTTAATGGACTTGGTTCAATGATTTCATCTGAAACATCTTCTTCTTTTAGTTGTTGTTGCTCCTGCTGTTGTTGCTACTGCTGCTTATGGCTTTCTTCTATTTCACCATTCCCTTCTCCCACCAATAATGTAATTTCCCAATCATCATTATTGTTTCCACTATTTCTATCATGGACCTGTTCATGAGAAACTACATCTCTACTAGAAAAAAATTTGTGAGTAGAGGGATCAAATAATTTTTAAGCCTTAAATTCGGTACAATACCCAACAAATGTACATCAAGTGTTTGATGGCCTTTGCATCAAGTTCCTTTCTGTCTTCCTTTGGTCCATGGGCAAATGATTTGGAACCAAACACTTTCAAATTTTTAATTGAAGACTTAAGACCTAATAAGGCTTTAAAGGGTGTTTTAGATTATAAACTTCTTGTAGGACTTCTGCTTTTCAAATAAACAGTCGTATTTATAGATTCAGCCCAAAATACATTAGAAAGATTCTTACCTTTTAGCATATTGCAAGCACACTCCATGAGTGTTCTGTTTCTCCTTTCTGCCACCTCGTTTTGCTGAGGAGTGTGGGGTACTTTATATTGTTGCAGAATTCCATGTTCTTTACAATATTTGTTGAGATCGGCCTTCCTGTACTCTCCCGTTTGATTCGAGCAGAGAATCTTGATGTATTTTCCTGTCTGCTTCTCTATCATGCTTCTGAATTGCTTGAAGTATTCAAAACCATGAATCTTTTTGTTGAGAAAATATACCCACATAAATCTAGTATAGTCATCGACAAACAATAAGAAGTAATACACACCTCCCAAATATCTTGACAGCGTTGGCCCACATAATTCAGTGTGGACTAACTCAAGTATATCTCTATGTTTTCTATTAACATTAACATGAAACTCATCTCTGTGCATCTTCCCAAGAGGACACGCTTCACAATCAACATGACTATGCTTTAAATCACAAAGACCAGTAACCATACCTTTCTTCTGAATTAACTGTAAATATTTGAAATTTATATGACCAAATCTCTGGTGCCATAGTTCTTCCGCAGACATACCTAACAATGTTAAGGCATGATGTGACACACTTTTCACATTCATCTTGTAAAATCCACCCACACGAATCCCTGTTGCAATGGTCTTCATAGAATCCAACAAATCTTTAACAACACAATATGATTTATAAAATTCTACCTTAAGGTTCTAATCTGTTATCATTGAAAGAGAAATCAAATTCTTATTAATGTCGGGTACATACATCACGTTCTGAATGAGCTTAATATTACCATCAGACAGAACTACAGGAACGTTACCATGTCCTCTGATTGGGTGCCCTCTGTCATCACCAAGGTAGATTTTCGCTCCAGTGTTGGTTTCCTTGAAGTCCTTGATCCATTTTCTGTTGCCTATCATGTGGGTGTATGCTCCTGAATCCACATACCACGTATCTGCTCAATCCTTTTCATCAGAGTCGCCCATGAGAAATCTTAGATCTTAGTTATGGTCATCATCTGCAACATCTGCAAAATTCCCTGCATGTCTCTTATATCTTTGCTAACCTTCATCATATTTCTTCTTATGACAGTGCTTAGCCATATGGCCCATTTTTCCACAATAAAAACATTTTAATGGTGGATCATTCATGTTTGGTGACATACCTTGAGATGGATTCGACCTTTTATATGTTGTGCCTTCACCTCTCTGTCCTCCATTTTCTTTTCCTCTAAATGGCTTCTTCTTCGCCATGAGAGCTAGATCTGAATTCTAGGATTTCAATGTCATCCACCTTTCCTCCTCTTGCATGAGAATCCCTGTCAATTCTTCGAATTTGGGGACTTTTTCTCTAGCATTCAATCCTGTTATAAACATCTGGTCATCGTCAATCATACCATTCATAGTAATAGTTACCAGATCAATATTACTTACAGCCTCTCCGATGTTTCCAAGCTTGTCTTTCAGGTCCTTGATGCATGAGATGAATGCTGCTATTGTCTCATTCTCCTCCATCTTGAGGGAGAGAATCTTGCTTTTCAAGAACAATAGGCGATACGTATTTCTGATTTCGTACAGGTTTCTAAGAGTTGTCCAGATTTCACTCGCGGACTTGCAATCTCTGATGTGAGGGATGATGCAGTCTTTGACTGCCATCTTCAACGTCATTCTTTCCTTGTTCTCCCTCTTCTCCCACTCCTTTATTGTCGTAGCTGTTGCGCCTAATGCAATTGTAGGTTTCACTTCATCTCCAGTCGCGATCCCCCATGCACTATGCCCTTCTAGCATCGTCTATAACTTGAATTTCCAATTAGAGTAATTGGAACCGTCGGGCTTGTTTCTCTCGTTCAAGTACACTTCCATTAGATTATTCATCTTGACAGTAAAAACAATGACCTCTGACAATTGACAGAAAACCGGATCTGCCCCAGATCCACAAAAAAAACAACGATATCAAGAAACAGATCTACCTGTTCTTTGACCACTTTGGCAGGCTACTCTGCGCACTGCACCACAGGCTCACTCTGTCATGGATCACGCTTACATCGATCCTCTCACTGTTACTGCCTCTGATGCCACAGTTCTCTGGCTCCGCCGACACGATCTCACTAGCTCTGTAGGCACGAGCTCTCTGGCTCAATAGGCAGAAGCACCCTGGCTTCAATTGGTGATACGCATCACGAGCTCTCTAGCTCCACAACGCTCCACAGCACAAGCTTTCTCGCTCTTTCAACATGAGCTCTCTGGCTCAACCAACATGAGCTCTCTCGCTCCTTCCATCCGAGCTCTCTGGCTCCTTCAATCAGAGTGGATTGGCTCCTCTAATTAAGAGCTACACTGGCTCTATCGACACCCTTTAAACTTCCATATCTCGCGCTGGTCAGAAACTCTGCAAGTGCTAAGACGGATCAACGCTTTTTCTCTATGTGACTCCATGTTGATTTCAGAAATTAGCGCCTTTCTCGGGCACAGATTCACGCTGATCGGCGCATTTATGTCTCAGACGAACGCGCTGATCGACTTTACTGCTCAGGAAAAAAAAAAAAAAAAAAAAAACTTCACACAGCCTGACCCGCGGCTACCCTCAGGTCATGAGGGGCTTTTCCTCTGCCGCCAAGATACTCACAGGATCAAAATCACTCTAGGTTTGTTTCAACCCTACAACTCTGATACCATGATAAAATATGGCAGAATCAAATTATTGAAAGTTGTACTGGTTAGCTCTTCTCTGAGGGACTACAATAGAAGGGACTGTGTGCACAAGTTGCTCTACAGTGTCATTAGAAATCAAACAATATATAGGTTACATGCAAATAGAGAAGTTATAACCAAAACCTAAAAAATAAGAACAAACTCCTAATCTAAAGTTCTCTCTCTAATATAAATTCTCCATTATCTTCAACATCTTAATCCCTCTTTCAACCACATATATTTCTCTCATATCTACATTTCAACCACATTTATTTCTCCCATATCTATAAGTAAAGAGCGGTGGCTCATGAATTGTCCAAGTGGAAGGCTTCAACCACATATATTTCTCCCATATCTATAGTTCAACCACATTTATTTCTCCCATATCTAGAGAGCAGAATTCGGTGGCTCATGAGTTGTCCAAGTGGAGGGCTTTTATGCCCCCTCACTATGTTTGCTACAACTTTTGGCATCTCGGGATGCAACAAGAGTCTGGGCATTTCTCATTTTTGCACTGATCCATTTATTGCTTCTCCTGAATGACGTAGCAATGTTTTAGACTCTTTCTATACCATGCTTTTTCCATGATTTCTTTGTCTTTTTGCTCATGATGCCTTTAATTGGGACTGTTGGTGATTTTCTTTATCCTAGCATACTTTGTTTCTATGCGAATTACAGTTTACAGAACCTACAAACTATGTAACAACCTTTTTTAAATAAAAGATTGATCCTTTTTTTCTTGATAGATAGCTCGTTCCTGGAATAATTTAGCTATAAAAACTATAGTTCCTGGAACAATTTATTTAGCTATAAAAACTCTTGAGAAATTGGAAGAATTTATAGGTCTGTCCCAAAGCCTTGTGACCGTTAAAATTTCTTATTATTTCAAACAGTCGTAACTTGCAAGAAAGATATCAAACAACAACATGGAATATGAGAGCGATGCCATTTCATTCATACAACTTGTGGGGATTCCAGTCAAACATTATGTATGTTTCCCAGAAAAGATCATTTAATATTATTGCAGATAGAGATAAATAATCAGGATATCGCAATTTGCAAATAGATAAATGCCTGCAAAATCACTGAAATGCGGTGCTGGAATCTGTAATCTTCATCTTCATAATTCATTGCACCTCTTCTAGAGTTTCATAATTCATTGCACCTCTTTTAGTGTTTCACTTTCTTATTGGTAGAAAATTAAAAGCATCATAACCGTCATATTTGTCAAGTTGTTCGAAGGCTCAAAACACATTCCGATTAATAATCTTATATCTTCCACTTGCAGTTTGAGTTATGAGTAAATTTGTTCTATTTCCTTAACAATGCATGATCCCAACGAATTCCCATACACGCAGTGATAATGTGAGGAATAAAAATAATACGATGGCAGTTTATTAGTTTACCAATAAACTGGCAAGTTGTTCAGCGACCCAATTGGAAAACGATGAACATAAAGAAAAAAAAAGAAAAAATATTCCACGCCAAAGGAAAAGGCCCCTAGTGCCTCATTGGTGGTAGGCTATCGTTAGTGGTTCAATTTGGAAACAGATTTAGTCCAATCAAAAAAATTTGGGACATTCAAAATTCCAAACTACTTAGCTGCTATAATCTAGATTTATAAAAATTTCCTCAATTTTATAAAAAAATCATTATTAAAATTTCTCTTTTTGAACTGCGTCTCTGGATTTCTTTCCTCGGTATCCTTGCAATTAACTAAAACAACTTATGATTGGAATCTTTAGATATGAGAATGTACCGCCCAGGAATTTGACTAAAAAATTCGTATGTCTGTCAAGTATATTAAAAAAAAATTGTTTGTTATAAATTTGTTATAAAAACGGAGATGTCTATTGAGATTGAGGAATTGCCCACATGGATAAAAGTAATTGGAATCCAGGTAAAAAGAAAATCTTCAAATAGCAGTGTTTGAATCATGTTTTTGATGGTGAAAATAAATTCAACACCATCAAAAATCTCTAAAACCCAAAATATTGAAGTCTGATAACTATAAACTGGATTTACAAAAATCACTACCAAACTTTCTTAAAATCTTACCTAAATTTTCATAATTTTCAAAGCAAAAAACAATTAAATTAACGTACCACACAACTTTTGATTGTGACCGCCCCCCAGCTGCCACCGGCCATTCTAAGTTGAGCGTTTCACTAAATTCATGTGGAATCTTGACTATTGTGTAGTTTATTTCCATTATAATTATATTCTTTTGAACTTTAAGGATATAATTTGTGAGAGTATATATATTTTGAAATTTAAGGATATAATTTTTATATATATTTACAAAAAGTTGCGAAATTGCGTAGGCCATTTTGGTTAGGTTATGTAAGTTTTGAAATGATTTACATGTTTAACTTATGGCTTGATTATAGATAAATCCTATGTTGTCACCTAACTTCTATATCACTAGATTTTTTCCTATAAAATTTTAAAAATATTGTCACTTTATATTCAGTCTATCAGCAAATATATATATATATATATATATATTTTTTTTTCCATAAAATTTTAAAAATATTGTCACTTTATACTCCTGTTAGCGAGCAATCAATATATATATATATATATATAGATTGCTCACTAGCTTTAGAATATAAAGTGACAAAGTTTTTAAAATTTTTATGGGAAAACATTTAATAATGCTAAAAGTTAGAGTGGCTTAACATAGAGTTTAGATATCCCAAGCCATAAGCCATAGATTAAACATATAAATCATTTCAAAACTCACATAATCTAACAAAATATTCTCACACAATTTCACCCCATTTTTTTATTATAAAAAAATATATACTCTATGAAGGAGACAAAGGTATATATATATATATATATATATATATATATATATATATATATATATATATATATAATTATCATTATTTTTCTTTCTATTATATTAAATATGTATTTATTATATTAACTAATTTATTGAAAAGAAAAGTTTAATGAAAGATTTTTCATGGCCGGCGCCTCCCCTCGCGCGCTCTCGACTCACCTAGCAAATTTCGACGTCGGTTCTCCCGCAACGAGGCCTCCCCGGCCCTCTGGCCTTCCATGGCCACTCCGACTCTTGCCTCGGAGGGCCCCTTTGTTCAGCTCAACGCAGATGCTAGTCACTTTGTTCAGCCCAACGCAGAAGCAAGTTCCTTTGTTCAGCCCAACGCAGATGAAAATAACCAGTCAGATGCTGATGCTTTTTCCGCCTTAGTCAGATCTCTTCAGCCTCAAAGATCTCGTCCTGCTTTGTCCAAATTTGTCAAAAAACTGGATGGGCTACAAGAAGTCGACCTTCCTCCCACGTTACCTCGAATGGCGGCTCTCTCCTTAGCAGAGCGGGGGCTCATCGGTCAGTTCACTGGCCTATGGCCCTCCCCAAAAACTGTTCAAAGGTGGATCGCAAGAAACTGGGCAGACAAAGTTAATGGCAAAATATCCATTCGTTTTTGTGGGAAAGGTTATTACACTTTCCATTTCGAATCCAGAGCAGACAAGGATCTAATCTTCAGAAATGGGCCGTACTTCATGGACTCGCGTGGTTTGTATCTGAATAAATGGACTCCAGACTTTGACCCCGAGTTGGACGTCCCCAATGCTGTTCCAGTTTGGGTTCGTCTTCAGCATCTCCCGCTCCACTGCTGGGGAGATGACTCGGTTCGAGCCATCGGCAATGCTGTTGGAAAATACATTGACCGGTGTGAGCCAAAGGATAATATGCAGGCATGTGCGCGGATATGCGTTGAAGTTGACCTCGGCAAGGGCCTCCCAGAAGCAATCAAACTGAAGGTGGACGATTGGACACATATACAGCAACTAGACTACGAACAAATTCCTTTCAAATGCAAGGTATGTCACGAGTACGGCCATTTTGCCAATCGATGTTCTAAAATTGTTAATGTTGAATTTGCTCAACCAGAAGATCAATGGGAAACTGTAAAGAAAAAGAAGACTGCCCCTGGATTAAAATCAACCCCTGAAGAGGCTCCTCCCAATTCTGCCCCCACCAAACCTTTTCCCCCTTCAGCGCCGCCCAATGCCTCCTCATCAGCTGTCCCTCCCCCCTCCTCCCCTCTGGGTCCACCCATCCTCCCCACCTCGGGACCTTCCACTGACTCTCCCCTGATCTCCTCAAATCCCTTTGGCGCCCTCTCTCTCCCTGATAATGACCCTCTGATCTCCCTTGAAAATGACCCTCCCATCCTCTTTTCCCTTTCCCAATCCTCCCCCTCCCATTCCCTTGCCCCTCCCCCACCCCGAGCTACTAGAAGCACCTCGAAAGAGCACGGAATCAATCAAGAACCCCAAAAAAAAGGACCTGGCAGGAAATCAAGTAAACAACAAAGGAACGAAAATGCTCAAAAAGACATAGCCTTGGGAACTCAAAATCCCATAGAAACCTATATTTTGGGGCAAAACAGCAAGGAAACAACACATAAGGAGCAAGGGGGACGAGCATCCCTCCGAAATCCAAATACTCAATGATGAAAGTTATATCATGGAACTGTAGGGGACTAGGGCACCCCTCAAAAATTGCTGCCCTGAAAGACCTCATAGATCATGAGAAGGCAGGAATTGTAATGATTCAGGAAACAAAGCAAAGACTGCAAGAGATGACAAAAATTATAGAACAGTTCAGGCATTATGAGGGACAAATATGTGAAGCAAGAGGAGCTTCCGGAGGTATCACCACAATGTGGAACAAAAATATTTGGAAATGCACCTCTAAAACTACCAATTCACATTGGATCAAAGTCACACTAGAAAAACATGCAGAGGATAAGCAAATAGTCATTTATAACATTTATGCTCCGAACCACTTCAGAGATAAAGATCAATGCTGGGACACACTACAAGAAGACATACAAGTTGAAGACAATAGAAATATCATAGTAGGGGGAGATTTAAATCTTATATTACACTCCAATGAAAAAAGAGGAGGCAATTTCCCGCATGATCCTTATAGAGCAAAGCTGGAAAACATCATGCAAGAGTGTGATTTGGTAGATATCATCCCAAAAAATAGGAGGTATACTTGGAATAATCGCAGGCTGGGCAGAGATAACATTCTGGAGCGCCTTGACAGAATCTTAGTAAATACTTCTTTCCTCTCTGAGTTTTCCACTGCTCATGCTGATATTCTGCCATATACAGCTTCTGACCACTACCCCACTAGCATTGTTCTTGAAGCACATTGTCCTTTGGGACCTTTGCCTTTCAAATACAACTCCCTTTGGCGTAACAATCCTACTGTGGATCAGATTGTCCAAACAGCCTGACATCATCATATAGAAGGATCACCGGGATATATTTGGGAATGCAAGCTGAAAAATACAAAACACGCCCTGAAGGATTGGGTGAAGCAGAATTACAAAGAACCAGAAGATGTCAAAGTTGAGCTAAAAAACAAATTGAAAGAAGTTCATAAGAAAATCGAGGAAAATGGGCTGTCCCAAGAGGACAAAGCATTAGAAAGTGATATATATTATCAGTTGTACCGGGTTAATCGAGAAGAAGAGCAGAAATGGATAATTAAGTCAAGGCAGCTTTGGCTTCACGGAGGAGACAAAAATACAGCCTTCTTCCATAAGCAAGCAACAATCCGGAAAGTTAGAAACAATGTCACTATGATCAACAATGAGGAAGGCTGCCCCCAAAAAACCCAAGAAGCTATCAAACACACTGCCACAGCTTATTGCAGCTCTCTCTTAACAGAGACTAAGGAAGCGGAGGACTATTCCGATCTCTTACAGCATTTGCCCAAAGGTATCAATGAGGATATTAATGCAAATTTGGCTAAGGAGATCAACGAAGAAGAAATACTTGATGCCATATGGGCTCTTCAGCCAGATAAAGCACCCGGTCCGGATGGCTTCCCTATCTGCTTCTATAGAACATACTGGGGATTGATAAAAAAAGATCTTGTCAAAATGATAAGATGGGTCCAATGGAAATGTAAAGTTGGAGGATTCACCAATGCAACCCATCTTGCCCTTATCCCTAAAGAAAATCGACCTTTGACTTTCTCTCGTTTCCGCCCAATCTCTTTGTGTAATTCATCTTATAAAATTTTGACAAAAATCTTGGCTACTCGCCTAAAACCCATCCTCCCCACTATCATATCAGAAAATCAAGGGGGTTTTTTGGCCAATAGACAAATTTCGGACTCCATACTTCTCGTCCAAGAGGCTATTCACTCTAGTCAAACTCGAAATGAGAAAGGCTTCATCTTAAAGTTAGACTCTGCCAATGCATTCGACCAAGTCAGACATTCATTCCTATTTGCTGTGCTTGAAAAAATGGGATTTGCTGAATCCTTCACCAGCCTTATCAAAGCTTGTATTACAGGGCCTTGGATCTCCCCTCTCCTTAATGGCAGACCTGGACCTTCATTCCAATCCTCTCGAGGCCTCAGACAAGGCTGCCCTCTCTCACCTTACCTCTTTATTTTAATGGCTGAATCTTTTAGTAGAGCTCTCGAATACAATCGCTGCATGGGCCTCATCACCGGGATCAAATTTGATAATGGAGTGAAGAACATCAATCATTCTCAGTTCGCCGACGACACTCTTCTAATGGGGGGAGCTTCAAACATAATAGCCCGTCGTTTTAAAGCTCTCCTAGACAAATATATGAACTACTCTGGAGGTCTGATAAATTATCTTAAGAGCTGTATTTATGGGTGGAACACTTCGGCACAAGTTCTCCATAGGATTGCTCGCACCCTTGAGGTTCCTTATAAACTGAATTGGGAGCAATTTACATATTTGGGAATGCCTGTGAGTGCTGGTAAGCTGAAAGCTACAGCTTGGGAAGTTATTATTGACAAAATGAAAAGGAAGATACAGCATTGGGGCGCCTCCTGGCTTAACCCTGCAGGGCGCACAATTCTTTTGAAAGCAGGCCTCTCCTCCCTGCCCTTGTACTGTTTTACACTTTTACAAGCCCCTGCAAACCTTCATCTCAAAATGGATGCACTCCTTCGTCATTTTCTTTGGCAAGGAGGGAGGAATGAAAAGAAAAAATATAACTTGGTAAATTGGAAGCAGGTTACCCAGCCGTGTGAGAATGGAGGGCTGGGAATAAGATCATCTAAACCCCTAAACCTAGCCTTTGCTGGCAAGCTAGTCTGGAGACTCATAACTGGAAAAGATGCTTGGTGGAAATCTGTTCTTGAAAAAAAATACCTCAGTCACCCAAGGCACCAGCTCTTGGACCATGAGCTCCCCAATAGAGCTTGCTCAAAAATCTGGAGAATGTGCAAGAAAGCTATAGCGTTTCTTGACCAACACACTTCCAAAGTGCCCAAAGGAGGAAGTCATATAAGAATTGGAGAAGACAAAATAATGGGGCAACAGCACATAAACCAACAGCCTGGTACTCAGCAGATTCTAGCACTTTTCAGCAGCGAAGGTATCCACACTCTGGACCAGATTTCACAATGGGAAGCCCACTCCCACACCTGGAAAGGTTGGACTTTTCCTCATATTCCAGCAGTCGCAGAAAACAGCTTCAACAAACTGAAAACTCATCTTCATGGTTTAGCGCCCTCCAAACGCTACCTTGCTGATGAATTTCGGTGGGATCCCTCAGGCACTAGCTACACTATTAAGGCAGCTTACCAACAGATCTGCAACAACGAATATCCCATGGCAATTTGGGCTCATTGGAGACTTGTTTGGAAGGCAGAAACTCTCCCAAAAATCAAATTTTTTTTATGGATCCTCTTAAAAGGGAAAGCCCTCACTGCTGAGAACCTCAGAAAGCGAGGAATAATTGGACCCTCTCGCTGCCCAAACTGCCAAAATGAAGAAGAGACAACTCAACATCTTTTTATAGACTGCCCTTTTGCATCAGCCTGCTGGAAGGAAGCCTACCGGAGTCACAATCCACCTTGGGTGCCTGGCACTAGTATATTTGAAGTGATGCACATATGGAAAAAGAGCTACCCATGGGGAAGAAAAGCAAACAATACAGCCCGAAGGGTATGGAATGCCCTGCCCTGCACAATTCTTTGGAACATCTGGCTAGCAAGGAACAGAATGATCTTCAAAGGTACTGAAACTAATGTCAGAAATCTTTACAACAAAGCCTGGAATCTCAACTTGGAAACTTTAACCACAAAATGTCATGGGAATTTGAAGGTTTTGGACCTAACAGTTGAAGAAAGGAATTATATAAGGCAGGTTCTGGACAGAAGCAGCATAGAACAAAAGAGAAGTGATCCCAATAGCAGAGACAGTCCCAGATGTAGCTGGAAAATAAGAATGAAAGATGAAGAATTTGTCCAGTGGCTCAGGAACAGCAACTCTCATTATCTTTTTTTCGATGGAGCCTCCAAATCCAACCCAGGAGTGGCTGGGGCTGGAGGTTTCATCTGCAACAGTAACGGAGATGTGCTATCTGAATATGAGTGGGGTCTAGGTCATGCCTCAAACAACAGGGCTGAAGCCCTCGCCCTTCTTCAAGGTCTGCTACAGCTTCAGAAGCTAGGCATATCTAAGGCCACCATAATCGGAGACTCTGCCATTATCATTGGATTGATGGTAAGCAACAGAAAACCCCAAAATCTTAGTCTGCTGCAGATTATTGAACGATGTCATTTGCTTGACCAGCAATTGAAAGGCAATCTCTTCTACCACGTTCTCCGATCTCATAACAAAACTGCAGACAAACTGGCAAATAAGGCATGTCTTCATCTGGTTGGTAACCTTCGGTGCAATGGTACTGATCACTTCTCATTCTTACCATGATTAGGCCTAACCTTCTTTGCAGATCCACCTCACAGCAGATTTCTGTTTGTAGAGTTCGAAGATCTTTGTCCCGCCCCTCTACAAAGAATCAAATGTCTGCTTCCTACCCAATGACTTTGACCTTCACTGCTGTAATCCCTTCAACACCAAACTCTGCCTCTTATTGGATCTCTTCCTTTAATCCATTAAAGATCTGCGCTCTCAGCAACTCCATCCTTCTGTGCTCTTTCAATTGTTCTTCTACTCCTGGTAACCCCATTCCACCTCCAACGTATTGGTCAAAGGCGCACTCTGCACATGGCTCTTTGAAAGCAGCTCCTCTGCCTGCCCAGACAGAGTGCCTCCGCCCCAATTTCCATCCCACTGCTACCTCGTTTTCGCTTGAGTCCGCTTCACAAGAGATCTGGAAAACAAGACCAAGCACTTCAAACATCAATCTTCTGGAGTTGAACGATCGGCGCAATCTCCATCTCTGTGGGCGGCCAGCTTGACACAACTGCAAAAATTATAAATGAAATGTAAAATCTGCTTTCTTCTTTCACAGTTCATCAGAACCTACACAGTATCTCGCTTCTTAACAGCTACGGAAGCACGATGTAATGATGAAACTAGTTTCAGCTTCATTTGCTGCTGGCGCTACATACCCCAGCATCGCTCTGTAATTCTGGAGATTTATCTCCCGCCTTTTTTCTTTTAAATATAACCAACAACCGAACTTGTAACAAAAGAAAAAACTAATTTTATTGAGACTCACACTATAGCCCAATATGAGAGGATGTGTAAGTATGTATGTCCGTCCATAGTCTATTTTAGAATAAAAAAATAAATTATTCTATAAATAAAAAAATAATGATGATTGTAATAATAATAATAAATGAATATGTTATAAAGTAATTAGAAGTCAAAAAAATAAAAAATGTGTTATAATTTTCAGAAATATTTCAAAAGAATAAAAAATGTGTTATAATTTTCAGAAATATTTCAAAAGGAGTTTCAAATAAACTATTTGAAAATCTATATTAACTAATTTATGTCTATGTCAACTTCATATATATCTATCTATAGAAAAAATTGTTAAAATAAAATATTTTAAAAATGTATATAATAAAATATTCAATGTGGATATCAATAAAATATTTTAGTACCAATTAATATTGACATATGCTTAAAAATATATTAATAATAAAAAAACCATTTTAATTTTTTCTAATAAAATCTCTCCATGTACATGTTATGTAAAATATTTTATTTTGGTCTTATATATACTCTATATAGCATTCAAAAATACAATTTAAATAATGAAAAGTTACACACTATATTTTGCATTGAAGTTTGCACCCAAATAAATTTGATCAAAATTTACACATCATTAATGAAGCCAAGTAAATATTTTCAAAGATCAATTTGATGGGTATATTTGAAATTTATTCATATATATACATACCACATCAATTATAAATAAATAGCAATTCTAACTCTTAAAATTGGAAAGTTGACTTGCATTATAGTTTAATAAATCCTTAACATAATAAAGAATTTTAATATAAAATTTAGATGTTTCCATAATAGAATTGAGTTTTGATTTTTCTATAAAATAATAAGTAATTTTTTCCATAATTAATAATAGAGAGATTGATTTTTCCCTAGCTAACTATGTTTTCAAATTTTATGGAAAACTAAAAATCATGTATGACTATTCTATTGAAGTGTAATCCATTTCTATATATCAATCTAGTCAAACATTGTTGGAAAGGGGAGGTGGGTGAATCAATATTTATTTTCAATTGTTATGTTTAAGAGTTAAGATTCTTCACAATTATAATTAGAAAAATAAATAATAAGAATTTTATTAGGAACAAGTGAGGACACCAATCCTCTTTTCCGTGAATCATAATAGCGTGCTGCAATCACTAGCAAATTTCTGCACAATTTCATGGTCCCAAAGAAATAACTACCAGCTCTCAGGATATAATGTTATTGATCTTATGATTTTTTCATTAGTGCAGATATAGAGGGTTTCCGCACTTGTAGAAAAAAATGTGGGATGTATTGCTAAAATCATTGGCCCAGTACTGGATGTCTCTTTTCCTCCAGGTGCTATGCTTAATATTTACAATTAGATCATAGTATTGGATCATGAAATATCTACCTTGACAGAAAGTGATCCATCAGGTTAGTATAGTAGTGTATCACCAAGGCTGGCAAGGGCTGGCAAGGAAGGGCTATAGCTCAACAAGGTAGAGCACCTCGTTTACAACTGTTTGAGTACAATGATGTTGAGGGCTCCAACCCTTCAATTTGCGAGGATCCAACTTGTTGCGAAGCTCCAATTTGGGCTTTTATGCGGCTCCAACCTCATCTCTCCCAAGGCTCCAACCCTATTTTAGAGGCTCTGACTCCTAGGGAACCAACCCTTCAACATTTTTAATAAAATGAATAAGTGACTTACATTAATTGCTCCACAAGTTTGTCCCGGGCTTTTGATTTTTTATTGAATACTCTACACTGTCCAATGCCTCACTTGTCCAAAAAAAATGTTCCAAGACTCCTAATACTTCATTACCCAAGACTTTTTTTCTCCATTGTTCAAAAACATTTAATATTTCATGCCTCCAAATGTTTCATGAGTTATTCACTGTCCATAGGTCTGAAGTGTCACACATAAGTATGCCAAGATTCCAAAGGTATTCGATGTGTAGACTGAGCTTAATAAACATTATCACAAGTCCAAGCCAAATCACAAATCTGAACCATAAGAAGTGATTGTTCTTCTAAATTTTTCATTGTTCCGAGCTTCAATGAGGCACCCAACATACCTGCTTGACACCACATGTCTGAGTTAATAAGTCGGACAATGTACTATACATGTATCTATCATAGGATGTCTGAGTTTTAGATCATAAGGACAGTCTGAATTATTGTAGCTTGGCCCGAGGCTGCAATAGAAGAAGGTTTGAAGTCAGGTAGCTTGATCTGGGACTACAATCTGAAGTCTTGTAGCTTGGTCTAAGGCTACAGTAGATTCGATCTGTAATATATTAATAAAGCTGAGCTAACTATGGTATATTTTAGTCCCTTAAAAAGATCTGAGCTAACTATGGTATAATTTTATCCCTCAACAAAAGATCCAAGCTAACTGTGGTATATTTTCTTATCACAGGTCAAGGGTACAACCCCTTGTCATAGGTCTGAGAGATTAGCTCCAATCATATATTTTAACCCAAACATATCTTCAAATTTAGTCTTAAGCTCTTTCTCCTCGGCCGTTTTTATTTCACGAGTTGTGAACTCCTTGCTGTGTTATTATTTTGAATTATCTTCACCAAATTGATGGGTATGAAAGGAATTACTATACTTGAATTTATATTCGTTGGAGTTTGTTTGAAGGGATATGACTTTTGGAGGTGAGGCCGACTAGTTAGGCTCGCTAGGGTAGAGAATAGGATATATTACCTTAAAAAAATCATTTTTTCTTAGAATACTGGGAGTTAGAGGATGAGTGAGGGCTCATTGGAAAGAGGAAAGAGTCATATACAAGCTAGTGAAGGAGTCATTGTAACGTGATGCCTTCAAGATGTTAAAAAATAATTTTCCTTATGATTGTTCAGGAATTTATAGTACAGACCCTGGGGTTTTTAGGATTCTTCATGCATAAGGAAATTGGGACTAGGATAAGGGTTAGGGAATCTTCATTAGGGCTCCAAATCTGGTCTCCAACAATCATCCATATCATCAAGTGTGTCATCATGACCTTGAATAGTGCTCATATTGACAAATCAGTGACAATTATTGACCAACAATCTCCACCCTTTTTCATTGATGGAAATATTCTCTCTTCCAACATTTTCTCCCCATTTGAAATCAATGGAAAATGGGGTGACCAAGTACTTCCCCTATCAGACTTCTTCATGTCATGTTTCTCCCCCTTTCATGGTGCTCCAACCCCTGTCGATGTGTTGTCTTAATGTGATGCAAGAGAAATTATCCCCATCTTTTGGTGAAGATATTCAAATGCAGTTTTGTGAAGATATCTGCAATTTTCTCCTCTGTAATGGCGTATTCCAATTTGATATTCTGTCCTACAACTTGTTCTCGGAGAAAGCGGTATTTGATTGGAATATGTTTTGTGTTTGAATGCATTACCAGATTCTTTGAAAGAGTGATGGCGTTGGTGTTGTCACAATAGATAATGATTGGTTGATTAGTCTCTATGTTGACATCTTTCAATGCTTCCTTCATCCAAAATATTTGTGTACAAAAATCTGCAACAACTATATATTTGGCTTTAGTTGTGGAGAGAGATATAGAATATTGTTTTATGCTGAGCCAAGATACAAGACAGTCTCCCATGAATAATGAATTTCCACTGGTACTTTTTCGATTATCTACACTTCCACCCAATCAACATCAGTCTAATTTGTCATGGTAAGGGTTGTGATTTTGGGATACCATAGGCCAAAATTAGGAGTACCTTTCAAATATCTGAGAATTCTTTTCACAGCCAAAAAATGAGATTCCTTAAGAGCTGATTGAAATATTGCCACCATTCCTACAACTTGCATAATATTGGGTTGTGAAGCAGTTAAGTATAGAAGAGCTCCAATTATTGACCTGTAAAGAGTTGCATCCACCGAACGAGATTCATCATCTTTTCTTAGTTTTCAATCTGTAGTCATTGGTGTGCTCATAGGAGCACATTCTTCCATCCCATATCTCTTAACCACATCTTTAAGATATTTTTCATGGGATATGAACATACATGCTTTATTTTGAGTTACTTATAGTCCAAGGACTTAAGATAGTTCACCAATCATAGACATTTAAAAATCCTTAGACATATTTTGAGCAAATTTTTGACTCATCTCATCATTGTTGCTGGCAAAAATGAGATTATCAACATATACATGGGTGACTAGCAATTTAACTTTGTCCATCTTCATGTAGAGATTACTTCCTTCCACCCCCTTTTTGAAGCCTGATTGTTGTATATAATGATCCAATCTTGCATACCAAACCCTAGGAGTTTGTTTCAATCCATATAATGTTTTTTTCAACTTACATACGAAGTCTTTTCCTTCTACCAGATCAAACACTTCCACCGAATGACAAAATGACAAAAACATTCTTATAGCTTCCAAACGAGCTACAGGGGAAAAAGTTTCTTCAAAGTCAATTCATTCAATTTGTGAGTATCATTTACAAATAAGCCTTGCCATATTTCTAATGATTTTTCCAACTTAATTCATTTTTTTTTTGAAGACCCATTTGGTTTCAATTATATTTTTATCTTTTGGACAAGTTCCCATGTTACATTCTTTTCGATTTGAAACATTTCTTCTTCCATAACTTCCACCCAGTGAGGGTACTTACTAGCTTGAGCAAAGTTTTCTTGTTCTACCATGGATAGTAAGCCAACATCATCTTTTCTTGGTGTATTTGTCATCCTTCTTCGGGTTTGTATTCCATCATCTATATTACCAATAATTTGTTCTCCCATATGGTGCTTTTGGAGTAATTTTACTTTTGATGGAGTTTGAGATGGTTCCTTTCAATTTTATTTATCCTTTTCTTCCTTTATTGACTCTTCTTCGAATTCCTCAAAATAGAATCTTCTTCATGGACTTCAATTCCATTTTCTGGAAGTGCTTTGCCAATATTTACATCAATTCTTTCTACTACCTTTCTTAGTCTATTATTGTAGCATTTGTATGATTTGCTCCTTGTAGAATATCCAAGAAATATTCCTTCGTCAACATGAGAATCAAACTTACTTGGTGAGGCATCATTGATCTTCATAAAGCATTTTCTTGAAAAAATTATAAAATATTTCATTGAAGCAGGTCGTCCTTTCCATGATTTATATGGGTTCTTGTCATTATTTGGTCTTAGTCGATCTCTATTCAAGGTATACACTGTTGTCCCGACCGCTTCTCCCCGAAACTTAGCCTGCAAATTAGCTGCTAGTAACAATGTTATTGCCATTTCTTGAACATATTTGTTTCTCCTTTCCAAAAATCCATTTTGTTTAGGAGTTCTAGCATAGAGAGTTATTTTTTGATTCAGTATATTTTACAAAATTCATTAAATTTGTTTTAAGTGACTTTTCCTCCTCTATCTATTCTAAGACACTTGATTTTTTTTTTTTCATTTTCTACAAGAGCTTTGAAATTTTTAAAACATTCAAAAGCTTCGGATTTGATGTTTATAAATAATACCCACATCATTCTAGTACAGTCATCTACGAATAGAGAAAAGTACATTTCTCCTTGTAGAGTTGGAGTTCTGGTTGGTCCACATAAATATACATGTATGATCTTCAAAGGTTTTGATGTTGAGAACTCTTTAGTCTTGAAGCAAGTTCTAGTTTTCTTTCCATGTTGACATGGACCACAGACAACCTGTTCCAGATTTATAATTTTTGGAATGTCCCTTACTGTACTTGTTTTCCTGAGATTAATGAAGTTTTCGAAGTTTATATGTCCCAATCGTTTGTGCCATAACAAACTTTCATATGTTCGACTCATATATAATTTTTCTTCTTGAATTTTACTCAAAACGTATACATTATCAGGTGTTCTTACTCCTTTTCCCACAAGTTATCCTGAAGAAGATTTTCTTATCTCATAGTATTTAGTATTGAAGATAGCATTATATCCTTGGTCACAAATTTGGCTAACACTTAGAAGATTGTGTTTGATCCCTTCCACCAACAATGATTATTGTGTTTTTCCCTTTCCATTAACAAGATAAATTGTCCCTTTACCAGAAATTTTAGCAAATCCAGTTCCAAAGGATACATTTCCATCCTTTTTGTTTAATGAGATAAACTTCTTTTGGTGACCTGTCATGTGTCTTGAACATCCACTATCCAAAAATCATTGATTTTCATCACTATGTGCACATTAATCAAGGCCACATTTATCTGTAGTGGGTTCCTCCTTCTTCAACTCTTCCATTTTTGATATAAATGGAAAATTCTAGGGGAGAGTGAGAATAATATTTCTTGCACCAAAGATGCATTGATTTTAGTGTATATGTGTATTTATATTGATATTTGATTACTTTCACTAGATGCATTGATTTCAATGTAAGTGATTTCTAATCCTATTTGATTGCTTGCACTAAATGCATTGATTTCAATGTAGATAGTGATTTCTAATCCTATTTGATTGCTTGCAATAGATGCATTAATTGCAATGTAGATTTTGATTTATAATTATGTTTGATTGCTTGCGCTAGATGCATTGATTTTAATCTAGATGATTTCTAATCCTATTTGGTTTCTTGAACTAAATGCATTTATTTCAGTGTAGATGACGATTTCTAATCCTATTTGATTGCTTGCACTAGATGCATTGATTTCAGTGTAGATGTTGGTTTTTAATCACATTTTCCTACTTTCACTAGATACATTGATTTGAGTGTAGATGTTGATTTGTAATCCTATTTGATTACTTGCATTAGATGCATTGATTTCAGCGTTGATGTTGTTTTCTAATCTTGTTTGATTTCTTACATGAGATGCATTGATTTCGCTGTATATGTTGATTTATGATTTGATATAATTGGATGTACGATGGTACATTAATTTTAAAGTCATTGGATTAATAGTGTGCATTGATTTCAGTGTAAGCACAAAAAATTATTGACAATGTACATTGATTTTTGCGTTATAGTAATTAAACCTATTAATATTGGAGAGCAAGAGAGACAAAATATGATATCTACTACAACATCCTGAGCTAAATATTTTAATTACTATTCCAACTTTAATTTTCATATAATTCATATGAAAATATGACAAAACTAACAAGGGTGAAAATAAGAATAGTACAAGAGAATAGTTTGAGATTGATGACAATGAAGAGTATTTCTAATTGACTACATTCTTATTATTCAGATTTTCTATCATTCAATATTATTACATTGTCTCTTTGCATTATAAATTTGTATTTCATCATTTTTCATCATTAAAGTTATTTTACAATATTTATCATCTCAACAAACTCAGGTAACTAAGAAAATTTAAAATTAAAATGACGGATAAATCTCAGACATATTTAGCATATTTAAAATGGTTATACTAATATTATATGTATTTACATATTATTGATAAATTAATCATATATTCCTCATATTATTAATAGATTTTCCTTAGCATCACACGACTGAAACCAACCTAGATCCATCTTAACTCCGGATCTATCAAGCGCCGAGAGGGATCAAATCTCTCGAGATGCAAACATTTCCTCAAGTTTTGAACTCAAAAAGAGGTTTGTACCTCGAGATATTTGATCCCTCTCAGCGCTTGATAGATCCGGAGTTAAGATGGATCTAGTACTTATCTATGCTCCCATCTTCTTTAAATTTGGTTTTGTATAACCATTTGCAACCTATGGTTTGTTTACCCTCAGGTAATTTAACTAACTCCCAAGTTTTTTTTTCATAATTGATTCATGTTCCTCTTCCATGGCTTCCCTCCATTCATTATATTGACTTGCTTCTTTATAACTAGAGGGTTAAACAACACTTAACATGCTAGTTATAAAAGAATCTCTCTGTATCTTGTCGGCAACTGTTTTCCTACCTGATATTCTGAGTGTTGGACTGACATCCAACCTGTTCTGATCATCTCTTAATGGACTTGGTTTGATGATTTCATCTGAAGCATCTGCTTCTTTCAGTTGTTGTTGCTCTGGCTGTTGTTGCTGCTACTTCTTATGGCTTTCTTCTATTTCACCATTCCCTTCTCCCACCAATAATGGAATTTCCCAATCATCATTGTTGTTTCCACTGTTTCTATCATGGACCTGTTCATGAAAAGCTACATCTCTACTAGCAAAAAATTTGTGAGTAGAGGGATCAAATAATTTGTAAGCTTTAAATTCAGTACAATACCCAACAAATATACATTCGATGGCCTTTGCATCAAGTTTCTTTCTGTCTTCCTTTGGTCCATGGGCAAATGATTTGGAACCAAACACTCTCAAATGTTTAGTTGAAGACTTAAGACCTAATAAGGCTTCAAGGGTGTTTTAGATTCCAAACTTCTTGTAGGACTTCTGCTTTTCAAATAAATAGTCATATTTATAGATTCGGCCCAAAATCCATTAGAAAGATTCTTACCTTTTAGCATATTGCAAGCACACTCCACGAGTGTTTTGTTTCTCTTTTCTGCCACCCCGTTTTGCTGAGGAGTGTGGGGTACTTTATATTGTTGCAGAATTCCATGTTCTTTACAATATTTGCTGAGATCGGCCTTCCTGTACTCTCCCCTTTGATCCGAGCAGAGAATCTTGATGTATTTTCTTTTCTGCTTCTCTATCATGCTTCTAAATTGCTTGAAGTATTCAAAACCATGACTCTTTTTGTTGAGAAAATATACCCACATAAATAAACAAACAATAAGAAGTAATACACACCTCCCAAATATCTTGACAGCGTTGGCCCACATAATTCAGTGTGGACTAACTCAAGTATATCTCTATGTTTTCTATTAACATTAACATGAAACTCATCTCTGTGCATCTTCCCAAGAGGACACGCTTCACAATCAACATGACTATGCTTTAAATCACAAAGACCAGTAACCATACCTTTCTTCTGAATTAACTGTAAATATTTGAAATTTATATGACCAAATCTTTGGTGCCATAGTTCTTCCGCAGACATACCTAACAATGTCAAGGCATGATGTGGCACACTTTTCACATTCAGCTTGTAAAATCCGCCCACACGAATCCCTGTTGCAATGGTCTTTATAGAATCCAACAAATCTTTAACAACACAATATGATTTATAAAATTCTACCTTAAGGTTCTAATCTGTTATCATTGAAAGAGAAATCAAATTCTTATTAATGTCGGGTACATACATCACGTTCTGAATGAGCTTAATATTACCATCAGACAGAACTACAGGAACGTTACCATGTCCTCTGATTGGGTGCCCTCTGTCATCACCAAGGTAGATTTTCGCTCCAGTGTTGGTTTCCTTGAAGTCCTTGATCCATTTTCTGTTGCCTATCATGTGGGTGTATGCTCCTGAATCCACATACCACGTATCTGCTCAATCCTTTTCATCAGAGTCGCCCATGAGAAATCTTAGATCTTAGTTATGGTCATCATCTGCAACATCTGCAAAATTCCCTGCATGTCTCTTATATCTTTGCTAACCTTCATCATATTTCTTCTTATGACAGTGCTTAGCCATATGGCCCATTTTTCCACAATAAAAACATTTTAATGGTGGATCATTCATGTTTGGTGACATACCTTGAGATGGATTCGACCTTTTATATGTTGTGCCTTCACCTCTCTGTCCTCCATTTTCTTTTCCTCTAAATGGCTTCTTCTTCGCCATGAGAGCTAGATCTGAATTCTAGGATTTCAATGTCATCCACCTTTCCTCCTCTTGCATGAGAATCCCTGTCAATTCTTCGAATTTGGGGACTTTTTCTCTAGCATTCAATCCTGTTATAAACATCTGGTCATCGTCAATCATACCATTCATAGTAATAGTTACCAGATCAATATTACTTACAGCCTCTCCGATGTTTCCAAGCTTGTCTTTCAGGTCCTTGATGCATGAGATGAATGCTGCTATTGTCTCATTCTCCTCCATCTTGAGGGAGAGAATCTTGCTTTTCAAGAACAATAGGCGATACGTATTTCTGATTTCGTACAGGTTTCTAAGAGTTGTCCAGATTTCACTCGCGGACTTGCAATCTCTGATGTGAGGGATGATGCAGTCTTTGACTGCCATCTTCAACGTCATTCTTTCCTTGTTCTCCCTCTTCTCCCACTCCTTTATTGTCGTAGCTGTTGCGCCTAATGCAATTGTAGGTTTCACTTCATCTCCAGTCGCGATCCCCCATGCACTATGCCCTTCTAGCATCGTCTATAACTTGAATTTCCAATTAGAGTAATTGGAACCGTCGGGCTTGTTTCTCTCGTTCAAGTACACTTCCATTAGATTATTCATCTTGACAGTAAAAACAATGACCTCTGACAATTGACAGAAAACCGGATCTGCCCCAGATCCACAAAAAAAACAACGATATCAAGAAACAGATCTACCTGTTCTTTGACCACTTTGGCAGGCTACTCTGCGCACTGCACCACAGGCTCACTCTGTCATGGATCACGCTTACATCGATCCTCTCACTGTTACTGCCTCTGATGCCACAGTTCTCTGGCTCCGCCGACACGATCTCACTAGCTCTGTAGGCACGAGCTCTCTGGCTCAATAGGCAGAAGCACCCTGGCTTCAATTGGTGATACGCATCACGAGCTCTCTAGCTCCACAACGCTCCACAGCACAAGCTTTCTCGCTCTTTCAACATGAGCTCTCTGGCTCAACCAACATGAGCTCTCTCGCTCCTTCCATCCGAGCTCTCTGGCTCCTTCAATCAGAGTGGATTGGCTCCTCTAATTAAGAGCTACACTGGCTCTATCGACACCCTTTAAACTTCCATATCTCGCGCTGGTCAGAAACTCTGCAAGTGCTAAGACGGATCAACGCTTTTTCTCTATGTGACTCCATGTTGATTTCAGAAATTAGCGCCTTTCTCGGGCACAGATTCACGCTGATCGGCGCATTTATGTCTCAGACGAACGCGCTGATCGACTTTACTGCTCAGGAAAAAAAAAAAAAAAAAAAAAACTTCACACAGCCTGACCCGCGGCTACCCTCAGGTCATGAGGGGCTTTTCCTCTGCCGCCAAGATACTCACAGGATCAAAATCACTCTAGGTTTGTTTCAACCCTACAACTCTGATACCATGATAAAATATGGCAGAATCAAATTATTGAAAGTTGTACTGGTTAGCTCTTCTCTGAGGGACTACAATAGAAGGGACTGTGTGCACAAGTTGCTCTACAGTGTCATTAGAAATCAAACAATATATAGGTTACATGCAAATAGAGAAGTTATAACCAAAACCTAAAAAATAAGAACAAACTCCTAATCTAAAGTTCTCTCTCTAATATAAATTCTCCATTATCTTCAACATCTTAATCCCTCTTTCAACCACATATATTTCTCTCATATCTACATTTCAACCACATTTATTTCTCCCATATCTATAAGTAAAGAGCGGTGGCTCATGAATTGTCCAAGTGGAAGGCTTCAACCACATATATTTCTCCCATATCTATAGTTCAACCACATTTATTTCTCCCATATCTAGAGAGCAGAATTCGGTGGCTCATGAGTTGTCCAAGTGGAGGGCTTTTATGCCCCCTCACTATGTTTGCTACAACTTTTGGCATCTCGGGATGCAACAAGAGTCTGGGCATTTCTCATTTTTGCACTGATCCATTTATTGCTTCTCCTGAATGACGTAGCAATGTTTTAGACTCTTTCTATACCATGCTTTTTCCATGATTTCTTTGTCTTTTTGCTCATGATGCCTTTAATTGGGACTGTTGGTGATTTTCTTTATCCTAGCATACTTTGTTTCTATGCGAATTACAGTTTACAGAACCTACAAACTATGTAACAACCTTTTTTAAATAAAAGATTGATCCTTTTTTTCTTGATAGATAGCTCGTTCCTGGAATAATTTAGCTATAAAAACTATAGTTCCTGGAACAATTTATTTAGCTATAAAAACTCTTGAGAAATTGGAAGAATTTATAGGTCTGTCCCAAAGCCTTGTGACCGTTAAAATTTCTTATTATTTCAAACAGTCGTAACTTGCAAGAAAGATATCAAACAACAACATGGAATATGAGAGCGATGCCATTTCATTCATACAACTTGTGGGGATTCCAGTCAAACATTATGTATGTTTCCCAGAAAAGATCATTTAATATTATTGCAGATAGAGATAAATAATCAGGATATCGCAATTTGCAAATAGATAAATGCCTGCAAAATCACTGAAATGCGGTGCTGGAATCTGTAATCTTCATCTTCATAATTCATTGCACCTCTTCTAGAGTTTCATAATTCATTGCACCTCTTTTAGTGTTTCACTTTCTTATTGGTAGAAAATTAAAAGCATCATAACCGTCATATTTGTCAAGTTGTTCGAAGGCTCAAAACACATTCCGATTAATAATCTTATATCTTCCACTTGCAGTTTGAGTTATGAGTAAATTTGTTCTATTTCCTTAACAATGCATGATCCCAACGAATTCCCATACACGCAGTGATAATGTGAGGAATAAAAATAATACGATGGCAGTTTATTAGTTTACCAATAAACTGGCAAGTTGTTCAGCGACCCAATTGGAAAACGATGAACATAAAGAAAAAAAAAGAAAAAATATTCCACGCCAAAGGAAAAGGCCCCTAGTGCCTCATTGGTGGTAGGCTATCGTTAGTGGTTCAATTTGGAAACAGATTTAGTCCAATCAAAAAAATTTGGGACATTCAAAATTCCAAACTACTTAGCTGCTATAATCTAGATTTATAAAAATTTCCTCAATTTTATAAAAAAATCATTATTAAAATTTCTCTTTTTGAACTGCGTCTCTGGATTTCTTTCCTCGGTATCCTTGCAATTAACTAAAACAACTTATGATTGGAATCTTTAGATATGAGAATGTACCGCCCAGGAATTTGACTAAAAAATTCGTATGTCTGTCAAGTATATTAAAAAAAAATTGTTTGTTATAAATTTGTTATAAAAACGGAGATGTCTATTGAGATTGAGGAATTGCCCACATGGATAAAAGTAATTGGAATCCAGGTAAAAAGAAAATCTTCAAATAGCAGTGTTTGAATCATGTTTTTGATGGTGAAAATAAATTCAACACCATCAAAAATCTCTAAAACCCAAAATATTGAAGTCTGATAACTATAAACTGGATTTACAAAAATCACTACCAAACTTTCTTAAAATCTTACCTAAATTTTCATAATTTTCAAAGCAAAAAACAATTAAATTAACGTACCACACAACTTTTGATTGTGACCGCCCCCCAGCTGCCACCGGCCATTCTAAGTTGAGCGTTTCACTAAATTCATGTGGAATCTTGACTATTGTGTAGTTTATTTCCATTATAATTATATTCTTTTGAACTTTAAGGATATAATTTGTGAGAGTATATATATTTTGAAATTTAAGGATATAATTTTTAAGAGAGTATATATTTTTATAAAAAAAAAATTGGATGAAATTCTGTGAGAATATTTTGTTAGGTTATGTGAGTTTTGAAATGATTTATATGTTTAATCTATGGCTGATGGCTTGAGATATCTAAACTCTATGTTAAGCCACTCTAACTTTTAGCATCACTAGATTTTTTCCCATAAAATTTTAAAAAACTTTGTCACTTTATATTCTAAAGTTAGTGAGCAATCAATATATATATATATATATATATTTTTTTTTTTTTTCCCATAAAATTTTAAAAAAGCTTAATTGTCACTTTATATTCTAAAGTTAGTGAGCAATCAATATATATATATATATATTGATTGCTCTTTTAGAATATAAAGTGCCAATGTTTTAAAATTTTATGGGGAAAAAAAATCTAGTGATGCTAAAAGTTAGAGTGGCTTAACATAGAGTTTAGATATCTCAAGCCATAAACCATAAATTAAACATATAAATCATTTCAAAACTCACATAACCTAACAAAAAATTCTCCCACAATTTCACCCATTTTTTTATTATAAAAATATATACTCTATATATATATATATATATATATATATATATATATATATATATATATATATATATATATAATTATATTATTTTTCTTTCTATTATATTAAATATGTATTTATTATAATATTAACTAATTTTATTGAAAAATAGTAAGTTTAATGGAAAGTTTTTTTTCATGCGCGGGAGCCTCCCTACGCGTTCCCTGACCTAGCAGCCGACTGCTGGTCTCCTCCCTGCAGCGCGAGGCCTCTGGCCTCTGGCCTTCCATGGCCACTCCGACTCCTGCCTCGGAGGGCCCCTTTGTTTAGTCCATCGCTGATGCTAGTAACTTTGTTCAGCCCAACGCAGAAGCAAGTTCCTTTGTTCAGCCCAACGCAGATGCAAATAACCAGTCAGATGCTGATGCTTTTTCAGCCTTAGTCAGATCTCTTCAGCCTCAAAGATCTCGTCCTGCTTTGTCCAAATTTGTCAAAAAACTGGATGGGCTACAAGAAGTCGACCTTCCTCCCACGTTACCTCGAATGGCGGCTCTCTCCTTAGCAGAGCGGGGGCTCATCGGTCAGTTCACTGGCCTATGGCCCTCCCCAAAAACTGTTCAAAGGTGGATCGCAAGAAACTGGGCAGACAAAGTTAATGGCAAAATATCCATTCGTTTTTGTGGGAAAGGTTATTACACTTTCCATTTCGAATCCAGAGCAGACAAGGATCTAATCTTCAGAAATGGGCCGTACTTCATGGACTCGCGTGGTTTGTATCTGAATAAATGGACTCCAGACTTTGACCCCGAGCTGGACGTCCCCAATGCTGTTCCAGTTTGGGTTCGTCTTCCGCATCTCCCGCTCCACTGCTGGGGAGATGACTCGGTTCGAGCCATCGGCAATGCTGTTGGAAAATACATTGACCGGTGTGAGCCAAAGGATAATATGCAGGCATGTGCGCGGATATGCGTTGAAGTTGACCTCGGCAAGGGCCTCCCAGAAGCAATCAAACTGAAGGTGGACGATTGGACACATATACAGCAACTAGACTACGAACAAATTCCTTTCAAATGCAAGGTATGTCACGAGTACGGCCATTTTGCCAATCGATGTTCTAAAATTGTTAATGTTGAATTTGCTCAACCAGAAGATCAATGGGAAACTGTAAAGAAAAAGAAGACTGCCCCTGGATTAAAAGCAACCCCTGAAGAGGCCCCTCCCAAATCTGCCCCTACCAAACCTTTTCCCCCTTCAGCTCCGCCCAATGCCTCCTCATCAGCTGTCCCTCCCCCCTCCTCCCCTCTGGGTCCACCCATCCTCCCCACCTCGGGACCTTCCACTGACTCTCCCCTGATCTCCTCAAATCCCTTTGGCGCCCTCTCTCTCCCTGATAATGACCCTCTGATCTCCCTTGAAAATGACCCTCCCATCCTCTTTTCCCTTTCCCAATCCTCCCCCTCCCATTCCCTTGCCCCTCCCCCACCCCGAGCTACTAGAAGCACCTCGAAAGAGCACGGAATCAATCAAGAACCCCAAAAAAAAGGACCTGGCAGGAAATCAAGTAAACAGCAAAGGAACGAAAATGCTCAAAAAGACATAGCCTTGGGAACTCAAAATCCCATAGAAACCTATATTTTGGGGCAAAACAGCAAGGAAACAACACATAAGGAGCAAGGGGGACGAGCATCCCTCCGAAATCCAAATACTCAATGATGAAAGTTATATCATGGAACTGTAGGGGACTAGGGCACCCCTCAAAAATTGCTGCCCTGAAAGACCTCATAGATCATGAGAAGGCAGGAATTGTAATGATTCAGGAAACAAAGCAAAGACTGCAAGAGATGACAAAAATTATAGAACAGTTCAGGCATTATGAGGGACAAATATGTGAAGCAAGAGGAGCTTCCGGAGGTATCACCACAATGTGGAACAAAAATATTTGGAAATGCACCTCTAAAACTACCAATTCACATTGGATCAAAGTCACACTAGAAAAACATGCAGAGGATAAGCAAATAGTCATTTATAACATTTATGCTCCGAACCACTTCAGAGATAAAGATCAATGCTGGGACACACTACAAGAAGACATACAAGTTGAAGACAATAGAAATATCATAGTAGGGGGAGATTTAAATCTTATATTACACTCCAATGAAAAAAGAGGAGGCAATTTCCCGCATGATCCTTATAGAGCAAAGCTGGAAAACATCATGCAAGAGTGTGATTTGGTAGATATCATCCCAAAAAATAGGAGGTATACTTGGAATAATCGCAGGCTGGGCAGAGATAACATTCTGGAGCGCCTTGACAGAATCTTAGTAAATACTTCTTTCCTCTCTGAGTTTTCCACTGCTCATGCTGATATTCTGCCATATACAGCTTCTGACCACTACCCCACTAGCATTGTTCTTGAAGCACATTGTCCTTTGGGACCTTTGCCTTTCAAATACAACTCCCTTTGGCGTAACAATCCTACTGTGGATCAGATTGTCCAAACAGCCTGACATCATCATATAGAAGGATCACCGGGATATATTTGGGAATGCAAGCTGAAAAATACAAAACACGCCCTGAAGGATTGGGTGAAGCAGAATTACAAAGAACCAGAAGATGTCAAAGTTGAGCTAAAAAACAAATTGAAAGAAGTTCATAAGAAAATCGAGGAAAATGGGCTGTCCCAAGAGGACAAAGCATTAGAAAGTGATATATATTATCAGTTGTACCGGGTTAATCGAGAAGAAGAGCAGAAATGGATAATTAAGTCAAGGCAGCTTTGGCTTCACGGAGGAGACAAAAATACAGCCTTCTTCCATAAGCAAGCAACAATCCGGAAAGTTAGAAACAATGTCACTATGATCAACAATGAGGAAGGCTGCCCCCAAAAAACCCAAGAAGCTATCAAACACACTGCCACAGCTTATTGCAGCTCTCTCTTAACAGAGACTAAGGAAGCGGAGGACTATTCCGATCTCTTACAGCATTTGCCCAAAGGTATCAATGAGGATATTAATGCAAATTTGGCTAAGGAGATCAACGAAGAAGAAATACTTGATGCCATATGGGCTCTTCAGCCAGATAAAGCACCCGGTCCGGATGGCTTCCCTATCTGCTTCTATAGAACATACTGGGGATTGATAAAAAAAGATCTTGTCAAAATGATAAGATGGGTCCAATGGAAATGTAAAGTTGGAGGATTCACCAATGCAACCCATCTTGCCCTTATCCCTAAAGAAAATCGACCTTTGACTTTCTCTCGTTTCCGCCCAATCTCTTTGTGTAATTCATCTTATAAAATTTTGACAAAAATCTTGGCTACTCGCCTAAAACCCATCCTCCCCACTATCATATCAGAAAATCAAGGGGGTTTTTTGGCCAATAGACAAATTTCGGACTCCATACTTCTCGTCCAAGAGGCTATTCACTCTAGTCAAACTCGAAATGAGAAAGGCTTCATCTTAAAGTTAGACTCTGCCAATGCATTCGACCGAGTCAGACATTCATTCCTATTTGCTGTGCTTGAAAAAATGGGATTTGCTGAATCCTTCATCAGCCTTATCAAAGCTTGTATTACAGGGCCTTGGATCTCCCCTCTCCTTAATGGCAGACCTGGACCTTCATTCCAATCCTCTCGAGGCCTCAGACAAGGCTGCCCTCTCTCTCCTTACCTCTTTATTTTAATGGCTGAATCTTTTAGTAGAGCTCTGGAATACAATCGCCGCATGGGCCTCATCACCGGGATCAAATTTGATAATGGAGTGAAGAACATCAATCATTCTCAGTTCGCCGACGACACTCTTCTAATGGGGGGAGCTTCAAACATAATAGCCCGTCGTTTTAAAACTCTCCTAGACAAATACATGAGCTACTCTGGAGGTCTGATAAATTATCTTAAGAGCTGTATTTATGGGTGGAACACTTCGGCACAAGTTCTCCATAGGATTGCTCGCACCCTTGAGGTTCCTTATAAACTGAATTGGGAGCAATTTACATATTTGGGAATGCCTGTGAGTGCTGGCAAGTTGAAAGCTACAGCTTGGGAAGTTATTATTGACAAAATGAAAAGGAAGATACAACATTGGGGCACCTCTTGGCTTAACCCTGCAGGGCGCACAATTCTTTTGAAAGCAGGCCTCTCCTCCCTGCCCTTGTACTGTTTTACTCTTTTACAAGCCCCTGCCAACCTTCATCTCAAAATGGATGCTCTCCTTCGTCATTTTCTTTGGCAAGGAGGGAGGAATGAAAAGAAAAAATATAACTTGGTAAATTGGAAGCAGGTTACCCAACCGTGTGAGAATGGAGGGCTGGGAATAAGATCATCTAAACCCCTAAACCTAGCCTTTGCTGGCAAGCTGATTTGGAGACTCATAACTGGAAAAAATGCTTGGTGGAAATCTGTTCTTGAAAAAAAATACCTCAGTCACCCAAGGCACCAGCTCTTGGACCATGAGCTCCCCAACAGAGCTTGCTCACAAATCTGGAGAATGTGCAAGAAAGCTATAGCGTTTCTTGACCAACACACTTCCAAAGTGCCCAAAGGAGGAAGTCATATAAGAATTGGAGAAGACAAAATAATGGGGCAACAGCCCATAAGCCAACAGCCTGGTACTCAGCAGATTCTAGCACTTTTCAACAGCAAAGGTATCCACACTCTGGACCAGATTTCACAATGGGAAGCCCACTCCCACACCTGGAAAGGTTGGACTTTTCCTCATATTCCAGCAGTCGCAGAAAACAGCTTCAACAAACTGAAAACTCATCTTCATGGTTTAGCGCCCTCCAAACGCTACCTTGCTGATGAATTTCGGTGGGATCCCTCAGGCACTAGCTACACTATTAAGGCAGCTTACCAACAGATCTGCAACAACGAATATCCCATGGCAATTTGGGCTCATTGGAGACTTGTTTGGAAGGCAGAAACTCTCCCAAAAATCAAATTTTTTTTATGGATCCTCTTAAAAGGGAAAGCCCTCACTGCTGAGAACCTCAGAAAGCGAGGAATAATTGGACCCTCTCGCTGCCCAAACTGCCAAAATGAAGAAGAGACAACTCAACATCTTTTTATAGACTGCCCTTTTGCATCAGCCTGCTGGAAGGAAGCCTACCGGAGTCACAATCCACCTTGGGTGCCTGGCACTAGTATATTTGAAGTGATGCACATATGGAAAAAGAGCTACCCATGGGGAAGAAAAGCAAACAATACAGCCCGAAGGGTATGGAATGCCCTGCCCTGCACAATTCTTTGGAACATCTGGCTAGCAAGGAACAGAATGATCTTCAAAGGTACTGAAACTAATGTCAGAAAGCTTTACAACAAAGCCTGGAATCTCAACTTGGAAACTTTAACCACAAAATGTCATGGGAATTTGAAGGTTTTGGACCTAACAGTTGAAGAAAGGAATTATATAAGGCAGGTTCTGGACAGAAGCAGCATAGAAAAAAAGAGAAGTGATCCCAATAGCAGAGACAGTCCCAGATGTAGCTGGAAAATAAGAATGAAAGATGAATAATTTGTCCAGTGGCTCAGGAACAGCAACTCCCATTATCTTTTTTTCGATGGAGCCTCCAAATCCAACCCAGGAGTGGCTGGGGCTGGAGGTTTCATCTGCAACAGTAACGGAGATGTGCTATCTGAATATGAGTGGGGTCTAGGTCATGCCTCAAACAACAGGGCTGAAGCCCTCGCCCTTCTTCAAGGTCTGCTACAGCTTCAGAAGCTAGGCATATCTAAGGCCACCATAATCGGAGACTCTGCCATTATCATTGGATTGATGGTAAGCAACAGAAAACCCCAAAATCTTAGTCTGCTGCAGATTATTGAACGATGTCATTTGCTTGACCATCAATTGAAAGGCAATCTCTTCTACCACGTTCTCCGATCTCAAAACAAAACTGCAGACAAACTGGCAAATAAGGCATGTCTTCATCTGGTTGGTAACCTTCGGTGCAATGGTACTGAGCACTTCTCATTCTTACCATGATTAGGCCTAACCTTCTTTGCAGATCCACCTCACAGCAGATTTCTGTTTGTAGAGTTCGAAGATCTTTGTCCCGCCCCTCTACAAAGAATCAAATGTCTGCTTCCTACCCAATGACTTTGACCTTCACTGCTGTAATCCCTTCAACACCAAACTCTGCCTCTTATTGGATCTCTTCCTTTAATCCATTAAAGATCTGCGCTCTCAGCAACTCCATCCTTCTGTGCTCTTTCAATTGTTCTTCTACTCCTGGTAACCCCATTCCACCTCCAACGTATTGGTCAAAGGCGCACTCTGCACATGGCTCTTTGAAAGCAGCTCCTCTGCCTGCCCAGACAGAGTGCCTCCGCCCCAATTTCCATCCCACTGCTACCTCGTTTTCGCTTGAGTCCGCTTCACAAGAGATCTGGAAAACAAGACCAAGCACTTCAAACATCAATCTTCTGGAGTTGAACGATCGGCGCAATCTCCATCTCTGTGGGCGGCCAGCTTGACACAACTGCAAAAATTATAAATGAAATGTAAAATCTGCTTTCTTCTTTCACAGTTCATCAGAACCTACACAGTATCTCGCTTCTTAACAGCTACGGAAGCACGATGTAATGATGAAACTAGTTTCAGCTTCATTTGCTGCTGGCGCTACATACCCCAGCATCGCTCTGTAATTCTGGAGATTTATCTCCCGCCTTTTTTCTTTTAAATATAACCAACAACCGAACTTGTAACAAA